>OX578144.1:119715870-120143370 GCA_951213105.1 Amaurobius ferox | reverse complement strand
TATATATATATATATATATATATATATATATATATATATATATATATATATATATATATATATATATATATATATATATATATATATATATATATATATATATATATATATAAAATTAAGAACAACGGTGAAGATTATTTATTTTCGCAGGAACTGCTAGAATGGAATGACACTTAAAATTACACCTGATAGTTTTCGAACGCTCTTACACGTTTCATCAAAGCAACCACTTACAATGGCAGCTTGCAAACCCCTGCTTACTTCTTGACGCTATCATTGCGGCTGACTAAAGAGATAAGCAAATTGAGGGCAGGCATATCATGTGTATCAAATTTTTTTTAGCAGTTGTGAACTCAATTTCAGCAGTTCAAGCAGTTGTGACAATTCGGGTAAATATGCTCAAATTGTCTTTCTTTGGTGCCCAGTTGAGGCGAAGCTTAGAAGAATCGACATCAATGATGACTTCTAGGACATTTCTGGGAGCAGGACGTCATTGATCAACGTTAGGTACTGTGACCGCAACGTTTGTCCCAATATCATCAGCTGAAAATCTTGAGTAAGAGAGCGAAACTCTCTTTTTAAGCGCGTTCTTCCTGACCAAATTTTGCATCTTTGGGCTTTTAATGTAAAATGATTAAACCAAGGAAATCAAAACACTATATGAGAAGCAATCTCCAAAAAGGGATACAGATTAAATTAATACATTAAAGTGTAACAAATATAAGTGTAAATATATTACAGTGTAATTAATACAATACATTAATACATTTAATTGTGTACACATAGGCTGATAAGATCGATGTTTTAAAAAGGGCACTCACTACTGAAAGTTTGAAGTGAAACTGATTTAAAATCAGTTTCAATCTAACATTGTAGGAAAGGATACTTTATGGATCGAAGTCATCCGCCATAAAAAAGTATTTATATTTCTTTAAGAAGCTTTCAGAGATAAAAAAAAATACTACAAATAATATTTTCTTAAATAAAAATTAGAATACATAGTCCAATTTTTCTTCCCTGAATATCAATTAAAAACAAATATAATTTTGTGTAGAATATAAGAATGTTTCCTACACCCGTTCACTGACCGTAATCTTGGCGACAATCAGCACATATTTTTCGCCAAATCATTACCTTGGCGTGTGCTTCCCCAATAATGCAGAGAGCCAAGAACTGGAAAATATTGATACGGAGAAAATGACCATTCTGGTAACGGTAACTCCATTAACTGAGCGAGTGATTTGGCTCCCCTATTATCGTCAATACTTCAAAAGATAAGTTAGAATAAAGTATAGTATGTGTATAACTTAATGGTCACCACTCTCACTTTGCAGACATCGTAACGTTAAACCAAAAGATTGTAGTAGAATAATAAAATAACTCAAACAGAATATTTGTGCAGGAGGTAACTATTTTCTTACTTCTAATGGCAGAGCGGCATCTTGAAATGTCTGCGTTCCACCAGTCGTTCAATTTCTGTATGTCTTGCGGAAGATCGGGGATCAATTCTTGCGTAGAAGAAAAAACAAGCTTGCCATTTCTGAAACTATGTTTCGAGGAGAAAACTTTCACTGTTTCTCCCAGTCTTGATTCTTCAGTGTAAAAACGGACGTCCACTTGCGAAGAACCATCTCCAGTTCTTGCAGAATTCCGGGAAATGTCGAGGAGGCCTTTATTTTTCAGTACTTCTATCGGATTGTTGGGGTCTCTGAGGCGCGAAAATGAAGAACGCTCAGGTGAAGCACATACCGGGAGGTTGCCAACGATCTAAAATAAACCAGAAATGATTTGAAGAAACAATTTAAAATTATCTGGAATGTGGCTGAACTCGACTTTCTCATACCAGAATTCATTTTTTATATAAATTTTACAAGAAAAAAAATTTGAAAATAGAGTTTCGTGAAAATCCGTTGATATTTGTGGCTGCTATTGCGTACACAAGAAATCGACCACAGACGACAGACTGACATCACTCCAAAAACAGTCAAACCGTGTCCAGGAGGTCTTAAAACGTATAAAGGTATATCGGCATCAAAATCTCGAATCTTTTTGTGAATATAATACTTTCCCTATACTATATTACATAATATGAGAAAGTAAAAATCGGCAGTGGTTTCAATCGGATGGAGTCCAAATTGTTTTTGCTTAAGGGTGAGCGTCAGTAAATTTTCTGCCCTATCCGCGCTTTGTTAACTTTCGCGGCACACATATTTCGCCGAAATTCTGCTCAAACTGTTGCGAAATATTTTCTTATAGATAAAATGCTATGCTTAGATTATATTAAAACTAAATTTAATACCCAATAAAATATAGAATATATGTTTTATTTTAATTTAAAATATTTTTGGTGCTGCCATCTGTTGTCGTAATTTAATTCATACCTACTATTTTTATTTTTTAATGAACATTTTTAAATGTCTATTCCTTCTAATACGCTATTAAATACAACAGCAGATCATATATAATGCCATAATCACGGAAACGTAATTGAACTTGGACTTGAAGACAAAGGAACTTGAAGATAAAACTGCAGTCCTCAGTGATGTACATTCAGATTCTTTATCAAAATTATAGAATGATAAATCACCTTTCCATGATTGTGGCATTATTATATATGATCTGTTGTTGTATTTAACACTGTATTAGAAGGAGTAGATATTTAAAAATGTTCATTAAAAAAAAAAAATAATCTGTATGAATTAAATTTCGACAACAGATGGCAGCACCAAAAATATTTTGGATTAAAATAAAAAATACATTCTATGTTTTTGGGGGCATTAAATTTAGTTTTAATATAATCTAAGCATTGCATTTTATCTTTCAGAAAATATTTCGCAACTGTGCGAGCAGAATTTCGGCGAAATATGTGTGCCGCGAAAGTTAGCAAAGCGCGGATAGGGCAGAAAATTTACTGACGCTCACCCTTAAATAAAGTCTTGTAAAATAAAGCTCCAATAAAGTTCAATAAGTTTATTCTTTGTTTCTTAGTTTTATTTGTTTCATTTCCAGTTTCATTTGTTCGAAATTATTTCTGTATATTTATAAATACACCAGTATCTTATTTTTTGAAAAACAAGTAGGAATGTTTCACATATTAGGATTTTAAGGTTAGAATTTTTTGCATATTTTACCTATTAGGTTTGGAGATGTAAGTATCCAACGTGTTTACATTTTTCGTAATGCATACGATTTCAGCTGAACCGACCGACAGACGTTGTTCATGACAGAAATTTACAATTTAAAATGCAATTTTTTGTAATAAATTGGATTTCAGGCAGATTTACCGTCATGATGGAAATTTATAATTTAAAATGCAATTTTTTGTAGTAGATTGGATTTTATGAGATACATCGACACTAGACATTATTCACAACAGAAATTTATAATTTGAAATGCAATTTTTTGTATTAGATTGGATTTCAAACTGATACCCCGACCACAGACGTTGTTCATGACAGAATTTTATAATTTAAAATGCAATTTACCTTATCCACAAAGTTAGAGAAGGTTTTCGGTTCCTGGTTTTTGTATACCGTACATTCATAATCCATATCATCATTGGAGCAACAGCTCCTTGAAAATTTTCTGCTCATTGAAACTTTAGAAATTATGGAACGCTTATTGGATGTGAATGAGTTAGATTATTCTATTTTAACATACTTTGTAAAAATGAGAGCAATTAGCCAAATTAAAATGATTTTGCAAAGAAAAGTAAAATAATTTTCAGCGAAAGGATACGGTTTTTATTTGTAACTGATTTATTGCAATTCAGAATGCCAACAATCGACAAAAAGACACAGTGTTAAGAAATAACAATGGTGTAGTAAAAATGTTATTTTGATTGTTAAGTTTCGTTTCTTTCTGTTGTTCTTCATATTGATGTATATATAGCACAGACGGGCGATTAAATATGAAAATATGATTGGCAAAGAAGTAATCATTGTAAAGTGATTACTTCTTTTGTAATTTGCTTGTCTGCGTCGAAATATTTAAATTCAGAAAAACATTATTTTTTGTTTACTTTTAGATATTTGAATTTTTTAATTTTCTTTCTTTTCTTATTTAAATTTGACGATTTTCTTTTAAATATTTGAAGCTTGAAATATTTTGTTTACTTTTAAATAATTCAAATATGAAAAACATTCTGTCTTAACAAATTGATAATTTAAATATTTCAAATTTCAAATGCTTTTATTTATTAATTTTTTGATAGAACCATATATCTTATATATTTAATTGATAAATATTTAAGAGTAAACAAAACCGTTTCAAAATTTAAGTTTTAAAATGTAAACAGACATGTTTTAAAAATAAATACCTCGACTTGCAGAGTTATAGAAGTTACTTGATTTTTATATGGCGTATTTTCTACTCATTTGCATTTTCCTGTGGTTTAATACCATTAGTAAAATATTTGGATCTATTATATCAGATACTAACATGGGCTTTTGAACAACGTCTTAAATGAAGTTAATAAAGACCCATTGGAACAAAAATATGAGATAAATATGTAATTCAAATATCTTGTATAAGCATTTAACATTTGTTTTCATTTAAAAATGCTTTGAGACATTTTTTAAAAAATGCTTTAGGGAATTTAAAATATTTAAATTCTTACCTTCTCATATTATCGAATATAGTATAAGAGGAAATACTGCTCTCACGAAGATAAAGTTCGAACGAAAAATTCGAAATTTATTTGAAATTTTATTTCTTAACATGGCAATTTAGGACAAAAAGTGACATAATTATGCTTAATAGGGCTCATTTATTGCTCAATGATCACAAATCTTGACAGTTTCAATCATTGTAGTGAGACATAGCCTGGATAAACTTTTTGTGTTCGTGACGTCATTAGCCCTCCGAGGAGGGGGCACGTTACCCCCTCCCCCCTCCCCTCTGAGAGAGTACATATCGTTGTGTTTTACAATAATTGCATTCTGTATTATATTAAAAAGAAAAAATAATTATAAGTTTAAAGAAAATTAGTTTATTAAATTATTTACCAAGTTAGCTTGAAGAACAAAATACATTATTCTGCTCACGGGTACAGGGCTCTAGAAGATAGTGTCTGTTAGAGTACTGTCACATGCAAGTTTTTCAGAACGATTTGACAAGTCAAAATTTAATCACAGACATAATTTAAATTTAGAAAATATCTGAGGTAAATTAAAGAATTAGTACAAAATTTAAAGTGCTGGTATATATTTGAGAACCTAATTTTTAATTTTTTTTTTATTTTTTACTTCAAGGATAGAATTTTCTTCGGAACAATACAATCTGAAGGGTAAGCAATCCTTTATTATTATTATTATTATTATTATTATTATTATTATTATTTGATTAACTTTTTTAAGGAAGACAATTTTTATTTTATCCGCCATTTGTCTTGCTAGCCAGATAGTACGCTATAATTTATAATATTTTTTTAATGAAGAATTGAATTTTCTAGTTAATTTAATGCGTTTTTTAACTAGATCTTTTCCTTCAAATACCGAATTTTCTTCGAAACAATACAATTTGAAGAGTAAGCAATCCTTTATTATTATTATTATTATTATTATTATTATTATTATTATTATTATTATTATTATTATTTATTAACATTTTTAAGGATCACAATTCTCATTTTATCCGTCATTTGTCTTGTTAGCAAGATAGTACGCTATAATTTACAATATTTTAATATCTGATGAAGAATTGAATTTTCTAGTTAATTTAATGCGTTTTTTAATTAGATTTTTTACTTCAAGGATCGAATTTTCTTCGAAACAATACAATTTGAAGAATAAGCAATCCTTTATTATAATAATAATAATAATAATAATAATTATTATTATTATTATTTATTAACTTTTTTAAGGATCACAATTTTCGTTTTATCCATCATTTGTCCTGCTAGCCAGATAGGGCGCTACAATTTATAATATTTTAATATCTGATGAAGAATTGAATTTTCTATTTAGTTTAATACGTTTTTTAACTAGATTTTTTACTTCAAGGATCGAATTTTCTTCGAAACAGTACAATTTGAAGAATAAGCAATCCTTTATTATTATTATTATTATTATTATTTATTAACTTTTTTAAGGATCACAATTTTCGTTTTATCCATCATTTGTCCTGCTAGCCAAATAGGGCGCTATAATTTATAATATTTTAATATCTGATGAAGAATTGAATTTTCTATTTAGTTTAATACATTTTTTAACTAGATTTTTTACTTCAAGGATCGAATTTTCTTCGGAACAATACAATTTGAAGATTGAGCAATCCTTTATGATTATTTTTTTTGATTAACATTTTTAAGGACAACAACAATTTTTTAACAATTTTCATTTTATCCGTCATTTGTCTTGCTAGCGAGATAGTACGCTATAATTTACAATATTTTAATATCTGATGAAGAATTGAATTTTCTAGTTAATTTAATGCGTTTTTTAATTAGATTTTTTACTTCAAGGATCGAATTTTCTTCGAAACAATACAATTTGAAGAATAAGCAATCCTTTATTATTATTATTATTATTATTATTATTATTATTTATTAACTTTTTTAAGGATCACAATTTTCGTTTTATCCATCATTTGTCCTGCTAGCCAGATAGGGCGCTATAATTTATAATATTTTAATATCTGATGAAGAATTGAATTTTCTATTTAGTTTAATACATTTTTTAACTAGATTTTTTACTTCAAGGATCGAATTTTCTTCGGAACAATACAATTTGAAGATTGAGCAATCCTTTATGATTATTTTTTTTGATTAACATTTTTAAGGACAGCAACAATTTTTTAACAATTTTCATTTTATCCGTCATTTGTCTTGCTAGCGATATAGTACGCTATAATTTACAATATTTTAATATCTGATGAAGAATTGAATTTTCTAGTTAATTTAATGCGTTTTTTAATTAGATTTTTTACTTCAAGGATCGAATTTTCTTCGAAACAATACAATTTGAAGAATAAGCAATCCTTTATTATTATTATTATTATTATTATTATTATTATTATTTATTAACTTTTTTAAGGATCACAATTTTCGTTTTATCCATCATTTGTCCTGCTAGCCAGAATGGGCGCTATAATTTATAATATTTTAATATCTGATGAAGAATTGAATTTTCTATTTAGTTTAATACGTTTCTTTAGCTAGATTTTTTACTTCAAGGATCGAATTTTCTTCGGAACAATACAATTTGAAGATTGAGCAATCCTTTATGATTATTTTTTTTGATTAACTTTTTTAAGGACAACAACAATTTTTTAACAATTTTCATTTTATCCGTCATTTGTCTTGCAAGCGAGATAGTACGCTATAATTTACAATATTTTAATATCTGATGAAGAATTGAATTTTCTAGTTAATTTAATGCGTTTTTTAATTAGATTTTTTACTTCAAGGATCGAATTTTCTTCGAAACAATACAATTTGAAGAATAAGCAATCCTTTATTATTATTATTATTATTATTATTATTATTATTATTATTATTATTTATTAACTTTTTTAAGGATCACAATTTTCGTTTTATCCATCATTTGTCCTACTAGCCAGATAGGGCGCTATAATTTATAATATTTTAATATCTGATGAAGAATTGAATTTTCTATTTAGTTTAATACGTTTTTTTAACTAGATTTTTTACTTCAAGGATCGAATTTTCTTCGGAACAATACAACTTGAAGATTGAGCAATCCTTTATGATTATTTTTTTTTGATTAACTTTTTTAAGGACAACAACAATTTTTTAACAATTTTCATTTTATCCGTCATTTGTCTTGCTAGCGAGATAGTACGCTATAATTTACAATATTTTAATATCTGATGAAGAATTGAATTTTCTAGTTAATTTAATGCGTTTCAAGAGTGTATTCACTATTAATATTTTTAAATTCGACTTCTGATTTTTATTCTGATCTTTCTCATTAAATTTGGAATCTCCGCTACGCCGCAGCATCAAACTAAAGTCTGCTGTTAAGCGCATATAAATATTTCTTTCACACCCCTGCTAAATCTATAAATATTTCCTCCACACCACTGCTAAATCTATCATCAATATCCCTTATAATAACCCATCAAAATCTTGAATGGTGAATTTCTCGGTAATGTCTTCTATTTCTCAAATTCTCGATTTCAATAAAATTCTCAGCCATACAGCCCCTTATAGCGAATTCCGATTGTCAACCTAGGCCTTAGTTCTGCCTCATTTTTCACAGTTTTATACCAGAGCTTGCGTATGATGGAAAATTGCGCTTCTCGGAGCAATTCTCGGCCAGCCAATAGGAAGCCGGGATTTCTGGTCCATCCTCCCGCTCGTATCACTTTTACGCCTGTATCTATATATTTTGTTGTTTCCGATAAGGCTCATTATAAAACCTCTCCCCCATTTTATATTTATTTTCTTCTTTAAATACTTTTCTCTCTATCTTTTCAGTCTTCCCCGGTTGTCAACTGAAACTAATAGCGGCAGGATTTTTTTTCTAGGTTGCCGTTTTTTTTAAGTCGCCAAGTGTGTCGCCAAATATGTAATGCGTGGAATATAAGTAGGTGGGAAATTTAATTAGTATAGAATTGTTTTCATTCAAAAGAAAAATAAAAGAGAGATGAACTAAAATATTTAAACTTATATAAAAGAAATGAGAAACTAAATTGTTAAAATATGCATCATTAAAGAATAAATGTCAATTAGTTTATTGTTTGTTATAAGAAATGTTTATGTTGTTAAATACTAGCAGAAGCACCCGCCGTTCCCATAGATACAGTCCTGTTTAAATGCCATTGACATGACGGTATGTAAATGACGTCGCAAGAAAATTTTAAGGAGGAGGGTAAAGAATAGAACAACAGAACAATAGAATAACAGAAAAATTTATGGTTTTCAGTTCTTCAAATATCATTTCGCCGAACTCTAGTTTATTTATAAACTTTTAATTTTTAATATGAAAAATTTAAAATCTTTTAATTATGAAATTGTTACTATTGTAGATAAAATCCAAAACGATATTTTGTTTATTTATGCGTATTATGAAAAAGTATGTAAAAGTATGATATATAATTCTTATTAGACAAGCATGCTTCATCTTCTTACTTAATGAAGGACGATGTCGGTCTGCGTGTGTGTGTGTGTGTAGTCTGTAGCAGATCTGTAGCAAGTACCTGTGGCAAGATCTGTAACAATCTGTTGCAAGATCTGTAGCGGTCTGTAGCAAAAAACTTGATACGCATTAACTTCAGGACCCGAATAGGTGCACCTTGGCGTTATTTATTCATTCTTTTAAATATCGAATTAGTTTTTAGTAGTTTTACGTAATATCATTTTCACGTAAATCAGTTCCTTAGTGACCGAAAATATTATCATAAATTTTCCATTTTGACACCATCGGAAAGATCGAAAAATTGTCTTTTAAACAAACTTTAATAGCAATAGTCCATTCGGTAAATAAACAAATTTTAATGATTTTTTAAAAATATATATACTTTTTGTGCGTTTCAGATTTTTCCGATTTTTATATTACGATATACAGAAATTGACTTGGCCATTCATTGTTCATTTTTTTTCAGCACATGTCGAAAATATCACAGACCACTCCAGAAAAAAAAAATTTTCATAAACCCATCCGTTGGTTAATTATAAATTTTTATCCGAGGCAGAATTTTTTGAGTGGATCTAGCAGGTTGTCGTACCGCTCAGATCCCTCGGAGGTCGGAACGGAGGAACCACGCCTGGGGAGTACATGAAAAAAAAAATAAAAAACACTTTGTCGCCTGCATAGAGATTACCGCGGCCCAGACCCGAGGGCTCACCAAAAAGACGCCGAGCAACTTAAATCTCGGGCCGGGAAAAGATGTCGACCCCCAGCAAAAAGGAGAGTCAACGAACAACCCAGGCCCATCGGACAAGGGAAGCCGCCGACTCCCCCAAGCGGCACACAAACAACCACGAACTCCAAGGGATTTATTAACTCCATAAAAAAGGGCCAGGCCACGGCTGTTACAGAGGCCTACAATCTTCCGCACAAACTGCGGGTATATATAATATAACCAAAAATAATTATATAAACTACCAATAATAAACAACAAAAATAGTAGGCCAGTCTGCCACAATAGATTCTGTTCTAGTGTTGCATAGAGATTGTCAGACATTCGCGTTTACATAAGCGGTGTGTTGAAATGTGTTGTATGGTTAATTGAGATTCTCATATTTTTTGCCAATGCGGAAAATACGTGCGATTTGATTCGTGCAAGTTGTTTAAGATCGAAACCATTTTAAGTTGTATTCAAATGCATTATTTAGGCAGTGGGTACTTATTTTAATTATTTATTTAGTTATTTATACGTAGTGAACGCCTATTTAGAACCCGAGCAACGTCGGGTATTTCGTTCTAGTGCATAATAGAATATATCTGTGTGCGGTCTGTAGCGGGAAATCTTTGCGTCGTACGGTCATGAAATTTGGTACGCAGGTACTTCAGGACCCGAAAAGGTGCACCTCAGCGTTATTCTTTATACATCCGAATTAGTATTTGGTTGTTCTAAGTTATAGTATTTTTACAAAAATCGGTGCTTTAGCGACCGAAAATATTATCACAGAGTTTCCATCTTTAAAAAAAAATGAAAAAAATAATGCGATTATTACGATCTATGAATACTGGAACCTTGTTGATTTTAAAGGCGATCAAAAATTTGGAAGACTCCCCGCCCCTCAAATTGTCAAATGAAATAAAAAAAAAAATCATAAAAAAATCGAAACATTCAATAACGTTAAATGAATAATCATTTTATACGTAATGTTTTATTCTATAAGATGACACAAACTTTAGACCGCTAACTTAAACCGTTCTTGAGATATTGCACATTTTATAAATAAATGCACATAAAATATACATAGAAAAGAACAGTAGTATCATCAAATATGTAATACTTAGCAATAAATTTGGCGGCTTTGTCGTCTTTTCAATATGGCGCCAAATTGACAAAAATGTCCCCACATTGGCAAAAATAACACCAAATTGATGAATCAACAATTAGCACATTTTAATATATTGGAGTATACAGCAGATGTTAGCAATATTTCCAATTGTCAAGTTATATTTGCGCAAAATATAAGTTAATCGTGTTCTTCAAAAGAATTTTCTATGCTGTCGTCCAGAAAGGCGCCGAATGTCAATGTACTTTACAACGTTAAAACATCGTGCCTTGGATCTTATCCACCATAATTTCGCATTGAAAGAAATAAAGTAGTTGCATTACGTAGAGAAAGTCATGTGCTGCCTACATCAGATTTTTTCTTAAATGAAGGTTATAAAAATCTAAATATCGGGGCTATTCTAAGTGATGGTCAATCCTGTTTGTGACTGAGAAATGATTAACAGTATTTCAACAAACTATCTTAAGATATGCAGCGTTTTGCAGCAACTTCAAAGAAATGAATGCTTAATGAAAAAAATATTCTTCAGTGATATTATTACTTTCCTTATATACATAATGTATAAGGAAAGTATTGTGACGGGGTCGAAAATTCGAATTCGAGTTTTCGACGGGAGAGCACGTTTCAAGCATCCCTGATCGCGAATCAAACAATTTTGAAGTGATGTGTGTGTGTGAAAGTATGTGTGTGTGTGCGTGTCAGTGGGTCTGTGGAGACGATAACTGACGAACGAATGGACCGATTTGAACCAAATTTTGTACAAAAATCACAATCTGTAAACACTGGAAGCCTATTGTTTTTATACGCAATCGAATGTTCAGAACCCCCCTAAATTTTCGAATGAAATTTTGAAAAAATCGTCAAAAAATCAAAACCACTAATAAAGTTACGCAAATAGACATTTCTTATGTAATTTTTCATTAGAAAACGATTGACATAAATTTTAGAACGCTAACACGAGCCGTTCTCGAGATATTGTACATTTAAAAAAAAAATCAAAAAGTTATATAAAATAATAAAAAAATATTTCCTATAGATAAACATGTTCACTTTTCATATGTAATACCATGCGATAAATTGGGTGACATCATTCTCGTGGATCTAGCTCGTTCCATTCATGATAAAAGATACTCTGAGTAACACTTTTGTATTTGAACGCCAATACTAATTTATCTACTGTAAGAATAACTTATTTCTTAGTGCATAACGCTTGGCGAGGTTTTGGCGACGAATTTGGCGGAATGTCGCCAACTTGGCGACTTTTTGAAATGTTGCCAAATTAACGAAAATCTCGCCAAATTGATAAAAATGACGCTAAATCAATGAAAATGACGACTAATTGTTGAAAATTTAATGTCTTGGAAAGAATATTAGTATCTACTATAAGAAAAACCTATTTTTTTACTGTAAAAGTGGTAAATTCATTACATTATATAAGGAAAGTCATGTGTTGCCCACATCAGATTTTTTGTTACAGTGATATAGTTCAAACTATATATATTATAGCAAAAACTATATGTATATTTTAATATGTAGTATAATTTCAAATTGAACTGCTTAATGGGAAATATGTTTAATGGGAAAATACTTTTCATCGATATTATTTGTTGTAGTAATGTAATTTAATGAAACACATACATATGTTTTATATGAAGTATAATTTCAAAGTATAAAAAGAACCTTGCTGCTCCAACCGTTAATCGAACCCTGGATTTCCGAGCTGGTTAGCTGACTCTCTACCGTTGAGCTACTGGAACGAGATTGCAAGCTCTTATCGGCGAAGTGGACTCTGCAAGTGAACTAACTGATTAATGAGAAAATATTTTTTCAATAATATTATTTATTGTATCGTAATTTCCTGCGTATAATCCGTGGCGGCGCATAATCCGTATGCCTATTTTTCAACGAGAGTTAAAAGAAATTCTTGGTATAATTTGGAGCGGGACATAATCCGCAGCGCCGTATAATCCGCATACAAAATCGTCACGCCCACTTGTTTATTTCCTGATATATCTATGCAAAAGTAGTTAAAATGATGAAATTTACCATTAGTGGCGACACGTCAAACTTCAAATCACTGAATCAACTAACTACCCCCCCCCCCCCACCCCCACCCACCCAATGGCGGGTACAAAAGACAAACTGAAGCCAAACAACAGAACAAGAGAACAGTAACAAAAGGCAACAGAAGAGAATCTATGGACCCATTCGATCCCTTCCTTCCCTGTAGAGTTCCCACATAGGTGTAGCGGAGAGCGCAAGACAGTGTCGCAAGTGAGAATAGTCCATGGGTTCCCGAAGGCTGCAGAGCATGCAACAAGGGTCATCAAGTTTATTTATGCGATGTAGATGTCCGGCATGGCAGTCATGACCAGTAGCGAGGTGGAATTCAGCTACGGCTTTCTTCCTAGGCCAGTCAGAAAGATTTGAAATGTTTTTCCACCAGGATTTGTGAGAATTCCTTTCTGAAAGCTCTTTTTCCAAATTATTCTTAAAAATTGATTTAATGATTGACTTTACATTATGATATGGGATTTCATCAATAGTAGTTTGAATAATCGCTGACCCTTTTTTGGCCAGTCGATCTGCTTTTTCGTTACCCTCTATACCGCAGTGGGCTGGAATTCACTGCAGGCAAATAATCTTATCCCTGTGGGACAAAAAACTTAGAAGGGATTGGCAATTCTTAATGGCTGCAGAGCACGGGGCTCTAGTAGAATTAATTGCCTGCAAGGCGGCTCTCGGGTCGGACAAAATTACCACTCTGGAAAAACGATCTAAGTGACACTGGAGCTGAGAGAGGGCAATACATATGGCCTCAATTTCGCCATCAAAAGCAGTTCTATATCTCCCCACTGGGGAATAGATAGCAAAGAATTAATGCTGTTATCCACACGAGATCCGTCAGTACAAATCCGAAGCCAATCACTTTCAGGATATAAAGTGTTAATAGTCTCATAAGCCAGAATCCGCAATATCAAGTCATTTGTGTTGCTTTTAAGGACAGGCTGAATCAACTAACTAAATGACAAATCTTAAAAACCAGATTCAACGGTCACTTTATTAAAAAACCATTCCACAGACGTACAACAAATAAATAATTTTAAGCCAAAGCGCTTTCGAACACCTTCATGCTCTTCTTCAGTGGCAATAGAATCAGAACAAATGCCATCATGCCTAAATACATTCCAATGCCGTCAAACAAAATTTGCATATTACAAAAATTGCCATCCATACAAAATTGTGAATCATAAACCAGATTCAAAATTATAAAATTTACAAATTTCAAAGATAAACTGTTTTAAAAAACATCAAATACTTTACACAGTTACCTTAATTTATAATAATGTTCTAAAGTATTTGATGTTTTTTAAAAACAGTTTTTTAAAAATGTTTATCTTTGAAATTTGTAAATTTTATAATTTTAAATCTGGTTTATGATTCACAATTTTGTATGGATGGCAATTTTCGTAATATGCAAATTTTGTTTGACGGCATTGGAATGTATTTAGGCATGATGGCATCTGTTCTGATTCTATCGCCACTGAGGAAGAGCATGAAGGTGTTCGAAAGCGCTTTGGCTTAAAATTATTTATTTGTTGAACGTCTGTGGAATGGTTATTTAGGTGACCTTTAAGTGACCTTTAAATCTGGTTTTTAAGATTTGTCATTTAGTTAGTTGATTCAGTGATGAAATTTACTCTGTATTCAAATAAGTAACATGATGGCGATGTTAACTTAAAGATCGTTAAATTATGCATGAACAAATTTTATCAAAAAATATTTTATTTTATATTAGTACAATGGCTTTTATGTATATGCTTCTTTATATCTTATATTTGCATAATCATTGTTCCTTTCATTTGGAAAAAGAAATTGCCGCGCATAATCTGCTGCTCCTATAATTCGCACTTTCAAAATTTGGAGGTTTTTTAATAGATAGTCTGAACTTTCAAAATTTGGAGGGCTTTTTAAATAGATAATCCGCGCTTTCAAAATTTGGAGGTTTTTAATAGATAGTCTGCACTTTCAAAATTTGAAGGGTTTTTTTAATAGATAATCCGCGCTTTCAAAATTTGGAGGTTTTTAATAGATAGTCTGCACTTTTAAAATTTGAAGGGTTTTCTTAATAGATAATCCGCGCTTTCAAAATTTGGAGGTTTTTAATAGATAGTCTGCACTTTCAAAATTTGAAGGGCTTTTTAAATAGATAATCCGCGCT
Source organism: Amaurobius ferox (assembly GCA_951213105.1). Classification (NCBI taxonomy): domain Eukaryota; kingdom Metazoa; phylum Arthropoda; class Arachnida; order Araneae; family Amaurobiidae; genus Amaurobius; species Amaurobius ferox. The sequence continues at coordinate 120,128,215 of OX578144.1, read as the reverse complement.
TTCAAAATTTGGAGGTTTTTAATTGATAGTCTGCACTTTCAAAATTTGAAGGGTTTTTTAATAGATAATCCGCGCTTTCAAAATTTGGAGGTTTTTAATAGATAGTCTGCACTTTCAAAATTTGAAGGGCTTTTCTAATAGATAATCCGCACTTTCAAAATTTGGAGGTTTTTTAAATAGATAATCCGTCGATTATACATAGGAAATTACGGTAGTTACGAAGTTTAATACAAAGAAAAAATATGTATGTTTTATATATATTTAGTATAGTTTCAAAATGAACTGTTTAATGGGAATATATTTTTTCAATAATGCTATTTATTGTAGTTATGTAGTTTGACGAAACATATATGTACGTTTTATATGCAATATAGTTCTGTTTAATATAAATACTTTTTCAATGATATTAGTTATTGTAAAGAAGTTTAATAAAAATATATATATGTATATTTCCTATGCAGTATATTTCCAAAGTTAGCTGTTTATAATGAGAAAATACATTTTCAATGATATTATTTATTGTAGTAATGTAATTTCATAAGAAACATATTTACGTTTTATATGCAATATAGTTGTACTACTAAACCATAAAATGTATAATTACTTTTTTTTCATACGGAAACAAATAATAGCAGTAGATGTTTCAATAGTCGATTTTTAAAAATATTTCTTCTCTGGAACAGATCACTATCCAAATGTCTGGCCACCCCTGTTACATAGGAACTTCTTAAACAACTACCTCATCTGGTGGACAATTTTATCACCTTCTCTTTCCTTTAGATTTAAAGACCAGGAAATTAATAAAGCCTGTGTGTGTGAGGGGGGGGGGGTGAATCAAGGTCGAGCAGGGTGCATACTTCTAAAGTAGATGAGGAAGACACAAATTTTAGTTCACAATATACCCTAAATGTACAAAAGAGGGCAAGAGGAGGTCAGGAATCGGGATTAGTGGGTCCTCTCAGGGTAAAGGGGGTCACAATGATGTTCCAATCGACGGGAAGTGCATGTTCAGCGTCACTAAAATGTTCTGAAGTAGCTCAAGGTGAGTGAAAGTAAGATGGACAAAACGAATCTTACAAGTTTGATGAAAAATATCTGATATGAGCAGCACATGACTATCCTTACATAATTCAATGACTTTACTTATTTATCAATAAAATATTAGTTTACAAAATCCAAAAAAAAAAAAACAATGATTTTGGCATTAAAATCGTGCGATATTCCAAGAACAGTTTGAGCTAGCATTCTTAAATGTGTATAATTTGTTTTTTAATAAAAAAAAATTCCATCTAAAATGATTATTTTAATATCAGTATTGAAAGTGCTGATTTTTTAGTAATTTTTTTATTCTAAAATTTATTCGAAAATTAGAATAGGAGGTGGGGGGAGGGTCTTCCGAATATTTGATAGCATTTAAAATCAATATGGTTCCAGTATTCACTGGCTGTAATAATCGTACCAAATTATATTCGAAATTATTCATTCGTTCGTGAGACATACCTTCCACCCCCACCCACACACACGCGCACGCATATATACACTAACATGTAAATATATTGACATACACCCACATATTCACAGACATCATTTCGAAAACGTTCTATTCGTGTTTAACGTTAATGAAACGTGCTCATTCGTCGAAAACTCGAATTCGAAAATTGCTTTTATGTAATCTTTATCACTTGAAATTTTGTATTTTGTTAACGGTGTAATCAGATACGTGACACGCCGAAATTGCTATATTGAAAAAATTTTCGAATTAAAGGCTATACAAAATTATCGCAACCTTTATATTTCTTTCTTCTTTTTTCCTTCTCAATATGAAATCAAAAGGGGATGTACAATAGGCTGAGCCAAGAAAAACTTTGTCTCTAATTTCAATTAAGGCCATGAGTGCGCAAAAGCTACCTACCTCATGGATGATATATGTCAAACGAAAATTTTTATCAAAATCGACGAAAATTTTTCCGAGCTTTTTGGAGGTTAAATTTTTCAATCATTTCTTAAAATTATGATGAAAGCAAAAATTTGGTACCAAAAAGTTCATTTAATTTTCCATTCCGGTTTGTGTGAAAAACTTTTTGTATAGACCCATTATAATGCGTAATCTTTCTATCCAGATCGTTGAATATTATTCTGAGCCTCATGAAGTCCATATATCAAAATATTGCCATTAAAATGCAATTGAAGCGATAAATTGTGAAAAATACACGATTTTAATTTTAGCTTTGGGATAGCACGGAAAAGTTATATTGTGTTGTACAACATACAAATTTATTAATTGAATTATTTAGTTTTTCTACGTCATTAAGTTTTTTAAAAGTTCCTTAAATTTACAATGAGTATAAATACTTTTGAATTAAATTATCGTCTTGCATAGAAGTCACCACATGAAAGTGTGTGCAAATCGACATCTACACACTTTCCCACATTTTTCTACTTTTTAATTTTAGTTAGGACGCTTTGAGCAATATTCTTGTATTTTCTAACAGAAGGGATTATTTGCTTAATTCCCCTTTGAACAAATGTATCATTCTCTTATACGAATTCACTTTAAACCCTTCTCTTATTCGAAACCACTTTAAACGAATGTATCCTTCTCTTATACGAATGTATCCTTCTCTTATACGAATTCACTTTAAACCTTCTCTTATTCGAAGCCACTTTAAACGAATGTACCCTTCTCTTATACGAATTCACTTTAAACCTTCTCTTATTCGAAACCACTTTGAACGAATGTATCCTTCTCTTATACGAATCTACTTCTCTTACGAATCTACTTAAAACCCGACTGGTTATTTATTTGATATGGAAAGTCTATGGGAGATCAGGAGATCATTGCTCGCCTCATTTTTGCAACCCAAGTTTGAATGCAGTGATTCTAATTGCGTATATGATAGCGTGTAAGTGCATACATGTGACGTTTCATGAGTATTTGTATGTGCAACAAGTATGAAGAATATTGTAAATATTTATTCCTAGTCTGAGAATAACAATAAATTTTATTCTTTATAAAGAGATAAATTCTGTATTATTTAATATCTTTTAATATGGGAATATATTTTACATGTTTTTGAGGAAAGTTTATGTTTATGTCTTATCATCTAAATATGAAATCGAGACATTTGCAGAGTATTAAACTTAATTTTTTGCTTAAAATGGCACTCACCCTGAAATGAGAATCAAACTATGCTCAGAAGTGTACAGAATCTACTTCAACAATAAGAGCTTGCAATTCCATTTCAGTAGCTCAAAGGTAGAACATCGGCTGGCCAGTTCGAAGATCTAGGGTTCGATTCCCGGTTGGGGAAGCACTGTTCTTTACATGGGCGCCCGAACAAATCAACCCTGTAGGTTAGTGCAAAGATGTCGGATGTCTGAAAGTGACTCTAGTACGACTAACATGGATTTAGTGAACTCTGGTATATTGAACACCGATTTCAAATGAGGAGGATGACAACCACGCATGATACTAACCTGGGTAAAAATAGTAGTATCAGGAAGCTAACTTGAGGTAAAAATAGCAGGAGGTGTCAGTCAGATAGTCAGTTGCCAGCGAATCTGACATTATAGGGTGGAGAATGCAGAGTCCACTTCGACAATAAGAGCTTGCAATTCCGTGCCAATAGCTCAACGGTAAAGCGTTAGCAGGCCAGTACTAAGATTCAGGGCTCGATTTCCCGTTGGGGCAGCAAGGTTCTTTACAAGTGCTACCAACTTCGGCCACTAAGAAATTTTCGAAGAAGTAACTACTTCGTTTGACAATAAACCATATAAAGGTTGAAAGTATCAACCGGTTACAAGGGCAAAAACAGGATTATTCGGACAGAACACCAGTTCTAACAAAGGCGAGACCAAGTTTGAATTGTTTATTACATTAAGAAATTATTTGAATTACCTTACGCGTTTTATTTATAATTTATCAGTCACACTTTTTTTTCGTTTTTCATTATCACCTATATTTAACACATTGTCGACTTACAAGCAAAAGTTTATTGGAAACGATTTGCAAGTCAACCATCTGATGTGAAGGTCGAATCGGACGAAAGAGAAAACAAGGAGGAAGATCAACGGAATTTTATGTTGGATACCGGAAAGAATACGAACAAGAGGTCGAGTATCGAGATCAGTGGGTCTTCTTGAGTTCGTACGGGGTATAAATATGTCAGAGGGTTCGGAGAACACCGAAATATTTCCAAGTGGAGCAGAACGGTTCATTTTAGCGCGGGAAATGTGCGACAGAAAAATGGACTCACCCATGGTGCTTTCTAATCAGGTCGGGACAACTCAACAACTCTTGATTTAAGAAAAGGAGTTCAGTGTTTATGCGACGCTTGTTTTCTACCAGCATATTTTTTATTTTTACTTTCTCATGCTGCTGTATGGAGAAAGTATTATTTTCTCGAAAATGTTTATAATAGAGAGAGGAAAATCAAGTTGTACAAACCTGATTGGCATTGCTTTATTGAAATATCCGAATTATGGACACTTTGGGGGGAAAATTTACACACTGGTGTCAAAAAGATTACAGATAAAGAATCTCCACTTGACTTTCACATACATTCCTATTCCATGGTAATATTGTTTAATTCTGCACTTGCCAAAATTATTATTCGAATGAAAAGAGGATGCATTTTTTTTTTCTAATTTAGTATCAAAGCTATTCATTTAAAATATTTCGTAAAAACTCTTTGAAAGTTTCTTTTCCCAAGATGGCAAGGGATTAATGATGTCGATGAATTGGATTCATTTGTTTTCTATGCGCTACTATAAACTATTTTTATACCATTAATATCTATTAGAGTATTTCAATTGACCCCCCCCCCCCCCACATATATTATATACTACTATTCTTGGAATTATCTTTATTTTTCACAGATAATAATGCTATGAAATTTTAAAATTCAAATTATTTGAGTTATTAAAAATTATTAAAAATTCTATCGTCTTCTTCTTTTTCATCTAATGTATCTACACATAAAATGTAACGATAGGTACATTCAGTGATTCTTCCAGGCATACATCCGGGAGCTTCTCCGTCCCCCGGAAAATATTATTCGCCTCCCCCGGAGACATTTTATATTAGCTTAGTTTCTATTTATGTGACAGTATATATATTTATATAGGACAAATATAAAACTTGCCCCTCCCCCCCAAAGTTTCAGTGAAAAACTGTCTGGGTGTGTTTGTTCTCTAGTTATGGTGTGCATACATCCCCCCCCCCCCACACACACACATACACACACACACAAATGGATATATTTCCAAATGTGTTCAAAATAAGTTCAAAGGGTCTTTAAACGCGTTTATCCGTTAAAATCTAGGGAAAACAATAGAGACAGTAGATTTTTGAAAAAAAAAAACCAATATTTTCTCTATATACTAGTATGAGAAAATAAAAATCTGACGAGTTTCTGGTGAAAACAGCGAGTTATAAGTTACAAGTATTTTTTGCACCTTTTGAGAACCGCTACAGTTACTGCCCTTAGCTTATTTAAATAAAGTGAAATGAAATTAATTCGCATTAAACAAGTTTCATTGTTGCAAAATATCAAAATAAAATTAGTTTGCTTGTATTTCGCCTGCATTTTTCCTTTTTTCTATTTTTCTTTTTTTTTTTTATCAATTGTGCAAAGGTCACAACCTCAAATTACTCCTGATTCGTCTGAACTACATCCTGTGACTGATAAGTTTGTAACTGTCATCAAAACAGTAAACAAATTATAGGGTGAAAATTGATTTTGACCTACTGTTATTAAGATATAGATGAAAATATTATTGATGGAAGATATCCCCATAACTAAAGTTGAGGTTTAGCATACATTTAGAATGAGGAAAAGAGGAAACAAAAGAAAATTTAATTAGTAGATATATATGGAACTGAAACAAGAGATTGAAATCTAAAATAATAATTAAAAAAAACCTAATAACAGAATAAATAGTCAATTAAAAATATCAACCGGTTTTGGAGGCAAAAAGCAGCCAACTTATTCAGGCTAAAAGGAGAGAACAACCACCACTACCAAAGGCAAAGAGGCGCCTGCCATGCTTACTTTGTTCTTTTATCCTGAAAAAAAAAAATATATTTCTTGCTTGCGAAACCGGTTTTAACTTTTAATTAACTGCTCTAACAAAGTTTTTTTTTAATTTCTTTAAACAGTAGAAACAACAGTTTGAGAGATTTTTATAATATTTTATAAGAGATCGAAAGTTTAAATTGTGAAGAGAAAGTCGCACGGAGTTCGAATTACATAATCGCCCACCAGAAGGTCGAATAGGATAGAAAAGGAGAAAGTAAGTGGAAAGATTAAGAGAATTTTATGCTGGATAACCGGAAAGAATACCAAGAGCAGGTCAAGTATCGAGATCAGTGGGTCTTCTCGAGTTCATACGGGGTCTAAATATGTCAGGGGTAACGGAGAACGCCGAAATATCCCTAAGTGGAGCAGAACGGTCCATTTTGGTGAGGAAAATAGTTGCAAAATAATGGACTTTCCCATCATGCTTTCTAATCAGGTCGGGACATCTTAACATAGATACTTTTGAATTGAGAAATGAAGTAGGGGAGGTTTAATACAGTTTTTCTTTTCAAGATTGTTTTTTCTTTTAGAGTAATGTTTATTTAAGTAATATTTGTAGTCTAAATTATAAAGCGCTTTTAAGTTTATAAAGTAAGTATTAGCAATTAATTAAAGTTTTTAGTTTGGAAGATGTAACAGTTAGATTGGCCAACTGCAATCGTATTAAACCTCCTCCAGTAGTGTCATTCAGTCGGTTTCCGGAAACCAGTTATTAAAATAGAAATAGATTAGGAAACTGGTTGTTAAGTACCTGGACTATATATTTTAGTCATAATAAAATTGTAAATTATTATTAATGCCATGTGATTACCCTATATCAGCCAAAAATAATGAATAAAATGTTGCTTTCAATTTGCACGGAAGCCAGTTGTTCAAAAATTGGAATGACAACATTGATCTCCCCAACAGTAGGGTGACTTGATACATGTATTTAATACACTTCTTACAAGTATCACTATAGCAGCGAATGGTTTTCTTAGTACAAAATGCTACCATAATCAAAGTATTAACACAAATAGAAAGAAAAATAATCAATCAAATATCTTAATTATCTGATAAAACTTATCTCTTAGTTCATTTGAAGAGCTTCAATACTCAATTTTCTCTTTATTGTTAGCAGACTTGCATACTATATACGAATTCATATGTAAGTCTTTACATATTTTTAGTATTTAAAACAATGCGCTGTAGTAACATTGAACCATTATGAATGGTAAAATGTATCAAACATCTCTAAATCTCGTATATCAATCTTCTCCATACCACCATAATGGTGTTTGGCATTTCCTTTTTACTTTCCTTATATACATAATGTATAAGGAAAGTATTGTGACGGGGTCGAAAATTCGAATTCGAGTTTTCGACGGGAGAGTACGTTTCAAGCATCCCTGATCACGAATCAAACATTTTTGAGGTGATGTCTGTGTGTGTGTGTGTGTGTGAAAGTACGTATGTGTGTGTGTGTCAGTGAGTCTGTAGAGAAGATATCTCACGAACGAATGGAGCGATTCGAATGAAATTTGATACAAAAATCACAATCCGTGAATACTGAAAGCCTATTGTTTTTAGACGCAATCGAATGTTCAGAATTCCCTAAAATTTCGAGTGAAATTTTGAAAAAATCATCAAAAAATTAAAATCTTTAATAAAGTTACTCAAATAGACATTTCTTATGTAATTTTTCCTTAGTAAACGATTGACATAAATTTTAGAACGCTAGCATGAACCGTTCTCGAAATATTGCACATTTTTCAAATAAATGTATCAAAAAATCCCATAAATTAAAAAAAATATATTAACTGTTGAGAAACATGTTCACTTTTCATATGTGATATCATGCGATAAATTTGGTGACATCATTCTCGTGGATCTAGCTCGTTCCATTCATAAGAAAAGATACTTTGAGTAATACTTTTGTATTTGAACACCAATAGTCATTTATCTGCTATAAGAATAACTTATTTCTCCGTCCATAACGCTTGGCGAGATTTTGGAGACGAATTTGGCGGATTGGCGACTTTTTTAAATGTTTCCAAATTAACGAAAATCTCGCCAAATGGATAAAAATGATGATAAATCAATGAAAATGACAACTAGTTGAAGAAAATTCAATATCTTGGAAAGAATATAAGTATCTACTATAAGAATAACCTATTTTTTTATTTATTTTTTTGCAGTAAAAGTAGTAAATTCATTGCATTATATAAGGAAAGTCATGTGCTGCCCACATCAGATTTTTTAAGTTTATATTTTAAGATAATTAAATACTAATGGTAGGGGCTAATAATCATACCCTTAATTATTCTTGCATATCAAGAATTTTCCATGAACATTTTGAACTGAGATATAGTAACACTGCTACTATGTTAAATTCAAAATGTACGGCTTTATGGCAAATTCTTTATGTAAGAATAATTAAGGGTGTGCTAATTAGCCCCTGTTATTAGTATTTAATTATCTTCCTTTCTTATATAAATTTAAGAATGGAAATGTCAAAATTTTCAAATCTAAACCCAGAAGAATCTAGTGTTTCCCTGTTTTCCAGATCTAGATCATATAAACGTCCTATTCAATATTATGTATATTTCATACATGTTTGTAGATGGTGTCATATGTTGGGAAATTTTGTAACTGTATTAAATCTTCCCTACCTTCCATATAGTGTTTTGCAAAGCTTGTTTTCTGTCAAATTACCAAATATAAAAAAAAATTTTTTTAAGTTCGCAACAGCTAGGCAAAGCTGATTCATTATATTTATTTGATTAATTTGTATCAATACATTATTTTGATACCATTTGTACCCATAGCGTAGCTCAAGCTATTATTTTCACCCTTAGACTCTATAGGGTGTTTCAAAAAGGTGATTACGGAGTTTAATTTCTTAAATATTGATCATAGACATATTGTCATCCGAAAAAGCGCCAAATGTAGAATTCAATTTTAACAACACTGTATCGTGGATCTTATATATATTTTTTTCACTGTGAAAGAAGTAAATTCATTGCATTATATAAGAAAAGTCATTTGCTTACCCATATCAGATTTTTTTAAAAATTGTTACATACAGTGATATTTCTCCAAACTTTGCTCTACTACCACAGGAACTTGTTAAACAGTTTTTTTTATTTGTATGCTTCATTGTCTGTTGTTAACTTTATATTTACATTTTTTTTTCTAATGTTGCCACAGTTTAACTGAATTTTCATAATTTTTAAAACTTTTCTTGTAAAACTATAAAAGACAATTTTATACCCCAATATCTATTTTAACATATCGCTTTCCCCAGAATTTGTAGGATTATAAGGGGAATTTTTAGAAGGAGATAAAAAATGCAAATAACAAATTTTCCTGAATTTACACGATTCAAGTATGCTTTAATCTTGCGATTTCTTTTCTTTCTATAATCTTTAAAAGCTTCTGAACCTCGCGTATTCATGTTCAAATTCTCTGTCTTCATTGTCTGTTGTTAACTTTATATTTACATTTTTTTTTCTAATGTTGCCACAGTTTAACTGAATTTTCATAATTTTTAAAACTTTTCTTGTAAAACTATAAAAGACAATTTTATACCCCAATATCTATTTTAACATATCGCTTTCCCCAGAATTTGTAGGATTATAAGGGGAATTTTTAGAAGGAGATAAAAAATGCAAATAACAAATTTTCCTGAATTTACACGATTCAAGTATGCTTTAATCTTGCGATTTCTTTTCTTTCTATAATCTTTAAAAGCTTCTGAACCTCGCGTATTCATGTTCAAATTCTCCACACTGGAAGTAAATGCATATAGGTAATACAATACTAATGTGATAAAATTACACGGATATTTTGCAATCATGGAAACTATTAAGTATGAGATTATTACTGTGAAATACAAATGAAATTGATAAATATGGATTATTAATACATAAGAAGACCTAATATTTGCATAAAATTTGCACGAATGTACATATTCGATATTTTCAAATTTTAACCCAAATCACTCACCAAATTTTTCTATCTCTTAAAAAGCGTAGAAAAACGTATATTTAATTGCCCCAGTATAGAACCAACGGATCACTTACAGCCATTAAATATATTGGGTGATGCTATCGCCAAATGTGGTAAACCCACGTAAAACTCTCCTTTTCACAGAACGTATTTTTATATTCTCCAGAGATTATTTTACAAAACTGAAGGAGAAATTGAAAATGGCAGAGCTGAAAGTTACATTTTACAGAGCAAAACTTATTCTTCCGTTTTCATTATTAAAAGTTATGACCAGATTTCCCTTTCAAAAGGTGTTTAGCCATTTTTATATCTCCCTTCCTCCAGTACTAGAAAGAAACGGCGCGAATATTCCTTACTTGATGCTTGAAACTGACGTTTTTACAAATTGAAATGGGGACGCTGCATTTATTTTAAGGCGGGAAATAAACATTTGTTCCAATTACATTCGAAACGAAGTACCCGTTTTATATTAGGAACTGTTGAATAAATACCCCAAGAAAATCTCCCATTTCTGGTGGAATAAATTACATGGAATTTGTTCCATTGCATACGCAGACGATAGTTGATGAGTTTTTTTAAAAGCGGCCATAAATGCTGAAAATGGAGATTTTATCGCCGCCATTACAATCGTAAATAGAATATATGTTTAAAATTACTCCAGTAAGAGGCTCTATTTGTTTCAGCTTCATGCAGATTGGCCTTTTTTGGAGGCTCTAATTTTAAGTCTCGAACGCATTTTCTAATTGTGGCGGATTTTAGCGAAACTTAATTATTCGGGTAAATTTTTATGGCCATGTTTACGCGTCTTTTTCTGGAGCTTAATTTTTAATTTAAGTCTGAAGTTAAACGTTAAAGATGCGGAAATAATTTTATGGTTATTAGCGAATCTAGTGGAATAAAATTCATTAATAGTACATTTTTGGCTAATTTGAATGGTATTTAAAGAGAAAATTAAATAAATTGCAAGTGACTTTTATCGTGTTTAAATTAAAGTGAAAATTAAATATACCGCTAGAGATAATTTACATTTATGTACATTTAGATAACAGACAGGTTTGTGACGCAATTGCTGATCTCATTAAATGCCACCCTTTTATACTTTCTGATATTTACTGCTTGCACGAATTATATTTTAAAGTTTGGTATAATTATAATATATTTTATTAATATTTTTGCTTTAATTTTTTAATAATTTTGTAATATGATTCGGTTACTTCGATTGATTGTGAAATAGAAAAAAAAATTGTAAAAAATAATTTTTTTATTATGACTATATTTTTGCAGTATAATAACTTAGTACTCATATATACAGTACTAATGTTATTTTCATACAATTTTCTGATGGAGTAAATGTCACAGAGTTTATACCGTTGAGTGTGCAGATGGAATGTGCAGATGTATGTTGATGAGTTTCTAAAAGCATCTATCAGTTTCCAAATGGAGTTTTCATGGAAACTATGGAACCCGCACCGTTGAATGTGCTAGTTTTATAGAAAAAATATAATAACAGGCAATGATTCTATTACGTTATGTAAAAGTTCTTTCATATAATTTTCAGATGCATCATACATTAAAAGAAAAGCGCATTTTAATATAACGCCCTGATGTAGCTAAAACTCCAAAAATGTTCCATTACCGATTTTCAATCCCATTACAATATTACAAAAATTTGAAGTGGACAGCACATGACTTTCCTTACAGACACAAATTTATTTCTTTTATAATTCATAAAAGTGAGTTTAATAGCACAAAATAACACGGATAATTATTTAAAATTACGCTTAATTTGCAATTTTATTTCAATTTTACGTTTTCATTTGGCCACTGGACGTATTTTCAAAGGCGACGTGACAAAAGTATGAAAAAATATATATCTCGAGAACGGTTAGTCCTAGAATGATGTCAGTTTTCTTCTTTTCGTCGTAAAATATTACGTATAATAAATTTGATGTGAGCGACACATGACTTTCCCTACAGACTCAAATTTATTTTCTCTCTCTTCTTACTTAATAAAGGACTTGTCTGTCTCTCTGTGTGTGTGTGTGCAATCTATAGTGGGAAATCTGATCATTGTACGATCAGGAAATTTGGGGTTATTTTTTTTTTATTTCGGATCAGTTTTCAGTTATTTTATGTTTTACCTCGATTTAGGCCGATATTTACACAAATAGATTCCTTAGCGATATATATATATATATATATATATATAAAATATATATATATATACATATATATATATATATAATATATATATATATATATATATATATATATATATATATATATAAATAAAAATTAAAGGATTTTAATCGAAAATAATGCATAAACTACTGTATGTACAAAAAAACCCATCTCTAGCATATCTGTTACAAATGAGTAACTATAGGCCAAGACTAAGGATAAAGAGAGAAGGTATCATATCTCTACAATGGAAAGGGGGATGAGAAGAATATTAGGATTCAAAAATCACAATTAAAAGTATATAAAAATAAATAAAAGTAAAACTCGGCAAAAATGAGAATAGGCAATAACAATCAGCTTAAGATAAGAGATTAAGAATAGATAACAATCAATTGAAACCCCACAAAAAATGGCGGTTAGTTCGAAATTGCATTCTCATCAGGACAGCCATACAATTCGAATTAAAACCGATAGAATAGCCAGTTTCTGACAATGGCGATAGTATTTAACTATAGACACCATTGGAACTGTCTACTGGCTAGTGGAAGGAGAAAAATAAATCAAATGAATTATACAAATCTGAAAAACAATACCTCCTCGAACTGAGACACGAAATCAAAAGCATAGCACCACGTGTAAGATAAACTAGTGACTGAGCATTTCACCTCACTTCGTCAATGCGAGTGGGCACCGGAATGAATACACTTGAACGACACATAATATGCATGGAGACCCTCAAAAATAGCAATCAGTATAGGACTCAGGACAAGTGGAAAATAGTCATTCGAAAATAGCAAACAGTATCAGACTCAGGCCAAGTGGAAAGTGAGGTGATAAGAATGGGTGAATTTTCAAAAATGAGTAAACCAGTCAAAGACAAATAATGCTTCTGTAAAACCATTACGTGGTATATTTGAAATTATTAATAATATTATTTACAAATACTTCCGGGTATTGGTAATTTTGACAAATGCGTTTAAGTTTATTGATGTGGAGAAAGTGAAACTGAGGATCAGAAAGTCGATGTATTCGAAATAGCTGGTTTAAAATGATGTTTCTAAACAATTGAATAGAATTACAAGAATGATATGATAGCAGCTTTATGATAGTGAAGTTGTAAGAATCTTTTTTATCATATAGATTGGTGATTACATGATTATTTAGGGTATCTAAATTTAGGTCTAAAAAATTAACAGTTTGACTAACGCAAGGCTCATTAGGAATTATTTCAAGGTTAGACGGGTAAAAATCAATATTAATGGGATAGGAATCATCAATGATAATACAAATCAAGTCGTCAACATATCTATATATAATATATGAATTAGAGTTAAAATGACATTCATAATAATAAAGATATAAGTTAGCTAGTATACTACTACTACAGCCACCTTGTGGTACACCAGATGTTTGTAAATAAATGTTATCACCTTGGATAATATAATTGTTGTATAACACAAAGTGCAAGAGCATAGGAAAATTTTTGACATTAAAAGCAACATGATTGGAAGATATATAGTCATGATAAAGAGAGATAATAACTTTATGTAAATCTTTAATGACAATATTATTATATAGGTCTTTAAAATCAAAGGTTTGGAAACTAAGAATTTGTGGAAACTTGCTAAGATGATTAACTAAATCAAAACTATTGTTCAAAATGAAATATCCTGAATTCTTGAATTTAAGAGTTTCATTGATTCGATTTAAACAGTTAAGCAAGTACTTACTAGCTGTAGTGGTAAAGGTATTATGTCCACAAGGGACTGTTCTAAAACTGAGAGGAGATTTGTGGAATTTAGGAACCAAAGTAACATAAGGAAATTTAAAAAACTTACAATTAATATTTAATTGTGTATATAATTTTAGCATTTTAGTTTTGATATGGATAGACTGATTATTAATGGGTTTAAAAATTTGATTATTTTTTAAGTAATTCTGTAACAGAGAAACATAATATTTTTTACAAATGATGGCATAATTATTAGAAGCTTTATCTACATAAGTTATGACAAAATGTTGTTGAAGTTCTTTGATAGCAGATAGGAGATGTTTATAAGGATACCTAGGCTTCGTTAATTTAATGTTTATAATAACATTTTTAAGTAGATGTAAGGTAGTATACTTCCATAGATTGAATGCTTCAATAGGAATAGAATGTGAACAAGCAAGTTGATATATGAATTTATCAAAATCAAATGATAGAGACTGAAGAAGTTGTTTAGGGTGATGGCAGAATGGAATGCGAAATTTAGACCCTTTATTCATAATATCCCTAAGAATATCATCCTGAACTATACTGAGATCCCCAGTAATAATGTGACCATGAGTGGAGTTGACAAAAGGGGTAAGATTTTGATTGCTGCATACACATGATGTAAGATCATCGGAGTTTAATGTCCTGGAAACTTCATTGTAATTGTAAATAGTTCTACCAATTGGTAAATTATATTTGAATGATTTTTGTATTTTGATATCTTTTACTGGTAACAAGTGCTGATGTTTTGCAAATAAATTATTGAAGTTAAGAGAATTAAGAATAGAGTGTTTAAAAGAAATTACACAGTAAGCTATTTTAGTATGTGGATTTGGTGAATGGAGAAGGTGGTAACTTAAGAAATTTGTACGTGAAAGAAGCAAATCAAAAAATAAATGTTTAAAATGTTCATGAGTTAATTTTAATTTTAAAAAATTAGTATATACAATACTTAATTTGCTTTTTCTGACTTTATATAACCATGTTCTAACAGGTAGATAATTGAAAGTTTGAGAATAATTATATTGTAATTTCAAAATGTCTGCTTTGTAATCAATAGTTTTACTTAAGTTACTTTTTCCTTTGCCACGCTTATATCGCTTTTTACTAGGAGTTGATGACTTTGAATAATGAAAAAGATGTTTATATACTGAAGATTTATTAGAATTGTATTCAAAACTATTGTTAACAACATTATTATTATTATAAATTTGATTTAAGCCATAGGGGAAGAGAGTTTTATATTTTTTAATGTAATAATTTTCAAATACTAATCTATCAGTGAGTGAAATTTTAATATCTAAAATATGAAGGGATACATTTTTAAATCCGTGTGTAGCAAAGTGCTGATATTCAAATTGATTTTTAGTAGGGAGATCATTAAAGACTTTATGGTGAAATTTTTTAATATGATCCCTGTGAGCATTCATTCTCAGATGTAAAGGGTTGCTGGTTTGGCCAATATAGGATAAGTTACAAATAGTACAATTAAGTTTGTATATGCAATTAAAAACTTTGCAGAATTTTTGTGAAGTGGAATTATTATTAATTTGAAATGGGTCAGCATATGGACAAGTTTTGCACCTAAGATTGTTGCATCTATTGAAGGAATATGATTTAGATTGAGAGAAGGTATGGTATTCTTCCAAATCGTCTATAACGCTTAATTGGTCAATGTTTGTCGATCTATAATTATCCCAATTCATAATAATAATAGACCGGACACAAGGTAATGAAAAAAATTTACATCACGAATTCTATATATATATATATATATATATATATATACGGACTTATATATATATATATATATATATATATATATATACGGACAGCTGATTCCTCTGAAACTTTCAGTAACATGATTGCAAATGTTTTGCAATTTATGAAAAGGAATGATAATTCCCGAAACAATAATTGTGCTGTAGTCTCTGCAAGAAAATTATGGTACGCTATCGATTCTATGACTCTTAAATAGTCTATATTAACATAAATAAGCCAAACGGATTCAATTTATTGACTTTATTAACATTGGCCAACTACATTTTTCCTTTCCCTATAATAAATGGTAATGTATAGGGAAAGTATTGGAATTGTGTCGAAAATAGGAACTCGAGTTTTCGACAGATTTACACGTTTCAGGCGCTCTAGAACATGACAAAATTATTTTTATCGTGTGTGTGTGTGTGTGTGTGTCTATGTGTATGTATCTGTATGAGTGTGTGTCTGCGCCTGTGTAATGTATGTATCCATTCTAGTTTAAAAACTGTTCTGCGAAATTTTACAGAATTTGGTGTATAAGCCACTTCTGGGTTACTTGATGCTGAGTAGATTTTGGTATGATTTGTAAAAATAAAACCTGTCTTTTATTTTCCTTTTCTGAAAACTTGTTTGTAAAAATCGCAGTAATCTGAAATATAAGACAAAACACACTAAAATGTATTAATTAAATGCTTCTTTTATACGTAATTTTTAATTGCAAAACGAATAAGACCAACCTCATTAGCCTGGGATGATCCATTTTCGAGATACTAAGGATTTTGGAATTTCGACTAGCTGGCGATGTTTTTCACTATAGTTAAAAGACTATTCGATGAAAATTTCTTAACATTTGGTAGGTAGGTCATTTATAAGTGAATTGAATGAATTGCTAGAATTGCTGAAGCTCTGAAATGAATTGCTTTCGAAATATTTGTATTGGAATTTTGAGAAGCTAGCAACGTTTCAAAATGCATTAAATTGTCAAATGAAAGTGAAGACGTATTAAAATTGCAAATTAGATATAATATCAAATAAGCACCCGTGCACTTTTTGATTTTCAACCAATAATTAATTCGATTCTATATGATAAACACATCAATAATCAAATTGTTTATTATACAGAATCAAATAATTTTTTTTTTTCTAACAATCAATTTGGTTTCAGAAAAAACTTTTCAACAGAATTAGCAATGTCGCATATTTTAAAATATTTAAAAAATAGTTCAGTTCAACTCACAAATCTAGAATAAAAGATTAAATACGCTTAAATACAATTAATGCAGTTAAATTGTTTAAATGCATTTAAAAATAGAAGACTAAATATGCATCATTAATCTCAATAAATATAAAGAGAGCATTTGATAATATCAATAGAAACAATATAGTGACTGAATTAAATAATTATACAATTTCCCTACAATCTATACAATATAATTTCTTCTTTTTGAACAGGCAGAACAATACTTCTGGATTGTGAAGCACATAAAATAGAAATCAATACATCAAAAGGTTGCCCACAAGACTCATGTCTTGGTCCTTCACTGTGGTTGATTTTAGGAAATTCCATTTTAAAAATTTTGAAATAACTCACACCTAATGGTATATAATTTTTTTAAATAAACGCAAGAAATTCAAGGAGAATTCTAGAAACAACACTGTTAAAGCAATTAAAACTTTTTAAAAAAATTGGTGCTTTAATTTGAAAATTCCAATGACAAAGCAACCGCTATAGCTTTCGGCGGTAAAAGAAATTCAAAGAGAAATCCTATTTTTAAAATATATGGCAAATCTGTATCAGTTAAAAATAGAGTAAAGCATTTAGGAGTATGTTTTGACTCAAATAACAATTGATTTTCAAATATTGATTTTCTTAAACAGAAAATACTAACAATTAGCAATAAGCTCCAAAAATCACCCTTAAATCTTAAGGAACACTGTCAGAATTACTTAAAATTTGGTCTTATTTGATTGTCGAGAAAATTCTCTTACAAAAGATGTAAAGGAAAAGTTAACCCCAGTGTGTGTGTTATTGTTGGACCCAGACCGCCCGACCTACCAGAAAGGTGTAAGGTAACTGTTTGAACGGCCGGGAAGCCCAGTGTGTGTGTGTCTGTGTGTGCAATGTATGTATACTATCTAATTCAAAAACTAATTGACCAAATTTCATAAACTTTTTTAGACAAATCACTTGCGTATGACCCTGGTGCTTAATAGATTTTGGTACGATTCAGAATAAAAGAACTTGCTTTTTTTTTTGCGAAATGGCCAGCAAAAATTGTATGTATCCACTCTATAGCTAAAAAAATAATTGACAAAATGTAGTATATAAGTTACTTGTAACTTATTTGACTGACCACAAGTAATTTATACCAAATTACTCTGGTACTGATTGGATTTTGATACGATTCGGGAAAAAATAACTTGCCTTCATTTGAGAAATATGCCGCAAAAATCGTCAAAATCGAGAATAAAATATTACATATGCTCAAATGCATCAATTAAATGCTTGTTTTATACGTAATTTTTCACGATGAATAAGATCAACCCCATTATTCTAGAACTAGCCGTTCTCGAGATATTTTAGTATTGTTGCTACGCCGCCGATGAAAATACATTCAGTTACCAAATGAAAACAAGGATTTCATTAAAAGTGCAAATTCAGTGTAATTTCAAATAATTATGCGTGTTATTTTGTGCAATTAAACTCAATTTATTGAAGAAATAAAGGAAAAAAAAAATATTTGAGACTGTAGTGAAAGCCATGTGCTGCGTACATCAGATTCTCGAAACTATATTAGTGTCACCTAATTGAAAAAAAAGTATATACTGTTTTAACTTATGTGATTGAATCAGCATTAAATGATTTTAAAATTTGATGTTCCCCACTTTTGACCAACCTTTATTTTTTCTTCTCTTCTGATTTAGTTATCATTACTTTTGATTCAATACTTTGTCAATTACATCAATCTATTTTATCTTTGGATCAGCTATGTAACTTTGCATTAAAATAACTGCATTAGAACTTCTGTATTAGAATTAAAAGAACAAGGGGTGCAAAGTAAACTGAGCCAGGGTCTTCAAAAATAGGATTAGCTTCGGATAGAATCAGATTAACGGCTCGTGCAGAGCGGATTATGATGGCGTTGATGATGATTTCGCAGAAAGGAACCAATCTGCGGATTTATTGTTGAAGACCCAGACCGTCCGACTCGTCCTGAGGACTTGAGTATCTATTTGGACGGCCGGTGCGGATTTATTGTGTAGAAATTGTAAGTTCAGGGCTAGTATTACATTTTGTATTAATAAACAGGTCGGAAATAGTTGATTACAGATTTATACCTTGAAATTTACATTTGGAATTTTGACGGAAAAGTGCGTTTATAGAGCTTGTGAGGTCTAAATAACCTTTCAGTTGTTATTTCCCTCAATTTGAATGATAATTTATGTTTACTTAAACTAACTATTCTTACTGGTTCGGTTGATAGACCAATCACTAACCTAATCGGCATTTTCTGCTTTCCTAAGGTAAAATTGGGATAAGTTTCGGATCGGAAGAGTTTTAGTGAGTTTTTTGAAAGACGATGAAGATTTCTAGTAGTAAGTGAACGGATTCTAGAAAGAGTTTAGCCGGGAGTGAAGCAAAAGGCACGATGAGAGAATTGGAGGAGTTCGAAAGTTAGCCGGCAGTCTAGTGGGAAGAAACCCCATTCGATACAACGATGACTAGAAAGAGTCTAGTATTTGGGGGTGTGGCCGCAATACGGGGCGAAATAACAGAATGGCGGGGTAGGCATATAAGTTTGAGAACTCGTCTCTAGTTAAGAATTATCACCAGCCTAGTATATTGTAGTAGCTTATGTATTTGTCATTTATTCTGGGAGTATGCAATAACAATTATTATATACGTTGTCCATTGCTTTAAACAGAAAGCTGCTGTAATTTCTGTGAAATCCCCAATAATGCCGACCGGACTGCAGCCACTGCCGACAATTTTCTATACTCTAGTATAAGAATGAAAATACATTTAAACAAAATAGATACGATGAGTATGTGATTCGAACTCATGCGGGCAGAGTTCGAAGGATAAGCAGTCCATCGCATTACCCACTCGGTCCCATCGATATACAACGGCCTTACACTTCCAAAAACAACATATTTTCTATACTATAGTAATAATCAAAATAAAGCTATTACATGGGTGAGCGTCAGTAAATATTCTACCCTATACGCTCTTTGTTAACTTTTGCGGCACACATTTTTCGCCGAAATTCTGCTCAAAGAGTTGCGAAATATTTCCTGATAGATAAAATGCAATGCTTAGATTATATTAAAACTAAATTTAATACCCAATAAAACATAGAATATATTTTTTATTTTAATTCAAAATATTTTTGGTGCTGCCATCTGTTGTCGTAATTTAATTCATACCGATTATTTTTATTTTTTAATGAACATTTTTAAATATCTATTCCTTCTAATATAGTATTAAATACAACAACAGATCATATATACTTATGCCACAATCACGGAAAAGTAATTTCTCATTCAATAAATTTGATAAGGGGAACTGAATGTACATCACTGAGGACTGCAGTTTTGTCTTCAAGTTCCTTCGTCTTGAAGTTCAAGTCCAAGTTCAATTACGTTTCCGTGATTGTGGCATTATTATATATGATCTGTTGTTATATTTAATAGCGTATTAGAAGGAATAGACATTTAGAAATGTTCATTAAAAAATAAAAATAGTCGGTATGAATTAAATTACGACAACAGATGGCAGCACCAAAAATATTTTGAATTAAAATAGAAAATATATTCTATGTTTTATTGGGTATTAAATTTAGTTTTAATATAATCTAAGCATTGTATTTTATCTGTAAGAAAATATTTCGCAACTGTTTGAGCAGAATTTCGGCGAAATATGTGTGCCGCGAAATTTAACAAAGCGCGGATAGGGCAGAAAATTTACTGACGCTCACCCTTAAATGAAACATAATGAAGAAAACATAGATACGACGACGGTGAAATTCCAACCCACGTGGGCACAGTTCAATGGATTAGCAGTCCATCACCTTAACCACTCGTCCAACTCGTACACACACTCCCTCTAAACAATAATTTTTTTATGCCATGGCATTAGAAGAAAAAAATATTACATTTAAATGAAACCATAGATTCTAAGATGATGGATTTCAAACCGACGAGGGCAGAGTCAAATGCATTAACCATCGAATTAACCACTCGGGTACCTAGTCCTTCTAGTTTATGCACTAACAATAATTTATTTAATATTGCAACATTATAAATAAAAATATTACATCTATATAAAACAAAAGGGATACGACGAGGATGGGATTCGAACCCACGCGGGCAGAGCCCAATGGATTAGCAGTCCATCGCCTTAACCACTCGGCCACCTCGTCTCAGTCTTGCTTTTAACATTTCACATAACATTCAGTTCTATTTGTTCAACTGCAAAGCCGCATCTATTGTACATACGAACGGATATAAAATTTTCGATAGGGTTGTGAAAGTGGTGTGCGTTCAGCAAACATGGTTGAAAAGATATGAGAGCTTTTTTCACAAAAGAAAATAGAGCAAAACAGAAAATTATTACAAATTATGATATTAAATGCTTAAATTAATATCACTGTTTAATATAGGATATTTTACTATCTTCTATTTGTGAAGAAAATTAATGCTTTGTTTTCTTCTTTAAAAGAGAAGATAAGTTATTCATTATTTAATTCGACTGATACAGAATATTAAGTTTTTATAATTTTAGGAGTGGAATGTGGGATCTCAAATCTGTGAATTGCTAGAGATTTTGTGTAATGTTCAAGAGATCGGAGTTTCGAGCAGGGCCGTAGCCAGGCAGTAGCCAGAGAGGGCTGAGCTCCCCCCCCCCCTCCAAGAGGTATACTCAGCCCCCTCTGATGGAATGGATATATTTAATCTTTTGTAGTGGTATGAGATTTAATACAACATATCATCCAACTTTTGCAAAAACTGCTTTCTCAGAATTTTTTGTAAACTTCGTTTTGTAGAATTAAGATTTTTTCGTTGCTGAATTTGTGGTTATATTGATGATCATCAATTTATTTATATATTTAATTTGAAAATATTCAATAAAGTTTTAAAATTTAAATTGTAAGAATATAGTATTTAGGGTACTTTTGTATTACGAGTTTCACCGTTATACATTGTCAACTGATGAGCAGTTATACAGATGAGTAATTAGTTATATGGAGTACTACATTATCACGTTATACATTATCAACTGATAAGTAATTACAGCCAATTTAATATTATGGGATATAATATATTTAATTATAATCAAAATATCTTTTAATGCAGTAATTTATTAAAAACTAAAATTTAACATTTTAGTGCATATCCCTCCGCCCCCAAATGTTTTTCTAGGGAGACCCTTCTTCAAGGCTGTTGAGCCCCCCCTTGAATTTTTTCCAGCCCCTCTTGAATTACATTTCTGCCTACGGCCCTGATTTCTCGTTCTGTAAGACATTTCCATTTATGCTTACGAAGGCATTAAACTCAATATAAGGAAGTTTAATTAATTGATTAATTAAATTAATCAATCTCCATATCACTCTTATGAAAACACAGAAATTTGTACTTTCCATATATTTTCACATTTTGAGCAGCAATTTTAGTGTACTTCAAAAGAAGAATTCGAGTAGAACAAACAACCGATTGAAAACTTGATGTAGATGTAGTTGAAACAAAACTTTTGCACACGGACTTCAAGATATATGATTGCTATAAAAATTTAAACTTCCGCACGTTTTTTGAAGATTGTGTGAGATATCTAATCTAAATGACGCAAAATCTTATCGGGAGAAAGGGTCAGTCAATACTCGACTTTTCAAAAGGCTCGACTTTATTCTTGAAATTTAATCTCTATGTGGAATTTTAACTCAATTTTCCTGTCGCATAAAGCAGTGGTTCCCAAACTGTTTTGTTGTCCATGCAGCACTTTTTTTTTACAATTTTACAATTTCATGCAACATTTGCGTTTTTATTTTAGCATTTTGGCGTCATTAAAATCACGCCAAGTTGCAAACAACTTATTGTTACAACGACGTATCCTCTTGAATCGTAGGTGTACTCTCAGGATACAGAAAATGAGTCCAAATTTCTGGATAACTAAAGTTTTTACTTAAAAGCATTATCATCAATATACAGCGAATAGTTCTATAACTATCTTACAAGAACGGTAAAGAATTTTCAGATACAATTAAACAGCAATTAAATGCTCAGCTAATTCATAATATAGCAGATACTATTCTTAAAATACTGAGGTTTCTCATAATCCAATCTGACTCGTATTACAGCAACTCCCTTATATGATATACCTACTCTATACCTACTTCGTATACCTACTCTATATAGAAAGTTCTAGAAAGCGCTTGGTATCACCGAAACAAGTCGGCATTTTGAAAAAGTTTTAATGGATTTGAAAACTTGCCAAAATTCACCAAGTAGGCGATATTTCGACTAACCTGGCAACCTTTCCCCGAAAACCCGCCAAATTCCGGCAACTCTGCTTTCACATAATCGCAATGGTTGCCTGTAGAAGTGTTTTCTTCTTCCATATGAGGCAAATCAACATTGAGTCAATTCCATATGAGGTAAAAGCATTTTATGCATTCGTAACAATATGCAATCAATATTGATCGATATGTTTAGATTATGGGGGAAAATTCTAATCCTCCATATAAAGTAATAAACTCACAAGGGTTTGGTATGAAGAGTCAGGCTCTAATAGAAATACGGAGAAATTTTTATTTGTCTGTCAATTGCCACCATAGTTTATTAAGACATCATTGATTTTTAGTCATCAAAATCCATTCTTGAGATATTAGAAATTTTACTTTTGAGATATTAGAAATTTTACTTTATTTTCTACAGGCAGCACGATATCTCTCTCAAAATAATCAAGGGAATTTCAAAAAATTTGGTACGCTTATTTTAATCTGCAAAGTAGAAAATGCGATTGATTTTCAGCTTTATCGAGTAAGCTCTAATTTATGTTCTTCTCTCTGCCCCTCGAACACATACACTATCGAAATTTGGAATAAACGGAAAAAAAACAAAAAACGTGGGATCACGACAACGACAGCCGCAAATTCAGTATTTGATGTTAAGTGCTATCAAAATATGGATTCACTTATTATCCCCCTCGAACACACACACTATCGAAATTTGGAATAAACGGGAAAAAAAAACAAAAAACGTGGGATCACGACAACGACAGCCGCAAATTCAGTATTTGATGTTAAGTGCTATCAAAATATGGATTCACTTATTATCCCCCTCGAACACACACACTATCGAAATTTGGAATAAACGGGAAAAAAAACAAAAAATGTGGGATCACGACAACGACAGCAGCAAATTCAGTATTTGATGTTAAGTGCTATCAGAATATGGATTCACTTATTATCTGTTTTGTTTTTAAGGACAAACTATTCTAAAGGCATTTTTACTGATTTCCAAATATATTTAGGGGTCAGTATATACACCTCGGAATTTTTTAGCATAATAGGTTGTTGTTGTTGCTATTACTAATCCTACCGGTCTAGCCCGGGTTAGACCGGGTAGGATCCAGAAGTCCATGTATCCCAAGAAATCACACACCAATAAGGGACTCTCAAAAAGATCCTCTTCGGATAACTCTAAACTGAACAAAAAATCTGATGTGGGCAGCACATGACTTTCCCTGCAGACTTATATCCACATTCTCTTTATTTTAATTAAATTTATTTCACTTTTAATTCAATTTTCTTTCTCATTCGGTAACCGGACTTATTTTCAAAGGTGGCGTAGAGAAAATACGAAAAACTAAAATATCTCGAGAACGGCTAGTCCTAGTGTAATAGGGTTGGTCTTATTCTTTTCTTCGTTAAAAGTTACGTATTAAACAAGCATATAATGGATATATTTGAGCATACGTAGTTCTTTAGTTTAGATTTTGACGATTTTTGCGGGCCATTTTGCAAAAAACGGCGGGCTATTTTTTTCCGAATCGTACCAAAATCTAATCAGCACCAGGATGACCCACAAGTGACTCATCTACTGAATTTTGTGAAATTCGGTTCATTAGTTTTTCAGTTAGAGTGAATACAAACTTTAGCAGGCCATTTCGCAAAAAAAAGGCGGGTTCTTTTATCTCGAATCATACCCAAAACTAATCAGCACCAGACTCGCCCACAAGTGACTTACCTACCAAATTTTGTGAAATTCGGTCCATTAGTTTTTTAATTAGAGTGGATACAAAATCTGCACAGACAGACACACAGACACACAGACAGACAGACACACACACAGATGTCACGCTAAAAGTAGTTTTTTCGTATTCTAGAGGTCTCGAAACGTGTAGATCCGTCGAAAACTCGAGTTGCGATTTTCGGCATGATTCCAATACTTTCCCTATACATTACCATTTATTGCAGGGAAAGTAAAAATGACCGGGGGAGGCCTGTTCAATATTGCACTTGTAGCAAACATAAACCTTGTGCCCATGTTCGAATTTAAGACACTTTATATGTCCACTAACGAATCTGGAAATGGTGTTCGGTAGATTTCTGTCAATCGCAGAAGTAAGAGCTCCACGTGGTCTATCTGTACTGTACCAGTCATGCACAGGTGAAGACCTCCATGTATCTTCCATTTAAAATCTTCCTTTTTGAGAAGAAGCACAATAGGAAAGCACTTAATAACATTGGCATCAATTTCATATAGATTAAGTTCGCGCTATGCAAGGTTGCAATGTCCAAGTTCATACTCCTAAAATCCAACTAAAAGGGGCTTTCTCAAAGGTAGGATCCCCCACGCTTTGTAGATGCCAGAATCCTTCGTCCGATTTCGAACTTTTAGTTCTCTTACGCATGGAATGGCCGATACTGGCAACAGCTGCAAGTAAATTTGCTATGTGTAAGAGAACGTCCATGTAGGCCCGTTAAATTTATTCTTACAATGTACTCGCAATAACATTTCAAGATGACTGAACTCAGGTTGCAAAAGGCTGCAGTGGCCAAATTCAGACTCAGAGCCTGAGGGGAGGGATAGCCCAGTGGATAAGGCGTGGATTGTACTCGGAGGACAGGAATTCGGCTCTCGACGCTTCCCGAACTATCCCCATGTCTACGCGGGGTATGGGCACGTAATATCTGTGGGTTCAAAAACCCTTCGGAGAGGTTGGTGGTAGAGAAAAGAGAGTACGGTCCTTCTGGATGTAGCCCCACTGGATTCCAGTGTACATTGAGTGGCACTGCCCTGGTCGTCCAAATAGATACTTTAGACGTTCGAGTAGGTCGGACGGTCTGGGCAGAAATGAAAAGACTTGCAGAGCCCGTCTAAGGGTTCGTTTCCAAAGGTAGGATCGCGCACCCATTGCTATGCTAGTGTCCCTGGATCGAATTCAATAGGCTATTTCGTGTTAAATAGAGCTAAGAAGGTCGAAACAAGTCTATAAATGTTGATATCCGTAATAGGATAATAGGAGCGCAATAGTCTGTAAATATTGGAAATGTAATTTCAAAAAATTGGTGGTAAAACAAATTTTCATTCTATTGTTTTTACCAAATTTTTTCCGTAAAACATTTATTTCTCTAGGTTTGGTGTAGGAGAAGCCCAGATAATCACTGATATGGATTCCGTATCAAATGCCGGACGGATTAAGAGAATTCATTAAGGATTTCCAGTTTCGATTATAAAATTTACATATTCCCTGAAACAACTTTTTATTGAAATCTGCTATATAGCTTAAATGAGGACTGATTTGGTACCAAATTCTGGAGAAAAACGGGTTTTCACTAAGGATTTCCACTTCCGATTTTTCACACACATAACCGTCACGCTAAAAATAGTTTTTTCGTGTTCTAGGGGGTCTGAAAACGTGTGCATGTGTCGAAAACTCGATTTTCGACTCGATTCCAAGACTTTCTCTATATATTACCATGTATTGAAAGGAAAGTAAAAAGCATAATATTTCCGTCAAAAATGTACACAACATTTACTACCGTACGAAGGCTTCATTATAAATTTCTTGTTTATACTCAATTTTTTATCATCAATCTCTTAATTATTGATATTTTCGCAACCTTTTTAGTAGTTCAAAATATGAATTTCCTATTTTGCTTGACGCAGTGAGCTGGGAAAAGCTGCTTTATGGGAAACAAGGCTCGGATGAATATGAATAAACACTAAGCGTGTATCTTATATCATAGTTATCGCCTGAGCAAATAAATCGGAAAATGTGTTTGTATATAATTCTGCTTACATTTGCAGTATGGGTACTCTTAAGGCTGTTGAATCAGTGTCTTCACTGCGTTCATTCCAATTCTTACGTACGTTTTCGTAAAATATCGTGAAAGATGCCTAGAAATAACTACCTATATTAAACAATCATCTATCTATCTTAAAGATCAGTCTATGAAAGCAATATGGAATATTGGATGAAAATTCATAAACCGGATATGTTTTAATTTTCTCTACAACACATAGTAATGTATAAAGAAAGTATTGGAATCGTGCCAAAAATCGTAACTCCAGTTTTCGACGGATCTGCATGTATTGGGACTTCCAGAATAAAAAAAAAAAACGATTTTTTGCGTGACGTCTCTCTCTCTCTATGTGTGTGTACGTGTGTATGTCCGTGTGTGTATGTGAGTGTGCAGAATCGACTTCAAAGATAAGAACTTGCAATTTCGTCCCAGTAGCTCAACGGTAGAGAGCCGGCTGGCTAGTTCGAAGATCCAGGGTTCGATTCCCGGTTGGGACAGCAAGGCTCTTTGCAATGGCGCCCGAACAGGAACTCTGTAAGTTAGTGCAAAGATGTCGGAGATCTGAAAGTGACCCTAGTACGACTAGTACGGATTCAATGGACTTTGAAAGATTGAGCGTTGAATTAGAATTAAGAGGATAATGACCACACAGGACACTAACCTGGGTAAAAATAATAGTTGGAGGAGGCTAACCTGAAGTAAAATTAGCAGAAGCTGGTCAATCATATTGTCCGTTTCCCGTCAATATGATATTAGAGGGTGGAGATTGCAGAGTCTATTTCAAAGATAAAAACTTGCAATTTTGTCCCAGTAGCTCAACGGTAGAGCGTTGGCTGGCCGTTTCAGAGACCAGGGTTCGATTCTCTGTTAAGGCAGTAAGACTCTTTACAAGTGTCTGTCTGTCTGTGCTATGTATATGTATCCACTCTAACAAAAAAAAATAATGGACCAAATTTTATAAAATTTTATAGATAAGTCACTTGTAGGTGATTCTGCTACTGATTAGATTTTGGTACAATTCGGGAAAAAAGAACCTGCCTTTTTTGCGAAATGGCCCTCAAAAATCGTATTTATCCACTCTAGTAAAACTAAGTGATCTGATTTCATAAAATTGGGCTGATAAGTCATTTGTGGGTTATCCGGGTGCTGATTAGATTTTAGTATGATTAGGGAGAAAAGAACCTGCTTTTTCTTTTTTTTTTTTTGTAAATGGATCACAAAAATCGTCAAAATCTAAAATAAAGGACTACGTATGCTCAAATGTATCAATTAAATGCTTGTTTTATAAGTAATCATTGACAAAGAAAAGAATAAGATATACCCCATTACTCTAGGACTGGCCGTTCTTGCAATATCTTAATTTTCTCGCATTTTTACTACGTCGGCTACGTCGTTGAAAATACGTTCAATTATCAGATGAAAATGAAAATTGAATTAAAAGTGCAAATTCATCGTCATTTCAAATAATTATGTGTGTTGTATTGAGAAATTAAACTCAATTTAATGAATTATTAAAGAAATAAAGAGAAAATGAATGAGTATGTAGGAAAAATCATGTGCTGCAGAAACAATATATCCTATATAAGGCGGAATTGCTGTTTTTATATTCTACACATGGAGAAATATATTTTGTTACATGGCACGTCTATTCTATACCAGCGCAAAGTTCGGAGATCCAGGTTCGATCCCCGGTTGCGGAAGCAAGGCTCTTTAAAATGGCGTCCAAACGAATTAACCTGTAGGTTAGTGAAAATGTGTCGCTGGTATGAAAGTGACCTTAGTACGACTAGAACGGATTCATTGGACTCCGGGATATTGAGCGCTGATTTCAAATTAAGAGGACAACGACCACGCCGGTACTAACTTGGTAAAAATAGTAGTAGCAGGAGGCTAACCTGAGGTAAAAATAGCAGGAGGTGGTCAGTCAGATTGTAAGTTGCACGTCAATCTGACATTAGAGGGTGGAGAATGCAGAGTCCACTTCGACAATAAGAGCTTAGCTCAATGGTAGTACGTCAGCTGGCCAGTTCGGAGATCCAGGATTCGATTCTAGGTTTGGGCAGCAAGGCTCTTTACAAGGGTTATCAGGTAGAAGATTTAAGAAATATATATTTTTATTTAAAACATTGATCAAATTGAAAGGAAATCGTTCTAATAATGTGCAAACATCTATTTTGTATTTTTTTTCGCAGTACTCACTTTATGTTGGAATTAATTATATCATCCTATAAATTTGCACTTAGAAGAATTTAGGTTGAAAATGTATTTATTTCAATAACAAATAAAAATTTAAAAGTAAGCAAACACACGTATCTATTTTGTGTCTTCAACAGATTAAGATTAAACTACGTTTTTACAAATCATAATATGTAATCCTGATGAGATGACCTTAAATCTACTTCCCCTTAGTTGTGTACTCAATCTGTAAACAAGATTAGTGTTTTCGAAGAACAGATACCACCTCGTAAAAATCCCTTTGAGATGGACAAAAAAGAATTTTACTCAATGAACTTACATGCAGTAAAGATATAACTCGATAAAGCGTTGAATCAATTATTGGTACCTAGAGTTTTGGAAATTCGATTTTCTTTATGGGGAAACACAATACGGTTTGATTCGATTCCTGGAATCAAATAAAAACATCTTGTATCAAATACATTAGGTAACAAATTGAATCGTTTGTAACGTGGCGGAAGTAATACCATTCTTAATATGAAATAATATCAAGTTTCTATAATAAGATAAAGATATTTTTATAGAAATATTTTTGTAACAGGATGTTTACAGAAAATTAACTGGAGTGTGGATCAACTGGACTTTCTCAAACCAGAATTCATGTTTAGTAATTTTTTTTTTTTTTAGTTTTTTTTACTTTCCTTATATACATAATGTATAAGGAAAGTATTGTGACGGGGTCGAAAATTCGAATTCGAGTTTTCGACGGGAGAGCACATTTCAAGCATCCCTGATCACGAATCAGACATTTTTGAAGTGATGTCTGTGTGTGTGTGTGTGTGTGTGTGTCAGTGAGTCTATGGAGACGATAACTGACGAACGAATGGACCGATTCGAACGAAATTTGGTACAAAAATCACAATCTATAAATACTGGAAGCCTATTGTTTTTATACGCAATCGAATGTTCAGAATGTTCCCCTAAATTTTCGAGTGAAATTTTGAAAAAATCGTCAAAAAATCAAAACCTCTAATAAAGTTACGCAAATAGACATATCTTATGTAATTTCTCATTAGAAAACGATTGACATAAATTTTAGAACGCTAACACGAACCATTCTCGAGATATTGCGCATTTTTCAATAAAATTAAAAAAAGTTATATAAAATAAAAAAAAAACATTTCCTATTGAGAAGCATATTCACTTTTCATGTGTAATACCATACGATAAATTGGGTGACATCATTCTCGTTGATCTAGTTCGTTCCATTTATGAAAAAAGATACTTTGAGTAATGCTTTTGTATTTGAACGCCAATAGTCATTTATCTGCTGTAAAAATAACTTATTTCTCCGTCCATAACGCTTGGCGAGATTGTGGCGACGAATTTGGCGGAATGTAGCCAACTTGGCGATATTTTTAATTGTTGCCAAATTAACAAAAATCTCGCCAAATTAATAGAAATGACGCTAAATCAATGAAAATGACGACTAATTGAAGAATATTCAATATCTTGGAAAGAATATAAGTATCTACTATAAGAATAACATTTTTTAAAACTGTAAATGTAGTAAATTTATTGCATTATATAAGGAAAGTCATGTGTTGCCCACATCAGTTTTTTTTAAATTGTTGAGAAGTTAAATTTTGAGATGGGTTTAACGGAACTGGAAGGAATTTTTGTACCGTTAAATAATATTTTTACAATACGTTTTTTTAGATGTGCTGTCATCGACTGAAAAAGCTGAAAAGTGATCGATGAATCGTGGTCGACATGATCGACATACCCGCTCTATACAATTGTCTGAGAAAGAAAAAATTTTCTGCTGATTTTGCTGAAAATCCCTGAAAAGTTAAATATGTGGTATACCTTAAAATTTACCGTTTAAATCGCTGAAAGGTTAAATATGTGCTGTACCTTAAAATTTACCGTTAAAACCCCTCAATAGTGAAATATGTGGTGAACCTTAAAATTTACCGTTTAAACTGCATCCTTTTCAGCTCTGTGGTAAATTGGTCGATGGATGATCCCTTATTGGATGGAAGTCCATCAAGATAACGAAGATGAACAGTTTGCTGCACAATAAAAGGTCCCTTATCATATGGCAAACCCCAAGGGCGAAGATAAAAGGTCCTGCCCAGGAAACAAAGTTATCCTCCAAGAGAGAATAATTCAATAATGGGGTGATAAGGACATGTCTCGGTTTTATTTCATGTCGATAAAAAACGGTTATTTCTGTGTGTGAGAAGAAGTTTATTCGGTTACTGATCGAATGAGATTATAAGAGCAGAGATTGTAAATGTATAATTAAGTATCTTTTGAAAGCGTGTTGGCATAACATGTAAAAATGTAACTCAGAGGAAATGTGCCTGTGATTAGGGAGTAAAATATCACTGCAAACGATTTGTTGAAATATGACAAAAATGAGGCTTGAATCTCCGATATCTTGATCCCGATCCCGAGATAAAAGCTTTACCAACGTATGCAATATATCAGCAATACTCTTATATGATATATGTTATATATGAGCTATATCGACATATGTCATATTTTCTTTCGGGATGAGACAGGTTATGACATTAGTCTTGTTCTAAATTAAGATATTAAGATAGGTTTTTTGACGAAATCTAATACTGAAGCTATACTAACAGAACCCGTATAAAGTGAGCGTTTCCAAAGCTAAAAGATTTTAAATACAGGGCTCCAGGAAAAGCCCTTAAGCACGCAATAACTTTGTAAGGAAATATCGATGAGCGTACACATTAGGTGCATCTGAATTAAAGTGATCATGACCGA
Organism: Amaurobius ferox; assembly: GCA_951213105.1. Taxonomy (NCBI): domain Eukaryota; kingdom Metazoa; phylum Arthropoda; class Arachnida; order Araneae; family Amaurobiidae; genus Amaurobius; species Amaurobius ferox. The sequence continues at coordinate 120,096,167 of OX578144.1, read as the reverse complement.
TAGAATTAAAGGGGTTGCAGCACCACTAGTGTGGAATTTAAGAAGTTAGGACGCGAACGAGGCAACAAAGCGAGATAGACGAAGAAAACCGATTACAAAGCTGTAGAGCATTGTTCGGGGGGGGGGGGGGGGGTAGGACAGGAAGATAGATAAATTGGCATTTTTTAATTTATTCTAAAAGGGTACCGTACATGAAGCCATAAAACGAATTATTTCTTCAAAATCTCGAAATAAAAATTTTCTAGAAAATGTGTCTATATACAGCAGTTTGAGAAAGAAAAATATCACATCCAAATGAATCAAAACGTAGTTACGACGAAGACGGGATTCAAACCCACGCGGCAGAGCCCAATGCCGCAATGAATAGCAGCCCAACTCGTCCCTCAACGTTCTAACACCACCGGAAAACAATGATTTCTCTATATTATACTATTAGAAAGAAAAATATTACATTTAAATGGGAACGAAAACGTTCCTTCAACGTTTATGCAATGCCAGAAGGCAATAATTTATTTATACCATGGCATTAGAAAGAAAAATATTACATTTTAATGAAACAAATAGATTGGTTTCGTTTCGAACCTACGTGGGCAGAATCGAATAATAAGTCAATCTCATTAACCTCTCATCTACCTCGGCCTTCTAGTTTATGCACTGTCGGGAAAACAATAATTTTTTTAATATTGCAGTTTTATAAATAAAAAATATTTCATCTATATAAAACAAAATGACATAAAACGTAGAAACGACGAGGATGGGATTCGAACCCACGCGGGCAGAGCCCAATGGATTAGCAGTCCATCGCCTTAACCACTCGGCCACCTCGTCACACAGCGCTTTGTTCACTATACCACATTTAACGGTAATATCTGTTTGCCCAACTGCTTCAATAAAATTTCCGCAGAGCACTGCTGAAAATATATATTACCGTGGAAAACAATTGCACAGAAGTGCGCTCTGACGTTAAAGTTGGACTTTAGAATGACGAAAACCACAGCAAAATACGTAAATCATGGTCTTTGAACAGAAACTTTTCAAGATTAAAATTCGATATAAAACTGCATTTAAAAATCGCAGCGCAAGGTAACCCTGCAGATTAAATTTTTTTTTGCAACCATAGGGGTATATTATAAATACTCCCATTGCAGATAACAGCATCCATGGACCAGTTTCGCCCTTGTTATGCACTCATCAGCATGGAATAGTCGTTACCCGCAATTGTAAGAAAAAAAATAAATCTTGCTGTATACCGTACTTTTACCTATATATATCGCAAAATTTTTGATTACCGCAAAGTGTCTTGCACATTCTTGGTAATGTCCCGTACTGGCGGTTTCTTGGGATTTCAAACAATGATGGTATGTATGAAACTTATTGTTTGAAATTCGTTATGTAAAAGGATTAACATAAGTGTGTAAAAGGATTAACATAAGTATGTAAAAGGATTACCATAAGTATGTAAAAGCATAGGCGCCGAGTTTTCAAAATCTCAGGGGGGGCACAATCCGATAAAGTTATATAAAAGTTACAAGGCAACCTTAAAGAAAGCAAGCATATGTCAGTTAGGTGACTACAATTGGTTCGAGGTCATTTGAAGTCCCTTCTTCAGGCCAAAAGAACAGTATGCGCCCTTAACAACCGCCAAGAACGAACTGCCCAACGAACGGCAATAGTGGTTGTTAAGAGCGCATATTGTTATTTTGGCCTGAAAAGAGAGGGAGGGTTATAATGCCATCGAAGCAACTGTAGTCTCCTAACTGACATATATATGCTTTCCTCAAGGAAGTCTTGTAAGTTATTGTCTTACAAGCAACAGTTTTGGAATGAGGTAACCGAGTGGTTAAGTCACGGGGATTGTACTCGGAGGACCCGAGTTAGATTTCCGGCTTTGCCTAAACTGTTTCCGTGTACGGGCACGTTAAATTTGTGGGTATGAAAGTCATTTTTAATATTTTTATGCCTATTTATATTTGTAAGCTAAGAGTTGATTAGGAAAATCCATATAGTTCCTATGCATCAATATTATAATATATAATAATTACAATGGATTTTAATATAAGCATTAACTAGTAGCAAAGCTGTTAATTAATCAAAAAAAATCTAAAAGTTAATACACGTTAACGCTTAATATCAACTCTTTACTATCCATCAGTTGATTTTGACACACTAAATTAAAACAATGAACCCAGCAATAATATAAAAGTATCCAAATACTATTGTCTATATTTAAATATTTTTAAATTAACTATGTAAATAAATTGATCATCACTATAACCACACATTCAGCTAAATTAAAAAATCTTTGAAACAAAGCAATTTATAAAGAAAAATCTCATAAATAATATTTTTATGCAAAATTTGGATGACATGTTGGTTGACATTTCTTATCACAACTAAAACTTTAATATTTTTATCAGGGGGGTGGGCTGAGTATACATAGTGTGGTGTGTGTGTGTGTGGGGGGGGGCTTAGCTCCCTCTGGCCCTTGCCTGACGAATACGGTGCCCGCGGGGTTTGCAGCTTCAAACGGAATGGATGCCACCTGTAAAGACAGCACTGGTATATAGAATCCAGGAGTCATTACAGATAAGATCTCTTTAGGTAGACAAAATAAGTCATCTCTACTTCGTGGTAATCATTTATAGTTATTACTGGAGGGAAATAGTTATTTTTTGGAAATGCTAATAACATGGTTGTAAATATTCCATTTCTCTTTGAATTAGGTGGTCAGTCGAAAAAGTTCTGGTAAACAGGTGTTTTTGTCATTAGCGTAAACATGTTTCCTAGGAATAAAGATGAGCTTGGTTTGTGTGCGAGATAGTTTAGGGAGCTATGGGAACAAGACTGAACTGAAATGTGACATTTACGTTGTTAGGATTTTCTTTCAATTATTTTTATGTTTAAAAAATTTCATTTTTTGGTATTTAGTAAAATATGAAGTTAGAAAAAACTTTTGAAATTTCCCAGAGGGGGCTTTGCCCCCTCTGGAGAAGCTCAGCGGGGGCTCGTGCCCCTCTGCCCCCCCGTAGTCGGCGCCTATGTGTAAAAGGATTAACATAAATAAGTTGAATGCATCAAATGTATTGACTTTTCACTGACCTGTTTCCAATTTAATTTTTACTTTCCTTATATACATAATGTATAAGGAAAGTATTGTGACGGGGTCGAAAATTCGAATTCGAGTTTTCGACGGGAGAGCACGTTTCAAGCATCCCTGATCACGAATCAAACATTTTTGGAGTGATGTCTGTGTGTGTGTGCGTGTGTGTGTGTGTGTGAAAGTATGTGTGTGTGTGAAAGTATGTGTGTGTGTGTGTGTGTGTGTGTGTGTGTGTGTGTGTGTGTGTGTGTGTGTGTGTGTGTGTCAGTGAGTCTGTGGAGACGATAACTGACGAACGAATGGACTGATTCGAACAAAATTTGGTACAAAAATCTCAATCCGTAAACACTGGAAGCCTATTGTTTTTATACGCAATCGAATGTTCAGAACACCCCTAAATTTTCGAATGAAATTTTGAAAAAATCGTCAAAAAATTAAAACCGCTAATAAAGTTACGCAAATAGACATTTCTTATGTAATTTTTCATTAGAAAACGATTGACATAAATTTTAGAACGCTAACATGAACCGTTCTTGAGATATTGTACATTTTTAAAAAAAATTATCAAAAAGTGATATAAAATAAAAAAAAAACATTTCCTATTGAGAAACATGTTTACTTTTCATATGTAATACCATGCGATCAATTGGGTGACATCATTCTCGTGGATCTAGCTCATTCCATTCATGAAAAAAGATGCTTTAAGTACTACTTTTGTATTTGAACGCTAATAGTCATTTATCTGCTATAAAAATAACTTATTTCTCCGTCAGTAAAGCTTGGCGAGATTTTGGCGACGAATTTGGTGAAATGTCGCAAACTTGGCGACTTTTTGAAATGTTGCCAAATTAACGAAAATCTCGCCAAATGGTTAAAAATGACGCCAAATCAATGAAAATGACGACTCATTGTCAAAAATTCAATATCTTGGAAAGAATATTAGTATCTACTATAAGAAAAACCTATTTTTTTTACTTTTAAAGTAGTGAATTCATTATATTATATAAGGAAAGTCATGTGTTGCCCACATCAGATTTTATTATTGTTGTTAGCACATATATTGATCACATTTTTAATATTGTTCTAACCTCTGGTACCCCTGTACTTTATTTCGTGACTGTGCGGCGTTTAGTTTTTCTCTATACGCGACGAAATATACGATGTATGAAACTGATTGTTTAAAATTCGTTATGTAAAATTCGTTTGAAATTCGTTTTGATAATTTTTTTGAAAAATTTGCAATATCTTGAGAACGGTTCATGTTAGCGTTCTAAAATTCATGTCAATCGTTTTCTAATGAAAAATTACATAAGAAATGCCTATTTGCGTAACTTTATTAGAGGTTCTGATTTTTTGACGATTTTTTCAAAACACTCGAAAATTTAGGGGGGTTCTGAACGTTCGATTGCGTATAAAAACAATAGGTTTCCAGTGTTTACGGATTGTGATTTTTGTACCAAATTTTGTTCGAATCGGTCCATTCGTTCGTCAGTTATCGTCTCCACAGACTCACTGACACACACACACACACACACACACAGGTATCACTTCAAAAATGGTCAATTCGTGATCAGGGATGTTTTTAACGTGCTCTCCTGCCGAAAACTCGAATTCGAATTTTCGACCCCGTCACAATACTTTCCTTATACATTATTGTATATAAAAAGAAAGTAAAAACTTATTATTTCATACGTAATGTCTTTTCACAAAACGAGTGATGGGAACTTCAGAATGCTAGCATGAATCATTTTTGAGATACTGCACGATTTTCACATAAATTTATAAAAAAAATACATAAAATTGAAAAAGTAGTAAGTATTATCAAATATGTTCACTTTTCATATGAAATATTATGCAACAAATCTGTCAACACCATTCTCGTGGATCTAGTTCGTTCCATTCACCAGAGAAGTTATCTTTTGTAATAGTTTTATGTTTTGACGCCAAAGAATAAATCCTTTAATATTTATTTATTTCATGGGATATTAATTAAATGCCATTTTGATGAAAATTTTGCCACTGAGTATTAATATATCATTCTATTTAAACTACTGAGTTTTCGAAAGATGCCAATTTCAATTATTTACGTGACGCTAAATCAATGCTAAAAACATTGAGTTTCGGATCTTGAATATCACTTTATTTATTTATTTATTTATTTATTTTGTTCGGAAGTAAAATCATTGCATTTTATATAGGGGAAGTCATCTGCAGCCCACACCAGAATTTTATTAGTTTCTCATGCGTAGTATTGAGAAAGTATTGCTTTCACGAAAATTTTCTATTTCGAGATTTTGATGCCAATATATCTTTTAAGACCTCCTGAATACGTTTTGATTATTTTTGGAGTCATATCCGTCCGTCTGTCTGTCTGATGTCTGTGGTCGATTCTTTGAGTACATGATAGCAGCCACAAATATTAATGGATTTTCACGAAACTTTATATGCGGCTTTGCTAACTAGATATAATTTTGCTTTAATTCAAGCGAAAACTTCGAAATTTATTCGAAGTTATACATTTTTTTTAACATGGCAGCATAGGACAAAATTAGATATAATCGTGTATAAAAGGGTTTATTTATGGCTCAAGAATCACGAGACTTAATAGTTTCAATCATTGTTGTAAAAAGTAGCTGAGAAAAAAAAAAAAATTTAATTAGGGGGTACATTGTTAAGTATGGTATTAATCGAATGATGTTTTCAAGCCCTTTAAAGTGAATTGTAACACGCTATAGTTGTAATAATTTGGACCCACAATACCGATTTCTCAATTTTTTTTTGCTGTAAAATTTGAAAAAAAAAAATAATTCAGGTATGAGAAAGTCGAGTTGAGTCACAGTTAATTTTTATAGATGGTTACATCAGAAATTCGAATGAAGACTCATACACCAAATATTTCGCAAACAAACCTCCGTATCAAATATTCTAATCTACACTCCTTTCAGAGTGAAATGATATCACCGTCTGAAATGAAAACAGCGATGAGGCGGGGGAGGTGCTGTTGCCACCGCCCATCCCCATCACGGACTGATGAAATTAGCGACATTCAATTATATTCCATCACTTTAAAAATGAATGATAAATAAGTTATGGAAGGGAGAAATCCAATTTTTCTGCCCCGTTATCCGATATGGCCTTTTTACCTAATAGCCCCCATTAAAGAGCTGTCTGACTTTTACTTACTTTGAGAGTTATATTATCCTGTTACTGTAAATATTATTTGGAAGCTTAATAGGGTTCCGGGAAAATTTAAGAGAGTGATGAGAAAGTGAAATTATCTGAAAGACTTTAAGGAAGTTTCCAGACCGTGAAATAGGTTCTTTAAACAGATCATAGCGGATATATTTTATTATATATTCTGGGATCGATAAAGTAGGAAATTATAAATTGGAACTTGTATTTTAATCCCTACATTTTTTTAAACAGTAAATTTTACGTTCCGTATAATTCATAGTATATGTAAAGGAAAAGTATCAATATAGGGCCAAAAACCAGACTTTTGTATTCTGATGGAATTACGCTGAATACGAATCCCTAAATAAGAATCAGTCCTGAATTCGAATCAGCCCTGAAGGTGAATCCCAGAATACGAATCAGCCCTGAATACGAATTAGAAATGATTATGAATCCCTGAATACGAATTCTATGAATACGGATCTGCCATTTCTTTTCCAGTGATGTCGCGTAACTGTAGGCACGGTATCTCCTGAATAAATTAAAGAAAAACTAAAAAGATGGGACCGTGCTGTCATTGAAGATAACAGGATCTATTTAAAATTGTATTTGAAACAATCCCTAAAATATTAGTGCCGGTCACGTGGTAAGTCTGTATGTGTTAGTCTTCCTAGATAGTCGGAAAATGGTGTTAAACAGCTAGTTTTATTGCTTCCATTGTAAGAATAAGATTTTAAATGCAGAAGAGCGTTAAAAATAACGAAACCGGTCCCATGAATGCTGCTATTTGCAAAGAGAGCTCGATGCTAGCTTTCCGGACCTCCAGTTAGTTGGGTTCTGTTGAATATAAATCGAAGAAAATTTGATACAAGGATTTACGATTATTTCAATTGCTGAACGTCAAAGGTCCACTGATTCTCGAGGAAATTGGATTGTGAAAAAAATTTCCATTGATGAACTAAATTTAAATTTATATATCAATTTTATTTTTAAATTCGAAATAAAATAAAAATAAATTGTACTAGATATAAAAATAAATGTTTACTACTATTTATCAAGTGAACATTAATTAGTACTTTTAACCCAAATGAACGGACACCATTGTTTAGGAGTTGTTACGAGCCGTTCTCGAAATATTAGAAATTTTAGCTAAAATTAAAAGTTCAGTAATTAATTGATGAAATGGAAAAAGATTGGGAAATTGGTAAAACCTGTTTTAGTGGAAAATAGCTTCCTTCCTCGGAATGAAAAGACAGAGCAATCACCTCAGCTTTTTATCCTGGGGAAGAAGGCTGTATTATGCCTTTGAAACTTGTTCATACCTTTTATTAATTAGTTGCTGTACTTACAAAAATACAAGTTTATTAATTTGTAGCAAAAGTCTTGCTACAAATGCTTCAAATGTTGGATGCAAAAGATTAGTAACCTCATCTATGAAGTAGAAATGTTATTTGTCTTTAATTTATGTCACCCAGACAATCTCTATTTTCAGATATATCAATCACTATCCATTAATTTGTGAAATGACAAAAACGATTATTTTCCTTCTATCACCCGTTGATGAAGTTAATGAATTCAATTATAATCCATCACTTAAGCCTGTTTTGGGGGCATGCATTAGCCTTCTCGGAATGAAAAGACAGAGAGACCACTTCAGCTTTTTATCCTGGGGATAAAGGCTATGTTATGCCTTTTAAAACTTGTTGATATCTTTTATAAATTAATTTCTGTACTTATAAAATCTACGTTTGTTAAACTGTAGCAAAATTAACGTGTTGGATACATAAGTTTATTTTTAAGATTAACAGCATCTTCCATCTTCTATGCAGTAGAAATCTTATTTATCTCTAATTTATGTCACCCTGACAATCTCTATTTTTAAATCAATCACTATCCATTAATTTATGAAATGATAAAACCGATGATTTACCTTCCATCGCCCTTTGATGAAGTTAGTGAATTCAATTATAATCCATCATTTAAACCTGTTTTGTTGGGATGCATTAGCCTATTTCCATGGAAAGAAAAGACAGAGCAACCACTTCAACTTTTTATCCTTGGGATAGAGGCTGTATTATACCTTTAAAACTTATACGTACAACAATTAATTGATGTATTTTATCAATTAATTGCTGTACTCATAAAATCTACATTTGTTAATTGTAGCAAAAGTCCTGTGTTGGATGCATAAGTTTATTTTTAAGACTAGCAACATCTTCTATGGAGTAGAAATCTTATTTATCTCTAATTTATGCCACCCAGATAATCTCTATTTTTAGACATAGCCATGAAAGTGTGAAATGAAGAAAACGATGATTTCCCTTTCATCAGCCGTTGATGAAGTTAGTGAATTCAATTATAATCCATCACTTTAAAAATGACCGCTAAAGAGGTTAAGGAGGAGAGAAATTCAATTTTTCTAACCTCGATATTTGAGAAGGCTTTTTACTTAATACCCCCCATTAAGGAGCGGCCTGATTTCACTTACATGGCGATTTATATTGTCTCGTTACAGTGAGTATATTATTTTGGCGCCAAATATGTTCGAAGATTATTTGAGAGAAGTTTTTCCTCTGTGGAATGAGCTCTTTAAACTGATTTTTGATCAGTCATTTTTGGTTCCGATTGCGGATGAGGTAGAATATTAAAAATTAAGATCTTTGGATTATTGACGAGATTAAGATTATTGACAAAGTTCAAAATAATATGATGTGATCAGCAGATAACTTACCTACAAAACGCAATGAATTTCCTGTTTGCTGTCGTTCTCTTGTGTACAGGATAGCTCCCACAAATTTTAACGGATTTTCTGGAAAATTTTATAACAAACGTCCTTTTTAACTAGAACTTGATATAATTTTTTTGAAATTCGAGCGAAAACATTTTATATTTTATATTTTCTGAGCATGGCAACAAAATTTAACATAGTTATCCATCAAAGGAGTTAGTTATGGCTCACTCAGGTCGCAAAACTTAGCAGTTTCAATCATCGTAGCGAAAAATAGCCGCGATGCAATTTTTGTGTTTATGACGTCATTTGCCCCTACTCGGGGGGCAATTAACCACCCTCAAAGGGGGTACATTGACAAGCGTGGTATCAATCGAAAGAGTTTTTCAATCCCGTGAGCGTCAGTAAATCTTCTGCCCTATTCGCGCTTTGTTAACTTTCGCGGCACACATTTTTCGCCGAAATTCTGCTCAAGCAGTTGCGAAATATTTCCTAAAAGATAAAATGAAATGTTTAGATTATATTAAAACTAAATTTAATACCCAATAAAACTTGGGATATATTTTTTTATTTTAATCCAAAATATTTTTGGTGCTGCCATCTGCTGTCGTAATTTAATTCATATCGATTATTTTTATTTTTTAATGAACATTTTAAAATATCTATTCCTTCTAATACAGTATTTAATACAACAACAGATCATATATAATAATTCCACAATCTCGGAAAGGTAATTTCTCATTCTATAAATTTAATAAGGGGATCTGAATGTACATCACTGAGGACTGCAATTTTATCTTCAAGTTTTCAATTTCCTTTGTTTTCAAGTCCAAGTTCAATTACGTTTCCGTGATTGTGACATTATTACATATGATCTGTTGTATTTAATAGCGTATTAGAAGGAATAGATATTTAAAAATGATCATTAAAAAATAAAAATAGTCGGTATGAATTAAATTACGACAACAGATGGCAGCACCAAAAATATTTTGAATTAAAATAAATAATATATTCTATATTTTATTGGGTATTAAATTTAGTTTTAATATAATCTAAGCATTACATTTTATCTATCAGAAAATATTTCGCAACTGTTTGAGCAGAATTTCGGCGAAAAATGTGTGCCGCGAAAGTTAACAAAGCGCGGATAGGGCAGAAGATTTACTGACGCTCACCCGCAAAATAAAGGGTGACAAATTATAATTGTGATCATTTAGACCGACGATACATATTTTTCAATTTTTTTTTTTTTTTTTTGCAAAATTTGCAAAGAAAAAAAAAGTCACTAGCTTAAAAATGATTCTGGTATAAGACAGTCGAGTTGAGCCTTAGAAATGATACTAAAAATGGATTCTGGTACAAGAACTAGCACTTAAAAATGGATTCTAGTATAAGAACGTCAAGTTAAGGCACACACTAGTTAATTTTTTATTTAAATATAGAATTCAAACAGTATTTTGATAATATGTAGTTATTTTCTTTATTTTCGTTATTAACGTTATTTTCGACTTTTCTTAACATTAGTTTCCCGTTGTACGAAAAATTAGCAATAACCATAAATCCTGTCCCTACCGACGGAGGGTGGGACAGCCGATCTCCCCCCCCCCACCCCCTCTAAATGGCGCCTCTGATTCAGATTGTGATAATCGTGCCAAATTGAATTCGACTTGCTCACTTAGTTCATGAGATATCGTATCCACAGTCTCAGAAACGCTTGCACACATATATTCTCACAAACACACATATATTCTCACAAACACGCATATATTCTCATATACACACATATATTCTCATATACACACATATATTCTCGCACACACACATCTCTCACATACATACACATACACACATATATTCCCATATACACAAGTATACATAAACATCACACTAAAAACGGTCGATTCGTGTTCAGTGATGTTCAAAACGTTTAAATTCGTCAAAAACTGGAAGTCATAATTTCCACTTAATTCCCTATACAAGTATGTAGGTATGAAAGTATTAAGCACATGATGATTACGGTTTGACATAGACTGCGAATCAAATGTTTCAAATTATATTCAATTACGACTAAATAATCATATGAACTCCATATACATCTACAATAATACCTAACTTATTCGATTTATTATCCAATTACGCTGTCTTTTCGGATAAATTTACGGAACAAAATCATTTTTCCCTTCACCTCAGGGATTTGCCACCGGATAAGGCATCCCTCTTTGAAAGACTTAGTTGTTAATCTTCGTTACTCTTTGGTCATCACAATGTTCGCCTGCCAAATACTGTTGGTCCGATCGAATTACTGGGATAAAGATAAATCGGATAAAATTATATTGTAATCGACTTTGGTCAGTTGATGTAATGGTGGCAAATGGTTCAGTAATGTTAAAAAAATGTGATGTGGGCAGCACATGATTTTTACAAAGGGATCAAAATTGATTTTCTCTGCATTTCTATGTACAGAGTTAATAAGAAATAAGTTCCCACTTCAGAGGGCTCTAGAATGCGTGCTATTGGTCCAAATGAGATAAAATTTGAAATACAGATAATTCAAATGATGCACTTGACATTTATTAAATCAAAAATCTTAGTGCAAAAATATGTCGATAGGTGGCGCTGTAATACACATAACAGCATTTAATAGGCTTTATAAATGTTAAATAATATTAAAAAAGTAGCATTAAAATTGCTCAATATGTCCACCTTCATGTTCAACAATGTGCTCTAATCGCAGAATATTTCGCACAGCCGACCGAAGTGAGTCTGCCGGAATATCAAGAACATGGCGCCGAAAGCTGTCCTTCAGATCTGGCACAGATGCTGACCTTTTACGGTAGATATTATCCTTGAGGAAACCCCACAACCAAAAGTCGCAGGGGGTGATATCCGGCGAACGAGAAGGCCACGCTGTTGAAACATGCCGGCTGATCACCCGTTCAGCTGTGATATACTGTGTTAGCAATTGCTTTACACTACGCTCAATGTGAGGAGGTGCGCCATCCTGCATGAAAATGATGTCCTGAAGGCATCCACGCTGTTGAAGTCCCTCAGCATATCACGGTACAAAATCCCTCAGCATATCAGGGTACCGTAGTCCTGTGATGGAACAGGTTTTGATTCCAGTTGCAGTTACCTTTTCAAAAAATACGGTCCAATGATAAAGGCAGCCGTAAAACCACACCATACTGTCACTTTTTCAGGATGCAAGGGTTGTTCCTGGATAGCGTGAGGGTTTCCGCTGCCCAAATCCGACAATTGTGGGTGTTAACTTGCTCATTGAGGCAAAAGTGGGCTTCGTCAGTCCACAGGATGTCCCATGGCCAACTGACGTCAACCACCATTCGAGCAAGGAACTGAAGTGCAAAAGTTTTACGAACCTCTGAGTCTCCGTCTTGTAATAGGTGTACAGGCTTGATTTTGTAGGGATAAAAATTCAAAATCTGCCGTAAGATTTTTCGTACAGTGGGATACGGCATATCCAATACACGTGAAACAACTGGCACACTCACACTACCATGCGGCGAATAACTGCTGGCTTCAACGACCGCGGTAGCCACATTTTCGACGCTAAAAGACTGGATTGGCTTTCGTCCTCTATCTGGAAGAATGCCAAGTTGCTCAGTTGTTTCAAATTTCTTTATCATCTTCCGTAGGGCACATGGAGATATTGGACCTCTTCGTAGTATCTGCTTCATACGACGGAATTCTTTTACAGCTGCAACTGAGTTCTGCTGGTTCTGGTAGAACAATTTCACCAGTAGCGTTTTTCCTTGCAACGTTGGCATGATGTGCTGAGAAGTAACTAATGCTCGTCTCATCTCGTGTGTTTTTCACTTTTCCGGAGCACCTAGCACAGAGTGCTGTATCTCCTGTAGGATATGTACATGATATACATTGATCATTTGCTCCAAAAGGGGCGGGGTTACATTTGGCCATGGCCAGGATGAGATGAAAAGAGATTGGTTGCTGGATTCAGGTAGGGTAGCAAGTGAAGGGAGATGTGAAAAAAGATTGTTAGATGGTAAAATAGATGTTGTGAATAAAAATATCTGATTTTTATAAATTTGTATAATGTTGCATGTAACGAAAGCATAAGTCTTTTTCCTCGTTCCAAAAAAAAGGGGGCCACACTGTAATTTAATTCTTTGTATAAGTTCCGCAAACGTCCGAGATTCTCCACAATACTAAGTGATTAATATAATAACTTCAAATTAATAGTAAATAAAGTCCACTAATGCTCGTGCAGAATCCCCCTTCTTTTTATCCAAAGAACAATGCTACTGGGCATGCGCTGTAACGCAAATAATGTTTCACATTTTCAATATATGCAAATAAAAAATATCATTTGTGTTATAGCGCCATCTATCGGTAAACGTTGATACTAAAATTTTTGATTTAATAAATGTCAAGCGCATCATTTGAATTACCGATATTTCAAATTTTATCTCATTTGGATCAATAAAACACATTCTAGAGACCTCTGAAGTGGGAAACTTATTTCTTGCTAACCCTGTACATTTGTTAGGCCAAATAGATGAATACATAAAGGTTTCCCTACCTATATTGAATATATATATATATATATATATACACACACAATATTTATATATATATGCATTGGTATTAAAATAATATTTAAAATTTTAAAATGCTAGAATTTATATTTAAATTATTATACATGTTGATAATTTTATGTTTGATACTAATTAAAGGATGTGAATCAAGTTAAAATATTTATTATTCTTTAAACAATCTAATAAACATTGTATATAATTTTTTTTACAAATAGTTGCATAATTATTGGAAGCTTCATCGACATATGTAATTACAAAATATTTTTGTAAATAATGAATGCTGTTATCTGTAATGGAGTGATACTGATATTTCTTTATTTTTGGTGTACCTGCTTTATCTCATTTATTCACAGAAGGTACGACCTTTAATACACTGAAAACATTCTGCAACCTTTGCTCAATTTTTTTTTTTTTAGATACTTTGTTGACAATCTCGGCAAACTGATAAGAAAAGTCACAATTGCAGGCGTTTATGAAAATTGCAGCTTCATTTCTGAAATATTCAGCTAATTATCGTTTACCGAAACGTTATTTTTATATATACAGAGTGTCCCCAAAACACTGACCACGGCTTTTATACCTTAAATCTTGATCTTAAACATATATAATAAATTACAAAGTTGAGTAAAATAAGGAACAAAACTTTATGAAATCGATTAAAATTTTTAAGGGAATTAAATTTGAAGATATGCAAATTTAAATTTTTAAACGACCCCCGTACAAAAACATTTCCAATGAGTAAAATGTGCCCCTTACACTAATTAGATGATGTACAAAATTTCAGCATTTTATCATAAAAAGTCCCAGAGATATGAAAAGAAAAAAATGCTGACTTAAACCACTTTTCGATGCATCGACATGGGTTCTCAGAGGGACAAAATCATCTCGGCTGATCGCGTTTCAGGAGTCATACACAAATTAAGAAAGAAAACAATGATTACATAAATAAATAATAATTTTGCTATATATTGGTACAAAAGTATCTACACTGTGTAGAAGTAATTACTTTACACAAAGATTACAAAGCTTGTTCAAAATGTTTTCCATCCATGTCGAAGATCCATTATAGATAAGAGGCAGATATTATTTGCCAATGATGCATTTCTGAGTTGCGTCATTTGCACTCTTGCTGTAAACATTTACATTTTAATTTGTGATTAATCTCTCACCAACTTTGTTTAAACATATCTCTGGGGCTTTTTATGATAAAATGCTGAAATTTTGTATATCACCTTATTAGTGTATGGGGCACATTTTATTCATTGGAAATGTTTTTGTACGGGGGCCGTATAAAAATTTAAATTTTGTATTTCTTCAAATTTAATCCCCTGAAAATTTTTATCGATTTCATAAAATTCTGTACCATTTTTTACGCAACTTTGTAATTTATTATAAATGTCTAAGATCAATATTTAAGGAATAAAAGCCGAGGTTAATGTTTTTGGGACACCTTGTGCATATAGGCTGGCTAAAATAAAATTGGGTTTTAATTGAAAATGTTTTTAATTCTGACACTAAATTTACTCTTGTTAATGAGTAAGAGAACTGCCCGAGCCAGTTAGTTTTATATATATATATATATATATATATATATATATATATATATATATATATTGGTATAACTCAGCATATGTGGAACCTTTCCTATTGAAATCCACTCATCGTTATTTATGTATATATATATATATATATATATATTATAAAAATTGTAATAATAATAAAAATTCAAGTAATATTAACATCACCATAGGAGCAAAACCACGGCCATATTGCGGAAAAGAGAAAAGAACAGCACCGGCTCAAATTCGATGATTAATCAGAATGAAATTCATCTTCAGATCTGAGTATTTAATTCTAATTAACCCAAACAAATGCCTGTTTCAGATTGAGCAATAGTACATTACTATATATGCTCAAATTCAGACTACAAACATCAAAAGATGAAAACATGGAGATAAGAAATATTAAGGAAATTTGTATTACTATGTGGCATGAACCCTTCTTTCACCACGTGGATACGCGATCAACCTCAGCAGAATGAATTATCTAGAAGCACCGGAATGAGCACGTCGATATACAACCAGGGAGGCAGTACGAACGTCCACAGCAAAACTCCTAGACCCGTCCAATGAGTCAGAGTAGAATACAGGACAATTACCCGTATAAGCAATTCAGAATATGAACATGAAACAAAGATGAAAATTCTTACTAAACAGGTGATTCATAGAAGAAATCGATTAACTAGAATGCCACTATACACCATTATAAGGGCTCTCAAATCGTAATTTCAAACTGGTTAAAGTTACAATTTTTTTAGCGAAAATAAAATTCAAAACATTAATATTAATGTATCTTATTTTCCGATTTTTTGATTTTTCTCATTTTTTTAGCTTATTTTGTTATTTTTCATTTTTATAATTTTTTTTGTTATATATATATATATTGTGCGGCATGGCTTGTGGACTTCAGGTATTCTGCTGAGTAATTAGGTTAGGTTTATTCCAATCTTAAGCCCCCTTTTTTGCTTCATGGTCTATATACTTCGGGATGTTTCATAGATTTAATCGGACGGAGGAGTGCTTCGGGAAGACAGAGGCACCGGGAGTGTTTCTAGAGTAAAAGTACTTTAACCGGGAACGGGGGGTCACTATCCCCCCCGGCCTTTTTTCTGTCGTTCCTGTAAACACTCTCCTTTCTTTTCCCCCTTTCCTTTGTACCTCCCCCCCCCTTTTTCAATTTGATGATGTATTTACTTTTATTAGGTATCCTTATAAACAACTCCTATCTGCTATCAAAGAACTACAACAACATTTTGTCATAACTTATGTAGATAAAGCTTCTAATAATTATGCCATCATTTGTAAAAAATATTATGTTTCTCTGTTACAGAATTACTTAAAAGATAATCAAATTTTTAAACCCATTAATAATCAGTCTATCAAAATCAAAACTAAAATGCTAAAATTATATACACAATTAAATATTAATTGTAAGTTTTTTAAATTTCCTTATGTTACTTTGGTTCCTAAATTCCACAAATCACCTCTCAGTTTTAGAACAGTCACTTGTGGACATAATACCTTTACCACTACAGCTAGTAAGTACTTGCTTAACTGTTTAAATCGAATTAATGAATCTCTTAAATTCAGGAATTCAGGATATTTCATTTTGAACAATAGTTTTGATTTAGTTAATCACCTTAGCAAGTTACCACAAATTCTTGGTTTCCAAACCTTTGATTTTAAAGACCTATTTAATAATATTGTCATTAAAGATTTACATAAAGTTATTATCTCTCTTTATCATGACTATATATCTTCCAATCATGATGCTTTTAATGTCAAAAATTTTCCTATGCTCTTGCACTTTGTGTTATACAACAATTATATTATCCAAGGTGATAACATTTATTTACAAACATCTGGTGTACCACAAGGTGGCTGTAGTAGTAGTATACTCGCTAACTTATATCTTTATTATTATGAATGTCATTTTAACTCTAATTCATATATTATATAGAGATATGTTGACGACTTAATTTGTATTATCATTGATGATTCCTATCCCATTAATATTGATTTTTACCCGTCTAACCTAGAATTAATTCCTAATGAGCCTTGCGTTAGTCAAACAGTTAATTTTTTAGACCTCAATTTAGATACCCTCAATAATCATGTAATCACCAATCTATATGATAAAAAAGATTCTTACAACTTCACTATCATAAAGCTGCTATCATATCAATCTTGTAATTCTATTCAATTGTTTAGAAACATCATTTTAAACCAGCTATTTCGAATACATCGACTTTCTGATCCTCAGTTTCACTTTCTCCACATCAATAAACTTAAACGCATTTGTCAAAACTACCTATATCCGGAAGTATTTGTAAATAATATTATTAATAATTTCAAATATACCACGTAATAATTTTACACATGCATTATTTATCTTTGATTGGTTAACTCATTTTTGAAAATTCACCCATTCTTATCACCTTACTTACCACTTGGCCTGAGTCTAATACTGTTTACTATTTTAGAATGTCTATTTTCCACTTGTCCTGAGTCCTATACTGTTTACTATTTTCGAAAGTCTCCATACTTATTATGTATCGTTCAATTGTATTCATTCCCACTCGCATTGACGAAGTGAGGTGAAATGCTCGCCCACTCGCATTGACGAAGTGAGGTGAAATGCTCAGTTACTAGTTTATCTTACACGTGCTGCTATTATTTCACATTACAGTTCGTGGAGGTATTGTTTTTCAGCTTTTGTATAATTCAATTGATTTATTTTTCTAATTCCACTAGCCAGTAGACAGCTCCAATGGTGTCTATAGTTAAATACTATCGCCATTGTCAGAAACTGGCTATTCTATCGGTTTTAATTCGAATTGTATGGCTGTCCTGATGAGAATGCAATTTCGAACTGACCGCCATTTTTTGTGTGGTTTCGATTGATTGTTCTCTATTCTTGATCTCTTGTCTTGAGCTGATTATTATTGCCTATTCTCATTTTTGCAGAGTTTTATTTTTATTTACTTTTATATACTTTTAATTGTGATTTTTGAATCCTAATATTCTTCTCATCCCCCTTTCCAATGTAGTGATATGTAACCGTCTATCTTTATCCTTAGACTTGGCTTATAGTTACTCATTTGTAACTGATATGCTAGAGATGGGTTTTTTTGTACATACAGTAGTTTATGCAAAAAATGTTTGATTAAAATCATTTAATTTTTATATATATATATATATATATATATATATGTATATATATATCATAATGATAATGCTATGAATAGTTTGGCCGCTATGTGATATGACATAGCGGAATGACCATAATGAGAAACGCTTTGGCGACAAGGAGTAAGAACCAGAATCAGAATAACGGCAAAACAACACAATATTTTTGCACTTATCACTTTTACAATTCATCCATTTTTTTCTTCTTTCTTGTTCTTTTGGAAATTTAAACAATCGTATCCAATTTTCGGAAATTATTAGAACATTTTACGGCCAAACAACCTCTCATTTTATACTGAATTTATACCACAACACAAGATATCGAGTCTCTGCGCTTGAACTAAAATGCAAGTATAATTTAATGGCGAATTCGCCAGCTAGCTTTCTGTATAGTGAGCAGAAGTTCCAAAATGTAATTAGAACAAAATATCCTCTTATTTCTATGAAAGTATTATAAGATATAAATAATCGAAATTATCTGCAATCATGCCTTATCCAAATGATTGAATTCCTTTTCGCATTATGCTTTCATTGTGGATCAATTTACTGGGAGAAATCTATTTTCTTTCACAGAGGGATTTGGCAATTTCCGCGCAAGAGCCTAGCTGTTCATTTTAGTTACACGCAAGACTATCAAGATCCCACTTGCTCAATACATGCCGAATAGATCAAATAAGATAAAGATAGAACGGATCCAATTATAATACAAATGACTTTCAGTAACGCACATAAGAAGGATACAAAGGTGTAAATGCAACTTTCTAAAAGTGCCTGTTTTACTATACTAGTACATATGTACGGTGTTGCTCTTGGTTTAAAGTGGGCAAATTCTGGTATTTATAATGATATTGTTCTTCGAAAATTCTACTAAAAATTTGATGTGGGCAGCGCATAATTTCTCCATATAATGCAATTAATATACTTCTTTCACAGTTTAAAAATGATGTAAAATATCCACAGCACAATGTTTTAAACGGTAAATTGTACATTTGGCGCTTTTTCCGGGTGATAACATGTAAAATTATTTTGAAATACCCAATTAACTATTATTATTTCGCGCAACTCTAAATTGATAATTAATTCGGACGCAAGCAATATAATTTATATATATATATATATAAATATTTCAATGATAAATTCGTCAATTTGGCGTCATTTCATTAATTTAGCATCACCAGAGAATTCGTTAATTTAGACACAGTGTTCGTTTTGCTATTTTAATGATATTTTTGTCAATCTGGGGCGACATATCGCCAAGTTGGTGATATTTCGCTAGATGAGTCACCAAATCCGCCAAATTAATCCCCAAGACGAAGAAAAGAGCTTTTCTTATATATAAATGCTTATTGGCGAATGGTTAATCATAAAAATATAAAACTATTATACAAGTATCTTCTCTCGTGAATGGAACAAACTGAACTCACAAAAATGATGTTAATAAATTTGTCTCATAGTACTGAATAAAAAGTGGCCATATTTCACGATAGTTAATACTACTTTTACTTTCCCTGCAATACATGGTAATGTATAGGGAAAGTATCGGAATCATGCCGAAAATCGCAATTCGAGTTTTCGACGGATCTACATGTTTCGAGACCTTTAGAACACGAAAAAACTATTTTTAGCTTGACATCTGTGTGTGTTTCTCTTTGTGTGTGTGTGTGTGTGTCTGTGCAATGTATGTATCCACTCTAATTCAAAATATAATTGATCGAATTTCATAAAATTTTATAGATAAGTCACTTTCGAGTGACTCGGGTGCTGATTAGATTTTGGTACAGTTTGGGACAAAAGAACTTGTCTCTTTTTGCGAAATAGCCCACAAAAATTGACTGTATCCACTCTAACTGAAAGACTAATTGGCCAAAGTTCACAAAATTTGATATATATTTGCAGGTTACCCTGGTACTGATTAGATTTTGGTATGATTCGGAAAATAAGAAGCTGCTTTTTTTGCGGATTGGCTCACGAAAATCGCCAAAATCTAAAATAAAAAACTACGTATGCTTAAATGCATCCATTAAATGTTTGTTTTATATGTAATTTTTGACGATGAAAAGAATTAAACCAACCCCATAATTCTAGTTTTAACCTTCCTCGAGATATTTTAGTTTTTCTGTATTTTTCCTACGCCAGTTTCGTGAATAATCCCAGTTGCCAAATGAAATCTAAAGCTGAATTAAAAGTGTAAATTCTGTGCAATTTCAATTAATTATGCATGTTATTTAGTGCAATTAAACTCAATTTAATGAATTATCAATGAAATAAAGAAAAAATGAATTTGAGGCTGTAGGGATAGTCATATGCTGCTCACATCAAATTTTTAATTTTATGTAATACATTTGATACGTTTATTAGAAAAACGTTAAACATCTTAAAATGGTTTATGCTAGTTTTCAAAAGTTTATGCCATTCGTTTTCTAATGAAAACTTACATAAGAAATGATAACTTAAGTATCATTATTAAAGTTCTGAATTTTTAATGATTTTTCTCAAATGATTTTTTTTTTAATTCAAGTACTACCGATAAGTACTTAATTTGGTTGTATTTGTTGGTTAAAATAAATTCAGAATATTGAATAAAGTCTAAATATCAGGCATTTTCTAAAACGAGAAAATTTGATGTGGGCAGCACATGACCTTCTCTACATAATGCAATGACTTTGATACTTTTACTACGAAGCATAAACGCCGACTTAAAAATTATTGGGATTCCAGAAATTTTAAATCAAGTGACCCATGCATTTTTCAAAGAACTTAAGTCGAATTTAAATTTCATTCAGTTAGATTATTTGACACAATAAGACGTCTGAAACGTTAAAAGGAAACAAACTCTAGTTAAGAACGGGATAAAAAAAATCTCTAGACAATTATTTCATTTATTTTGCTTTTGTAGACGCAACATTATTATAATACAATATGCAGATACTGTGTGAATTTACAACACAATTATCTTTATAAAAATAACAAAATATGTAAAATTTATTGTATGTATTTTTACCAATATTAAAAATGACAACAATATTTTCTTTAAAGTATTTCTGAGTTAAAACCTTGTGTTCGAATTAGCGAATTCTTCGGCGTCAAAATACAAAACCAGTAAATAAAGTAACATCACTCGTGAATGTAATTAACTATCCGCGAGAATGATATTAACAGATTTGTTGCATAATAGTGCATATAGAAAGCAAACTTTTTGAATGATACTTACTACATTTTTTTTTAATTGAATATAATTCTTTTGATAAATTTATTTGTAAAACGAGCAATATCTCGAGAACGGTTCAGACTAGCGTTCTAAAATTGATGGCATTCATTTTTTGATGAAAAGTTATATCTGAAAGGATTATTTATGTATCATTAATGATTATCTTGATTTGTTTATAATTTTTTTCAGAAATTAAATTGAAAATTTTCAGAGGCTCCTGAATATTCCATTGCGTTTAAAAACAACAGAGTTCTAGTGTTTATTGATTACAATAACCGCACCAAATTATTTTAGAATCGCCTCATTCGCTCTTAATATCTCTCGCCCTCAGACTCACACACACACACACACACACACACACACACACACACACACACACACACATACACACACACTCATGCGCACGCGCGCACACACACACACACACACACGCCTCATTCGCTCTTAAAATCTCTCGCCCTCAGACTCACATACACACACACGCACACATACACACACACTCACGGGCGCGGTAGCCCATTGGTTAGCGCGCTGGAGTTGCACTCGGTAGGCCCGGGTTCGATTCCAGCCACTGCCAAAACTGCCGCCGTGTTCATGCGGAGTACGATCACGTTAAACATGTGGGTCCGAAAGTCCTTCCGAGAGGTTGGTGGTAGGGGAAGGAGGGTACGGTCCCTGTGGATGCCTCCCCCACTGGGTTCCGGTCTAAATTGGGTGGCACTTCCCGACCGTCCAAACAGTTACCTTACACCTTTCTGGTAGGTCGGACCGTCTGGATTTCAACAACAACAACACACACACTCACGCGCACGCGCGGGCACACACACACACACGCACACACACACATACATAGACATCACTTCAAAATCTTTCGATTCGAGTTCAGGGATGTGCTCTTCTATCGATTGAACTCAAATTTTTAATCCCGTTACTTCCTCTATGCATTATACTATGTATGTATAGAGAAAGTGAAAAGTTAAAATATCAACTATTTTCTAAAGCAAAATATATTCCAATTTAGCATGAATAAGGAGAAATCTTTCCAACGCAATCTGTTTGGATACTTACGAAAAGTTCGATACATACTCTTCCCAAAAGTCTGACCGTATCTAACTTTTAAAGGAAACCAATTTCTTAAGGAAATTCACATTGTAAACTTTAATACCACCTTCCACCGTTCTATGCTTCGTTTTTTTTTTTTTTTAACACGGCATTAAAAACAGCCATTCCGACTTTTTCCCTGGCATGGCGTTCTCCTCCCGTTCCGAAGACAATCCAATTAAACCGTTTTTGACTGAGAGGGCGTATTGTCTTCTCCAAGTACCAGATCGTGACTATCCGGAGCCGAGTTGTCGTTTAGCTGCGTTCTTAATCACGCTGTAAGTGAAGACTGTGCCGGTTATAATGATGTAATTGCGTTGCAATCCACCGTTGTAAATCGGTTAGGGTTAATGAGGTAAATCATTAATTAGAGGGAAATCAAATTCGAGACGTTGTCAAGTCAATTAGCATTTTATGACGCGCGCCGCGAGGAAAGCACGTTCCACAGATCAAATATGGAAGGGGTAGTTTCCAAAGCACGGTGAGTGTATTTCTGGCATTTTGGGATATACATTGTTAAGGTACTGTCTGACAGATGTTTGGATGTAGAAGTTGAAATTGATTTCAGAGTTAACGTGAAATATTTGAAATGAAAATGACGTAAAGATTTTTTACTTTCCCTGTATACATAGCGAAATGTATAGGGAAAGTATTGCGAAGGTCATCGAAAATTCGAATTCGAGTTTTCGAAGACAGAGCACGTATGAAGCATCCCTTAGCTCAAATTAATTTTTTTTATATTATCTATATGTATGTGTGTTAGTGAGTTTGTGTTCAAGAGTCTGTGAATACGATCTCTCAAGAGCGAATGGAGCTTTTCAAACGAAATTTAGCACAAATATTACAATCTGTAAGTTAGGTAAATGATCATTCCCTATGTAAATTTTCATTAGAAAACGAATGACATACTCTTTAGAAGGAGAGCATGAACCTTTCTCGAGATACTGTACATTATTCAATTAAATTTATAAAAAAATAAATTTAAGTTAAAAAAGCATTAACTGTTGTGAAATAGGGTGATTTTTCATATGTATTATTAATTCATATATAATAATATTTTCATATGTTATACGTAATGCGATAAATTTATTAATATAATTATCATGGATTTAGTTCGTTCCATTCACGAGAGAAAGAAATTTGGGTAATAGTTTTTATTTTGACTTCTAAAAATTCGCCAACAGTCATTTATATATGTATATATAAAAATCTCTTCTCTCCGTTTGTATATGTAATTCCTGGTGATAAATTGGCGAACTTGGCGACTCATTTAGCAAAATATTGTCAACATGGCAATATTTTGTTCCAGATCGACGAAAATATCGTCAAAATTACAAAACATTAACGAAAATGACGCCAAATTGATGAATAATTTATTAAAATATTTTATATACGGAATATGTTGCTTATTGCGAATGCTATGAACTGTGATAATTGCCAATTTATAGTTGCGCGAAATATAAGTTAATTGGGTATTTCGAAATAGTTTTGCATGTTATTATCCGGATAAAGCGCAAAATGTACAATTTAGCAATAAAAACATTGCGCCGTTGATCTTATACATTATTTTTTTCTGTGAAATAAATACATTCATTGCATTATGCGAGGAGAGACATATGCTGCCCATATCAGATTTTTTTAAATTGCGATTTAGGTTTAGTCTTTCATACTAGAACAGTGTTTCTAAATCTGTGGTAAGCATAATTCCATAAGTGTGCTGGTGTTTGGTATTTAATAGTGTCAAAAATTAATGATGAAGTAGAGAATTTGCAACATCCCTTTTAAAAAATATTACTGTGGAGCCCACTCATAGAGAGCGCGGATGTAGCGATGCATCGGCTATTAAGAATTATTTTATATCACTCCTAATAATTCGTCAACATTCATTCATATATATATATATATAAAATCTCTTCTCTCCGTTTATATGTAACGCCTGGTGATAAATTGGCGAGCTTGGCGACTCATTTAACGAAATACTATCAACGTGGCAATATTTCGCTCCAGATTGACAAAAATAGCGTCAAAATTACAAAACTGACACCACATTAACGAAAATGACGCCATGACCAACGAAAATAATCTGCAATACTTTTATAATGTTAAACATGTCGCTTATAACGAAGAAATAGATACCAGTTCATCGGATATTGCTAAGTTTCTAGTGCAGAAGAGGTAAAGAAAATATTGGTGGTGGCTCCAGTCCAGAAAATGGTTTTGCTTGAATAACATTTTGTACAGTAAAAATTCACTTTTGTAATATCGAAACAAAAAAGAACTTGATCCAAAGTATGATTACATATAGGGTTTTCAAAGAGCTATAAATTCTTGATTATTATTTATAGCTATCATCTTTCGTTTTTAGGATATAAGTAATAAACTTAAAAATCGTAAAATTCGATGTTTCGGATATTAAGAAATATTTTATATTACTTTGGACCTGCACCATATTTCCAGCAAAACAAGAAAAATTATTTACACTTTTATTTATTGGGTTTGGGGGTATAAACGTCCAATGTGTTTAACATTTTTTTTAAAAGCTCCGTTTTTCCGCCTGAGAAACCCCAACCACAACTATGTATTATTCACATCAAAAAATTATTTTCATGCAACTTCTTGGAATAAAAGCAAAATTCCAGGAGCAACAATTACTTTGATAGGAAATCTTCATACCCGCATATATGTTGTGCCTAAACACTCTCTTAAACACATCCCCAGATAAATTGGCGTAGCCTAAACGGATACAGATTGACTGTGAATATTTAGAAGATGCCTGACAAAATAAATGTTAAGAAAAAGGATAAATTTCATGTTTGATCGGATTTCTAATTCAAAACATTGGAGGAAGGCCTGTAGAGTAACGAAGTCCTGCATTATTTATTCCATGCATATGGTCTGGAATAAGATTAATTCTCAGATCAAGTTTTACACGATTATTAAAACACTGCTTTTAGACGCTGCGCTATGATTGTATCTCAATACGAACTGTAAATAATATAAATTATATGTAAATAAAATTGTAAATTCGTACGTAAAATTGCAAGATTGTCAAGCTTTGTTTTTACAATGTAAAACTAAGTTCATCTTTTTTTTTTTTATTTCTATCAATCAAAATTGCTATATATTATAGGGTACGCACACAGCATAGGAAATAAACAGTGGAATAAAAAGAAATTTTAGGATGGCAACATTTTCTGTGCTTCCAGCGTCAATGGAGTTAAATCCGGCACTGGCTGCAAGCAATGATTATATCGAAACAGAAGCATAGGAGACCGTTATAATTACTACAGTTGCTGATCATACGTCTGATAAATCCAAACGTGAAGAATCCGAAATCGAGTTAAAAAGAGGAAGGATAACATCAAAAATTGCTGTGGTAAATCTCCAAAATTTGCGTGATTATTTTGAAGCCCAAAACGGCAGAGACACTTTAAATGCAATAAAAAAAGTGCTATGCAAATGTGTTATAAATTTAAATATTTAAAAGAAAATTACAGATTTTTTAAAAGTAAATATAAGAATAATATATTGCAACCTAACTATATTGACGTTTTCTTTCACAATATGCAGTCATATAAATCATTATTATTGTTTATATCATACCTAAACATTTTATTGTTTGTTGCGAATATTGCTTACAACAAATATTTTCCTTGTCCCTTGCTACTTCGCTATATGCGGGTTCCACTCAATCTGTTTTTACTAGTGAAACCTGTTTTGAAACTTTCGCAAGAAATATGAAAGTGCAAAATAAATTAGGCAGGCAGGTGATATTAAAATTGGAAGATTATATCTTCCTGTGAAATTTACGATTTTTACCAATATTCATTCTTGGATAACTTTGAAAACATATCACACCCGATTTGATCACGAGCTTTTAAGATTAAAATCTACAGGCCATTAGATGTGATCTCCCGCTGGCCATTCTTCTAAATGACTCATTGTAAAAGAGATTTAGACAGTGATATTCAATAATCAAATTACTGTGTTCAATAATCAAATTAAGTATTTGAAATTGTTTCTGACCGTACTCCTCGAGAAGACATAACATCTTGTTTAAATATATTTACGTTACATTCACGGAAATCATATAAATCTGCAAACCATTAGGTAATAAATCATATAAATCTGCAAGCCATTCTACATTTCACCGAAATTGTACAAATCTCCAAGCAGTTAAATAAATCTGCAAGTCTTTAAATAAATCTGCAAGTTGTTAAATAAATCTGTAAGCCGTTAAATAAATCTGCAAGCCGTTAAATAAATCTGCAATCCGTTAGATGTGAGCTCCCGGTATTCATTTTTCTAAATGACTCATTATAAAAGAGATTTAGACAGTGGTATTCAATAATCAAAATGCTAAAGTTTTTGAAATTGTTTCTGACCGTATTCCTCGAGAAGATATAACATCTTGATTAACTATATTTACGTTACATTCACGGAAATAGTATAAATTTGCAAACCGCTAGGTAATACATCATATGAATCTGCAAACCGTTAGGTAATAAATCATATAAATCTGCAAGCCATTAAATAAATCTGCAAGCCGTTAAATAAATCTGCAAGCCGTTAGGTGTGATCTCCTGGTGTTCATTTTTCTAAATGGTTCATTGTAAAAGTGATTTAGACAGTGATATTCAATAATCAAATTACTGAAATCTTTGAAATTGTTTCTGATCGTACTCCTCGAGAAGATATAACATCTTGGTGAATTAAATGTATTTACGTTACATTCAAGGAAATCGTATACATCTTTAAACCTTTAGATAATAAATCATTTAATTCTGCAAGTCATTATACGTTTCACCGAAATCATATAAATCTACAAGACGTTAAATAAATTTGCAAGCCGTTAGATCTGATCTCCCGGTGTTCATTTTTCTAAATGACTTACAATAAAAGAGATTTAGACAGTGATATTTAATAAACAAATTACTGTGAGGTCTTTGAAATTGTTTCTGACCGTACTCCTCATAAAGGTATAACATCTTGATTAAATGTATTTACGTGTTAGATTTACGTAAATCATATAAATCCGCAAACGGTTAGATAATATATCATATAAATCTGCAAACCGTTAGATAATATATCATATAAATCTGCAAGCAATTGCGAACCTACAAATACTGTACCTACAATATCTGCGAACCATCTTGATGAAATGTATTTACGTTAGATTCACGGAAATCATATAAATCTGCAAACCGTTAGATAATATATCATATAAATCTGCAAACCGTTAGATAATATATCATATAAATTTGCAAATCGTTAGATAATATATCATATAAATCTGCAAGCAATTGTGAACCTACAATATCTGCGAACCTACAAATACTGTAGAAACTGCCCAGGTGAAGAACTTACACTGGAACACATATTTGACTGTCCAGCAATACTTGCGGCTTTACAAAGCATTGGGGAATTTCCTTTCCAAGGAGAACTCTATAATGAGAAGATTGTGGATCTCGCTAAGGCAGTAATATCGGCACATGGTTCTATTTGACTTCACATGGACACGACACTAACCAATCAACCATCTGCAAGCAATTCTCTGTTTCAGGGAAATCTTATAAATCTGGAAGCCGTTCTACGTTTCACGGAAATCATATAAATATGCAAGCCATTTGATGTGATCTCCCGGTGTTCATTCGTCTAAATGGCTCATTATAAAAGATTTAGACAGTGATATTCAATAACCAAATTCAATACTGTTGAAGACTACTCGACTAGTCCGAGGGCTTAAGCAGCTGTTTGAGTGGCCAGTAATTCAATACTGAGAATTCTTTGAAATTAGCCGGTAATTCAATACTGTGAAGTCTTTGAAATTAGCCGGTAATTCAATACTGTGAAGTCTTTGAAATTAGCCGGTAATTCAATACTGTGAAGCCTTTGAAATTAGCCGGCTATTCAATACTGTGAAGCCTCTGAAATTAGCCGGTAATTCAATACTGTGAAGTCTTTGAAATTAGCCGGCAATTCAATAATGTGAAGTCTTTGAAATTAGCCGGTAATTCAATATTGTGAAGTCTTTGAAATTATTTCTGACCGCACACCTCGAGAAGATATAACATCTTTTTGGGTTTGGATTTACATTATATTCACGGAAATCACACCATACCTGATCCAAACATAGATGCTCGGCCGTAGAATTATACCCAATTGAAGCGGTAAAATCAATTATAGCTGCAATCTGCTTGTGTTTAGAGTTACTCAAAATAGTTTCTGGTCGTCAGTATGTTTTATTGACAAAAATAAAATTGGCAAATCAGTTCGATAGATCTTCCGAAATTGAATGACGGCTTAAACGGCTTATGTTTTAAATATAGATAGCAGATGATACAAATGTAAAGTATTTTCTCAAAACAATTTTATTTGAAAGAAATATAAAACTGCTTCAAATCAACTCCGAACCGGGGACGTTATGCAACAAGTTGACGCTATATCGATCATACCAACTATACCGAATATGCATAGCATAAGCAAAATCGGCGGTGGCTCCAGTCCAATGGAGCCGAAATGGTTTTTCGTGAATATAATTTCGTAAAATAAAACTCCAGTAAATTTGAATAAGTTTATTCGATTTTTCTAGACTTATTTGTTTCATTTACATGCTTTCAAAGCGCTACAAATGACTCGCTAACTATTTATAACTAGCTAGCACTTTTAGTTTTCACCACCCTTCATCTGTATATTTCGATTATAGACTTCACTCCAAAATATCCAATTACTTCACTAACTCTTTTGGCGGTATATAAATAAAATTTATAACGAGCTGTTACATTCAAGTTAATCTATAAATTTGTCTGGCGGCTCATAAATACGCACTTGAATACATATATTTTTATTTATTCTGTTCAAACCTCATCAATCATTAAATATCTTTAGAATTACCTAGTTCATTCAACGTCTTAATTTTAAAAAATAAAATGAAATATCTAACAAGAAAGATCAATCATGCATAAGCATTGATTATGAAACACTTTCCAACTGAAATGTAATTTCAATTAAAAATTTCTAAAATGTGATTCATTCAGTGGTAAGATCTTTTACATTATCACAGTACTACAGTAATTTATTATACTTAAATATTTAAAACTGTATCGAAATATAAATCATCTGATTCTTTATGCAAAATCAATGAATATTTCATTCATATAACTTGTATTCCAGACTCCAGAGCTAAATAATTTTGTGTGAAAAAAATTCAGCAATTCTTATGTAATTCATCTTACAATCGCTTGAGATATTTGCATTCTGCATATGTTAAAATTAGGCTTCCTTGAAGAAATAATAAAAGTTTAGGGATCATTTAAAATCACAACTATTGTAATTGCATAGGCACGGAATTTAGATACACAGATAATACACAGATAATATATATGTGTATGTGTATGTACTCAAAGTATTGGAATCGTGCCGAAGATCGGAACTCGAATTTTCAAAGTATCTACACGTTTTGGGACTTCTAGAACACGAAAAAACTACTTTTAGGAAGACGTCTGTGTGTGTAAGGGTGTTTCTGTGTATGTTTCTGTGTGTCTGTGTGGATATTACATCCACTCTAATTGAAAAACTAATGGACCGAATTTCATACAATTTGGTAGGTATGTTTTTTGTGGGAAATCCTGATGTTCATTAGATTATAGTACGATTCGTAATAAAAGAATCTGCCTTCTTTGCGAAATGGCCGCAGAAATTGCCTTTATCCACTCTAGCTAAAAACTAATGAACCAAATTTAACAAAATTTGGAGTATAATATTTCAATAACCTACAAGTGATTTATATACCAAATTTAACAAAATTTTGTATATAAATCATTTGTAGGTTATTCTACTACGATTCGGGAAAAAGGAACGGGCTATTTTTGCGAAATGGCCAGCAAAAATCGTTATATATAAAAATAAAAGACTACGTGTGCTCAATTATATCAATTAAATTCCTATTTTATATGTGATTTTTGACAACAAAAAGAATAAGACTAACCCCATTACTGTAGGACTAGCCGTTCTTGAGATATTCTAGTTTTTTCGCGTTTTCGCTACGCCACCTTTGACAATAAGTCCAGCTATCAAATGAGAACCAAATTTAAGTTTAACGTGTAAATTCAATGTCATTTAAAATACTTATGTTGTGCAGGTAAACTCAAATTATCATTGAATAAATAAAGAGAACGAATATGAGTCTGCAGAGAAAGACATGTGCTGTCCACATCAGAATTTTTAACAATATTACACCAATGATTTATAGAAGTGAACGGGGATTATTTTCAGGCCATTTCAAAAAAAATGTATAATCTATATTTAAAGATCCATCAAATTTTTGTCGAATAAAATGTTCAACAAATTTAAGCTGTGTACCAAATTGTAACTCTCTAGGACGTAGGAAAGTGCATTTAAAATGCCATCAATTAAATTTATCATGAAGAGTTATATAAAATTTAAAAAAAATGAAAAATTGTTATCTACCAAATTTATCTTAAAATATGAAGCCACTCCCATATGCAAAACGTTTAAACAAATGGAGAGATATTTATTATATAATATCTCTCCCTTTTCTTTCTGGAAGATATCCCAAAGTCAGAATTTAATTGAATTTGTTTTTTTACCTATATTAAATAATTTTTTTAATTAAAAAACTACTTAACATATTTTACTGAATTTTTTTTTATATATTCTATGGGATAATGTGAATATTTCCTAAAAATTTCGAAGCAATTCGTGAATTTTAAATTTACTTAAAAAATGTTTGAAAAATTAGGTCCCATAGGGTTCAATGTATTTCATTTTTTCAACCCGGGTTCAATAAAAAACTAATTGGGTGATATTATTTATTTATATTCCCATAGGTCCTACAGACCGTCTGAACAACATACTAAAATTTCATTTTGATAAACTCATTTTTACGGCAGTTATCGTGCTAACGGACAGACAGACAGACAGACAGACAGACAGACAGACAGACAGACAGAATGAACAAAGTCATAAACACTTTTCAACTTTGTTGTAAAGTGTTAAAAATGGTCTTTTCAGGTTTTATAGTGCTCAAAACGTGTAGATTTGTCGAATACTCGAGTTGCTATTTTCGACACGATTCCAATATTTTCCCTATACATTATGTTGTAGGGAAAGTAAAGATTCCATAAAACTTTAATAATGACTGGGTTTTGGCACCATTTTTCGGCTATCCCGGAAGAAAATCTGTCTTCTTTGAAACGGTCAAAACATAAAACGATATCCATCTTGTCCTTGTCAATGAGCAAGCAGCATCCCATTTATCAAAGTGGATTTGGGCGCTAAATTTTTCGTTAAAATATTCTTATATGAGAAACGGAATACTTCTGACAGCAAGTTCCTTTGTTCATTTTCATTTTCTTGTCTTTTAAGCGTGAGTCAATTGATAAATGACACTCTGGAGGGTTATTTCACTTACTAAATAATGAATATTTATTCTAAATGCTGTCATTAAATATTTCAGAATATATATTTAGAGACAATAAAAGACAATAAGAGGCAATATAGACAGTAAAACATAATTAGAGACAATATTTATGTGTGTCCGCTGGTCTCCTAGAAAAATGCGCCTACACATACGATTGAGATAAATGACTCTACAAGTATGATGTTACACAGTAGCCTCTGGAATAGTGGATGTGCGCTCCGGATATAAGAATAAGTCCAAATTTTTGGATAACTAACACGTTTATTCACAGGACAGCGTAAACAGGAACACTATACAGTAAAACAGCACGTAAATGCCGTACTAATTTCACAAAACCACAGATACTATTCTCAAAACATTGACATAAGCTCATTTCACAAAACATCAGATATTATTCTCAAAACATTGATGACGAATATCACATAGCTCGTATCACATCAACTGTTCTTCAACTGAGTGATGACGCCTTTTATAGACTATAGAAACTTCTAGAAATGTTTCATTTCGCGTAGAATGTGCGTTATTTCGAGGGGGTTTCTCGAACCCTCGAAAAGTCTCCAAATTGGTGATAAATCGCCAAATCTGGAAACCTCTCTTTCGAACTTCAGCATATGACTACCCTTGATTCACGTCATAGAAAAGGTTCCCTTTAGTTACAAATGTTTTCTCCGTCGGGCTTTCAAAAGAGACGCCAGTGAGAGCATTTTGCACGTTCATAACATTACGAACAGTGAACGGCTTTTTTCAAAACTTTTAAAAGAATTATTAATTACTTTCCTTACATACTCTGTATTATAATTGAACTCGTTTAGCATTGTAAAAGTCAGTTTGTAGTTCTGTATTACAAAACGCTCAGACGGGGGATATAGTTTTGAAATACCCATTGATTACACAAAAACCTTGGATCTCACATTGACTGAAAGGTATCTAACTGCGTCTGTAAGATCCCTATTCAATAGTGCACTCCCCCCCCCCCCGATTTCCGATATCCTTATTCCTATGTTATATTCTTTCCAGTCCGGTCGTTAGTTAATTTCATGAAGTATTTTTTATCTTCATTTTTTTATATTACCGGCAACCTCATTTCCATTCGTTTTCACATAATTGGCGAATTATAAAAATCCCAATTTTTACGTGATTTAAAATAAACTATGATGCGATGGGGCGGCTAGCGTTCATTATTTTGCCGCGATCTCATCTTTAGCAATCATTTATTTTTAATCAAACGGACTAAAATACATGTCCGCCATGCAACCTATACGCTAATAGAAAACAGCTAAAATGTGGTCTATGCGAAAGATAAGCTAAAAATACGCGTCCGCCACACGGACAATATACAGGGCAATCATAAACTCTTTCAACAAAAATAAGAAAGATTAATCATGCATAAAGCATTGATTATGAAACACTTTCCAACTGAAATGCAATTTATTTAAAATGCGATACATTCAACGCTGATATTTTTTAAATTATCACATTACTACAATAATTTATTATATTTGAAAACTTGAAACTTCATCGAAAAAAAAATTAACTTTATTCAAATGATGTCATCGAAATATGAATCGTTTGGCTCTCCATGTAAAAGTAGTGAATATTTCATTCATATCACTTTTATTCTAGACTCCAGAGCTAAATAATTTTGCGTGAAAAAAAATTCAGCAATTCTTATACAGCTCATCCTACAATCACTTGTTTACAATCCGCATCTATTAAAATTTGGCTTCGTTGTAGAAATAATCAAAGTTGGATGATCATTTAAACTAAAAAATATTGTAATTACGTTGGCACAGAATATAGATGCACAGAAATTACGCAAAAATAAAGCGGTTTTAGGACGGATGCAACACTAAATATAAATTTAAAAGTACTTTAAATATCACGATTTTTACACTGGAAAAAAAAAATGAATTCCATATTTTATTTTGAAGTGGGTCACGCGATCTCTTCATATAATATGTCCCACAAACTGCCTCAACAACATACTAAAATTTAATTTTGAAAAAGTCATTTTTACGGCCGTTATTGTGCGAACGGACAGGCAGACAGACAGAATGAACAAAGCCATAAACACTTTTCAACTATGTTGGAAAGTGTTAATAAGGGTTGATAGTACACATCAAGGCGAACAATATTTGCAATGGAAACTATAGGGTCGTCACCCATGATACCAAAATAGAGCAAAGTTTCATATCGTCGTTAATCCACCAACAGTTAAAAAATAGGCTTAAATTATTTAAGAGTTACACATTTCAATTTGCATTAGACAAGGACTCAAAATAGCTGCTCCAAGAGATAAGGAAGTCGAGTGTCGTACAGAACAGAGCACCAGGCGAAGCGCCTTTAATCTCCAGTTTCAATATGTGGTTCTTATCGTCAAACTGTGACATTTCTAAATTTAATAAGATTTTCTTAAAATTATTTTTCTGGAAGATAATAATTTTATAATAAATTATTTCTGTAGAAATAATAACTTCTAATAGAAAATATTTATTTTCTATGTAGACTTCATTCGAAAACTTAGTCGAATGAGGCGCACATAGAAAATAGATCATCTGACTATTGAGATGACTATTTTATAAAATAAAACATACTATTTTTTTTTTACACGACGTTGCCCTGATCGTAAATAAACGCCGGCTACTTAAATAATACATTTGTAGAAAACACTACTCAATTTTATTTAAATCTTAAACCACAGCCAAATTCTCATGCATGCCATTTGCAAAACAAAGGAAAAATAAAATAAAATAAATACACGCTATCCGCAAAGCAAAATAAATAATTAAATAAATAAAAGATTCAAAACCTCTAGGAGATGAATGTGACAGTAGGTCGTGACGGTAGTACTGGGGCCGTATGGATGCCGTTACATCGTGACGCTAGCAGTTAGATCGCGGACCCTAGCTGCTACATCGTGGACTCTAGCTGTTAGATCGCGGACGCTAGCTGTTAGATCGCGGACGCTAGCTGTTAGATCGCGGACGCTAGCTGTTAGATCGTGGACGCCAGCTGTTAGATCCCGGACACTAGCTGTTAGATCGCGGACGCTAGCTAGCTGCTAGATCGCGACGGCAGCCTTGGGACCGGGACCATACGGTCCCAAGGCTGCCGTCGCGATCTAACAGATAGTGTCCGCGATCTAACAGATAGTGTCCGCGATCTAACAGCTAGCGTCCGCGATCTAACAGCTAGCGTCCGCGATCTAACAGCTAGAGTCCACGATGTAGCAGCTAGGGTCCGCGATCTAACTGCTAGCGTCACGATGTAACGTAAGGCTCCTCTATGTACGAGCTGACTCATCAAGCATATTGAAGCCCACCATAGCTGGAAGCGCAATCCATTAGCATTTGCTCTATTTGTATTTTCACTTTAGGGAGTATTATTGAAATAATTATGAGTGGTTACTCTGCACCGAACTGCTCTAATCATTCTAGAAAGGTTTTTAGGCTATTTCGCTTTCCTAAAAACGATGAAAGAAGAAAACAATGGTTAATAAATAATTGGATACCCGGAACTGGAGCACACTTGTGCAAGCTAAGATCTACAATATTCTAATTGAAACTTCTTTTTTTATATAAAGTATTTATTTTAAACACTTATTTTATAATTTCTGTAACTGTAGTATGGAACCCTATGGGCTTCAATATGCTTGATAAGTCAGCCTGTAGCAGAGGAGCTCTAATGTAACGGCATCCATACGGCCCCAGTACTACCGTCACGATCTACTGTCACATTCATCTCCTAGAGGTTTTGAATCTTTTATTTATTTAATTATTTATTTTGCTCGTAGATCGTGACAGTATCTGTTGAATTGTATTAGTAGCTGGAGATTAGCTGATTTTAACGTTAAAATTCATTAAAATATCTAATTAAAATTTTGAAAAAAGCCTTCGAGGCGCATTAGTTCAGGTACTGTGTGAAAAACATCTCGATCTGTATAAGTGTGCTAGATGCCGCGCGACATCACGAACAGATAAACAGCCATATCCTTCCTTTAGTTATAGCACTTGTAAAGACAGATTTTGGCATGTGAAACGTTTATTGTGTTTCTAACGTAACTTTTTAAGCTGAATTCAAATAATCAATCAGAATTTTTCTATTACCCACAGTTTTTGTACAATGAGATTTATTTATTATTGCTTTTTCGGAAAATTTAGGTATATTTTCCTAGTGATAATAAGTGTACGTATAACAATATCTTAACTAATCTCTAACATAGGGTTGCCACAAACAATTTAAACATATGAAGAGACTAGCTATATGTGGTTTGGCAACCGGAAATGAATGAGCAGGAGGCCAATGTCACACAGTGAGGACTTACTTACCTGTACTACATCTTCTTACACATGTTATAGTATAAGCTGAATCGGAATATGATTCAGTTACCGAAGTTGAAAAAAATCTGATGTGGGCAGCACATGACTTTCCCTGTAGATTCACATTCACGCTCTCTTTATTTCTTCAATAATTCATAAAATTGAGTTTAATTGCACAAAATAGCAC
Source organism: Amaurobius ferox (assembly GCA_951213105.1). NCBI lineage: Eukaryota > Metazoa > Arthropoda > Arachnida > Araneae > Amaurobiidae > Amaurobius > Amaurobius ferox. The sequence goes on along the minus strand of OX578144.1, from coordinate 120,059,586 downwards.
TCCTAATTATTTTAAATGACATTGAATTTGCACTTTTAATTCAATTTTCGTTCTCATTTTGTAACTGGACTTATTTTCAAAGGTGGCTTAGCGAAAATGCGAAAAAACTAAAATATTTCTCGAACGGCTAGTCCTGGTGTAATGGGGTTGATCTTATTTTTTTTTTTTTTGTCGTTGAAAATCACGTATAAAACCAGCATTTAATTGATATATTTGAGCATACGTAGATTTTTATATTAGATATGGACGATATTTGTTGGCCATTTTATCTACCAAATTCTGTAAAATTTGATCTATTAGTGTTTCAACTAGAGGCAACTACGGGCAATTTTTGAGGGCCATTTCGCTAAAAGAGGCGGGTTCTTTTACCTCGAATTATACCAAAATCTAATTAGCACTAGGGTCTCCCTCAAGTGACTTTCCTAAACAATCTTATCAAATTCGGTCCAATAGTTTTTGAGTTAGAGTGGATACACACATTGCACAGACAGACAGACAGACAGACACACACACACACACACACATACTTCACGCTAAAAATAGTTTTTCGTATTCTAGATGTTTCAAGACGTGTAGATCCGTCGAAAACTGGAGTTGCGATTTTCGGTATGATTCCAATACTTTCCCTATGCATTACCATGTATTGCAGGGAAAGTAATAAGGAGCAAGAAGACCATCGTTTGAAACAAGTACCTCCTCATGTGCACCCCAACTGTTGACTCAAGGGAATTAAACGATCTTGTTCGGAATTTGAAATTGTCTATATATATAAAAAAAAAAAAAAAAAAAAAAAAAAGGCCGAGCTGAGTTCTAAGCTGAAAACCTGGAATATCCTGCAGAATCATACAAAAGTGTGTTTTTATCGTAACCAGCAGGAATAAATTCAAAATTTCTATTCTGCAGAAAATGAGTTAGTGCACTGCAACAATATTTGGGCTGTGATGTACACATAAAACACCAGAGTGAAGACTTTTCATTGACTTTTCGAAACGTAGTTTGAAGTATGTCTTTTGCGCAATGGGGACCAATTTCTTTCTGTGCCGTTAGCTTAAACAACTAATATGGAGGAAAAATATAAAAATATGTAAAATCTGTTGGAAAAAATCAGTATGATACGTATTGTTAGACCATATGCTGAGACTTAAAATCATTGCGCTGTTAATGGGTTTGCAGCTCGGCTATACGAACTTTGTTATTTCTTGTGTGAATGAGACAGTAGGGATAAAAAATATCCTTACATCAAGAAGGAATGTCCAAAGCACTAACGCCTGAACAGATAAAATGATGTACGTCCTCCACTAGTCAACAACATGATTCTTTTAGAGATTCTTTTTGTTACAGCCTTTCAAACACGTTGTGAAAGAAATGGATAAATATGGTGATGTGTTTCTTTATCTGAAAGAGGTATTTTAGGCAAGCTCTTTATCTGAAAGAAACTTTTCCTGGTGTGTAAGTAATGCTAAAATTAAGGAAGGAATTTTTGTGGATCTAAGAGCTTTGATTGCAGATGGAAAATTCGAAAATCTCTTAAGTCGCTGAAAAGTATTGTGCCAAAATTTGTTAGGAAATTTTAAAGCCCGAAACTAGTGTGATATAATCGGTGAACTTTTACAGTCAAAGATATGGGCTGTAGTGTGTCCCTGAAAATGTATTTCTTGGAATACGATCTGGATTTTTCCCCTGACAATCTGAGTGCTGTCAGTGATGAACATGAGAAGCGTTTCCAACAAGATATCTCTGCTATGTAAAAGAGGTACCAGGGACAATGGAGTGCAAAAATGCTTGCTGATTACTGTTGAAGGCTCAAGAGAGATGATTCAGATGCAGAGGAGGAAATCAACACCTGTCACATGTTAGGTAAGTTCAATATTTTCCTGAATGTATGTAAATATAGCATTTCTTTCACACTTCAAAGGGGTGCCACAAGAAAACTGTGGGTGATGGAGAAAAACTATCTACATTATTGAATTTAGTGTGCAAAATGTTATTAGGATCAGACTTTTTTCCTTCGTGGGTCATGAAAAAAGTTTAATTATGTTTACCAGTGTAATAGATTAATTTTCGTATTGTCGATGGTGACCATAACGGACCTCCTTAGTTAATGTAAAATATAATTTTCGTCAGTCATATTTTCAAACTACTCATCTCTTAAATTTTTCTGTGTCATTTATAAGCATCTTTATTGTTGATCAACTACTGGAACAGTCATAAGAAAAGCCATAAAACTTCAATAATGATTCGGTTTTGGCAGTAGTTTTCGGGCAGCCCGGAAGAAAATCCGTCTTCTGTATAAAACGTCAAAACAGAAAACTGTATTAATCTTGGCCTTGTCAAAGCGTTCCATTCATCAAAGTGAATTTGGGCGCGAAATCTTTTGCTAAAATATTGTTATATGAGAAACCCAATGGTCCTTCTGACGACACATTCTTTTGTCCATATTCTTTTTTTCCCCCATTTGAGCATTGAAGCAAGTTGATAAATGAAACTTTTAAGCTTTTATCGAGTGTTATTCTGCTTAATAAATAATGCATATTTATTCAGAACGTTGGCGTTAGACTCTGAGTTAAATGCTTCGGGATCCGATTCAAAGTCAAGAAAAGGGACTGTTTTTTGGAAATTTCAAAGTACTGCAGAACTCGTTTATTTACTATACCGCATTTAAGCAAGATTCCGGATTTAACGAGAAATTTCTGAACTTATCATTGTGAAAGTGCTATTATAGTGTACATTTGCTCGTGTAGTGCTATCATAGTGTGCTTTTGCTCGTGTAGTGCTATAATAGTGTGCTTTTGCTCGTGTAGTGCTAATATAGTGAACTTTTGCTCGTGTAGTGCTATTATAGTGTGCTTTTGCTCCTGTAGTGCTAATATAGTGTGCTTTTGCTCGTGTAGTGCTATCATAGTGTGCTTTTGCTCGTGTAGTGCTATTATAGTGTGCTTTTGCTCGTGTAATGCTATTATAGTGTGCTTTTGCTCGTGTAGTGCTATTATAGTGTGCTTTTGCTCGTGTAGTGCTATTATAGTGTGCTTTTGCTCGTGTAATGCTATTATAGTGTGCTTTTGCTCGTGTAGTGCTATTATAGTGTGCTTTTGCTCGTGTAGTGCTATTATAGTGTGCTTTTGCTCGTGTAGTGCTATTATAGTGTGCTTTTTCTCGTGTAGTGCTATTATAGTGTGCTTTTGTTCGTGTAGTGCTATTATAGTGTGCTAATGACTAGTGGTTACTGCATGTGACATCTATACTATTACAAAGTATCCTCAGGAATCGTGGATGTGCGTTTAGGATATAAGAATGAGTCCAAATTTCTGGATAAGCTAAGGGAGTGAAGAGAAGGCACTGTTTGTTTGGAAATTTCAAAGTACTGCAGAACTCGTTTATTAACGATCCCGCATTTAAGCAAGATCCCAGATTTCACGAGAAAATTCTGAATTTATCATTGTTATGGTGTTATTATATTGTGATTTTGTTCTTTAAGGGGACGGTGGACGTTGAAATGAGCAAAAATCGACTAAAAAAAGTTTTAATATATGACATTGCACCTGCTGCAGCAGGTGCAATGTTTCTGTCAGCGATTTCCATGGACGCCAATGGCTGCAAAGGGTGTCGAACTGTTTGTGATAGGGTATGCCAAATACCTGTCTTTTTTTGGAGGTTCTTTGTTTGGGATGGATGCTGTCCCAGCCGTAAGCAAAAGGTTGAATGCATTTTTTTCGAAACGAAATTTTCAAAGGTTTTACATTTTTAAAATGCTCCATGCGTCCTAATTTTTGTCTGAGATGCATGAAATTTGGCAAGAAGATACCTCTCATACTTTTTAATGAAACTGGGTATGCATTTTATAACTGGACTTTATTAAGGTAATTAAAAGTGAATAAGAACCTAATTAAATGATGAAAATTAAGTTTTATGCAGAAAAATATTTTTAAAATATTAACTTTCTAAGGGATTTAAAAATGAATACCCGAATTTGTTCATAATGTGTTTTTGAGTGATCATAATGTAAAATTAATCAAAAATGTGAGCAAATGGCACGCAAGGAGCATTTTCAAATTTTCGTTAAAAAAAATTAAAAAAAGAATACGAAATTATTACAAAATTGAAAAAAAATTAATGGTATTATATATAGTAATGTTAAGAGGAGTGTTTATACAAATTTTCACGTTTCTAAGTCAATAAATAAGTAAAAAAAATTTCAACGTCCACCGTCCCCTTAATGGCTAAGTGAATAAGAACCTAATTAAACGATGAAAATTAAGTTTTATGCAGAAAAATATTTTTAAAATATTAACTTTCTAAGGGATTTAAAAATGAATACCCGAATTTGTTCATAATGTGTTTTTGAGTGATCATAATGTAAAATTAATCAAAAATGTGAGCAAATGGCACGCAAGGAGCATTTTCAAATTTTCGTTAAAAAAAATTAAAAAAAAAAAAAACGAAATTATTACAAAATTGAAAAAAAATTAATGGTATTATATATAGTAATGTTAAGAGGAATGTTTATACAAATTTTCACGTTTCTAAGTTAATAAATAAGTAAAAAAATTTCAATGTCCACCGTCCCCTTAATGGCTAGTGGTCACTACATGTGACATCTATACACTTAATAAAAGTTCTGGAAAACAAAATCCTTTTCAAATGAATGCATAAAAATGGGGCACATTTTATATTCCTGTTGGAAATGACGGTATGTAAAATAATATTCAACATATAATATTCAACACATATTCAACAATGCAGTTTGGACTGTGTAATTCATCACTTCAGTCAGTCAGTCAGTTTCACTACTCGCTGCATGTATACATATCATATTTATATGATAGTTAAACTTAAAAACAAAATGTCAAAAAGTATGTTAAAAATAATCTGGACGTCGTTTATAAATGGATGATGAAGAAATACTATATGTATTGCGCTGGGGGAGAGTTGCATCAGAATATTTAAGCCTTAAACTCTAAAGAAGTCTTTTCAGTTTTATATCCATTCTTGGGCTGTCGTAACTTTAGATTTAAAAACTAAGGTATTTGATAGAGTCGCGGCGAATAGCTTTGGTGAATGGAAATAGGAACCACGTTCCCCAGGAAAGGAATATATCCCAAGGAATAGATTATACAAGAATTCGTAGCTGTTTTTAAACCATGAATCTAAGACGAATGTTTTCCAGGTCTGTCTAAATATACTACTATAGGTTATTTTAAGAGTTAGAAAATGCAGTAGACCCTGGTTATAACACAATTTTTAGGTGACACCAAACCACCCATGTTATAAAGGTATTTGCGTTATAAAAGTAGAATGCTATTTAAAGCCTCATCTTTCAGTGCTAAAAGGTAGTTGTCTGTTTTATTATGTGCTAAATGCATATTCTTGTGTTCCATATTGTCTGTTAAACAAAGACATTGAAAAAGTCAGTATTATACAGATTTGCATTACTTATTTTAGTAGAAAGACTGCAACTACGCAGCACATGTATTACTATATATGCACAAATAGTAGTGCACATGCATTCGATTTAGTCATTACAGTGTTGCGGCAGCAGTAATGCCTGTCATTTTAAGTTGTCTATATGAAGTTTTTTTTAAATAATCTCCCTTTTTACTAATTGGATAAATCTTAGCCACGAAGTGGCTACTTTCTGCTCTTCAAACCACCACAGAACAGAATCAAAATCGTTCTTCTCTTGTAGGATTATCGTTAGGTTCAACCTCTGAATCACTTTCGCAGAATCTACCACAAGGGCCGGCCGCCTTAACCCTTAGTAGCCAGGGGGCTACTAAGCAAAAGCACATTCTAAGGCCCACATAAAACTTCTATAGTAAAAAATGGGTATATTGAGCACCGAAGATGGGTCCCAAGAGCTTCACAGGCCCCCCACCTATTTTCCTCATGATCTAAAACAGCCCTGCTTTATACTCGGAAAACAGAAACAGATAGAAAGATGAAAACGGAAATAAAACACATGGAGGAGCGACGAAAGAAGAAAAAAGGAAAGGGAGCCAGGCTTACACCCACGTTACATCCAAATCGGCAGTATAACCGAGGACGTTATAACCGAGGACATTACAACCGAGGTTTACTGTCTACTCTCCTGTTGTGCATTTATTTTAGCTATTAATTTCAGACAGTGCATTAATTTTAATCATGTCTACTGTCCTGTTTTGTATTAATTTAGAATTAATAGACTTCTAGGGGTGTAATCCTCATATCACATTAAATTACATGGAGGCTGGCTTAGCTCGACTTTCTAATACAAGAATCCAATTTTAGTAGCTTTTTTATTTCCAAATTTTATAAGAAAATTTTTGAAAATCGGTATCATGGGTCCAAATAATTACAATTACATTGCGTTACCCTTTACTTTAAAGGGCTTGGTAAAATCTTCCGATTAATACCATACTTGGGGAACTTGCCTCCAGAAGAGGGCTAACGAAAAAATTACATCGCGGCTATTTTTGAGAAATAAAATGCGAAAAATTACATCGCGGCTATACAAAAAAAAATTATATCGCGGCTAATTTTGAGAGCAACGACTGATCGAAAATATCAAGTCTCGTGAATATTGAGCCATTCATAGACCCGTTTATGCATGATTATGCCAATTTTTATCCCATGCTGCCATGTTAAAAAATATAAAATTTTGAATAAAACTTAAGATTTTTGATAAAAAAAATCCGGATGTAAAATTCCTTGAAAATCCATTAATATTTGTGGCTGTTATCGTGTTCACAAGAAATCGACCACAGACATCAGACAGAAAAACAGACGGACAACACTCCAAATATAGTCGAAACGTGTTCAGGTCTTAAAACAGATGTTGGCATCAAAATTTCGAAATCGAAAACTTTCGTAATGACAACACTTTCTCAATACTACGCATGAGAAAGTAACAATGACTTTTCCGGGAAAGTTCTTTAGTACCCTCAATATGCACGTGAAGTCTATTTATAGTGAAGCGATTATGCGCGACTGAAGAAACGTGATTGCAGCGCCCCTAGTGGAGAATTTAAAAGTTAGGATAGCGTAGTCGGCGACAAAGAGGGATAAACGAAAAAAAGAAAACTGCAAAGTTATAGATAATTGTCTAATGAGTACGAATCGACAACTAAACTGTTACAAAAAATATTTATTTGACTATAAGGCTACAGGCGCATTGCTGTCCATTTCAAGAATTATATAATATACGACACTTACATATACATAAATTCAGCGTAGACCGTGTTCAAAATAAAAAATACTTTTTTGTCTATTTCGCTTTGAGTTCGAGTTCTTTATCCTAACTATTATTAATATTAATATGTTAATTCGCTTATTTGACTCAATTATTCGACCCTTATTGAAGTACAGTTCTTTAATTTGGGATCCTTATTATAGTGGTTCAGTTCATGTGATTGAAAAGGCTCAGAAACAAGTTTGTGAGGTTCTTTTGTTTCAAGGTCTATTGCTTATACTCTGGTAACATATCTCAGGGGCATTTTTGGTATTAATTCATTAAAATCTCGGCGGAACATGTTGTGTGTAGTGTTTTTTAGAAAATTACTCAACAACCAGATTGATTGTAATGAATTTTTAAATGTGGCTGATCTTTATGCTAGCAAACCTAGTTGAAGGTGTCATGCTTTATTTCACATTCCAGCTATTGTTAATCGCAATTATTCGAGAAACTTTTCTGTTCTTAAATTTTATATCTTATTTAATTCTTGTTCAAATAGTATTGATTTGTTTGCTGTGTCTGAATTTGTTTTTTTAAATGTATGTTTGAGGATTTTGCTTTGATGTATAATTAATCCCCTGTACTATACTATGATCATTGTAATTGGACTTGCTTCGTTATATACCACTGACAGAAATAAATCCCTTTTATTCAATCGGGTATAGTCACCAGCGGCGGCTTGTGATTTCACGAATGAGTAAAACAGATTCAGTGGCGGGATTCTCCCCTCCTCTTCCTCTTCTTATTCTTCCTCTTCCTCCTCTTCCTCTTCCTTCTCTTCTTCTCCTCCTCCTTCTCTTCTCTTCTTCTCCTCCTCCTCCTCAACAACGAACATCATCAAAACACACCGTGCTACTGGTGCAAGTGTTATCAAATATCATCTAAAAATAGCCAAATGAGTCTGAAAAAATTGCCAAATAATAATAATAACTCGTCCAAGGTCCAACCGATAATGTCAGGTGATGCAGGGTAAAGCGCTGCTTTACCTGCGTCGCCAGACGAGCCGTCACTGATTGTCACTTTACTATAAATAGACTTGACTTGCACATACATGGACCTTTCCTTACAAATGTATTAGGGTGTTTAAGAAATTTCCCTAGAAACGCTGTATAGTCGTAATATAAATGTTTTTATACTTTTAAATACGTTGCAAAAGGGAATTTTCTTAAATGTTCATCTGCCGGCCTGAGGAAAAAAAAAAAAAAAAAAAAAAAAATAAAGACCAATCATGCATAAAGCATTGATTATGAAACACTTTCCAACCGAAAGGCAATTTTTTTAAACATCTCTAAAATGCGATACATTCAGCGGTGATATATATTTTTTTAATTATCACAGAACTACAATAATTTATTTTACTTGAAAACTTAAAACTTCATGGAAAGAAATGAACTTTATTCAAATGACGTCATCAAAATATAAATCGTTTGGCTATCTATGTGAAAGAAGTGAATATTTCATTCATACACATTTATTCCAGATTCCAGAGTTAAATAATTTATCATGAAAAAAAATTCAGTAATTCTTATACAATTCATCTTGCAATCATTTGTTTACATTCTGCATCCATTAAAATTAGGCTTCGTTGTAGAAATACTCAAAGTTTGATGATCCTTTGAACTCTATATTGTAATTGCGTTGGCGCAGAATATAGATGCACAGAAGGTGCGCAAAAATGAAGCGGTTTTAGCAACATTCAATATAAATTTAAAAGAACTTTAAAAATCATGATTTTTACTCTGGGAAAAAAGGACGGATGCCATATTTTATTTTGAAGTGGGTCACGTGATCTCTGCATATTGTATGGGAGTAATTATTATTTTAGTTTTTATTTAAAAAATACCAAATATATTTTGTTGAAATTTATTTTATATATTTTATGGGATAATTTGAATATTTCCTAAAATTTTCGAAGCAATTTGTAAATTTTAACTTCGCTTAAAAAAGATTTGAAAAATTAGGTCCCGTAGGATTCAATGTATTTTATATCAATCCAAAACTAATTGGGTGATATTGTTTATTTACATTCCCATATGTCCCACTGACCGTCCTCAACAACATACTAAAATTTCGTTTTGATAAAGTCATTTTTACTACAGTTGTCGTGCGAACGGAGAGACAGAATGAACAAAGTCATAAACACTTTTCAACTGTGTAGCAAAGTGTTAAGAAAGTGCAGCGGATAAAACAGAAATAGAACACTGCTTTGCGGAGGATTCTGTATTCCACTATCTAAATGAGTTCAATTCCTATCCGGCCCCGGATCGCGGAGGCGAACAATCTGTTATCCGACAAAGCACGAAATGAGGCGTAGTGGCGAGTTGCGACAGAGGGAGAACCTCTTGAATTATTCCGCAGCTCCCGCTTTGCAAAAGAGTGTCATCCCGCTTTATCATTCATCATCTCTGGCGCGGAGAAAAATATCTGAAAGTCAGGAATTTTAATCTTTCAGTTAACGGCAAAGTTGAATAAAACGGCGAGAGCGAATTTGTCGAAATTGTTTTTACTTTCCCTACATATTATTACGACGTATTCTCTCGGATCGTGGGTGTGTGTACTCTCGGTATACAAGAATAAGTCCAGATTTCTGGATAGATAACGTTTTTATTTAAAAACACTAATAAGCGTAAACAGGAACAACATACAACGAATAGCTCGATACGCATCTTACAAAATCACTAAGCAATTGACAGATATACAGGGTGTCCCAAAAAGATTGAATTGGCTTTTAGTCCTTAAATATTGATCTTAGACTTATATAATAAACTTCAAAGGTGCGTAAAAAAAGCTTACAGTATTTTATGAAATCGATAAAAATTTTCAGGGGGTTAAATTTGAAAAAATGCAAAATTTAAATTTTTATATGCCCACCCCCTCCCCCGTACAAAAACATTTCCAATGAGTAAAATGTGCCCGATACACTAATAAGGTGATGTACAAAATTTCAGTATTTTATCATAAAAAGTTCCAGAGATGTGCTTCAACAAAGTTGGTGAGGGATTAATCACAAATTAAAATGTAAATGTTTACAGCAAGAGTGAAAATGACGCAACGCAGAAATGCGTTATAGGCAAATAATATCTGCCTCTTATCTGCAATGGATCTTTAGCATGGATGGAAAACATTTTGAACAAGATTTGTAATCTTTGTGTAAGGTTATTATTTCTACACAGTGGAGATACTTTTGTACCAATAAATAACAAAATGATTATTTATTTATGTAATCATTGTTTTCTTTCGTAATTTGTGTATGATCCCTGAAACGCAATCTGCCGATATGATTTTTCCCCTCTGAGAACCCATGTCGATGCATCGAAAAGTGATTCAAGTCATCATTTTTGCCGTTTCATATCTCTGTGACTTTTTATGCTAAAATGCTGAAATTTTGTACATCACCTTATTAGTGCATAGGACACATTATACTGATTGGAAATGTTTTTGTACAGGGACCGTATAAAAATTTAAATTTTGTATTTCTTAAGATTTTATTCCCTTGAAAATTTTAATCGATTTCATGAAATTCTGAACCTTTTTTTACGCAACTTTGTAATTTATTATATATGTCTAAGATCAATATTTAAGGAATAACAGCCGAGGTCAACGTTTTTGGAACACCCTATATAATAAAACAGTAATTGAACACTCAACTAATTCACAAAACAAGTAATAATATTCTCAAAACACTGACGCATCTCACAATTAAATTTTGTTCTTATTACGTCAACTCTCTCTAACTGAGCGATGACTCCTTTATATACTCTCCATAGAAACTTCTTGGACGTGTCCGCTCTCATCGATATCAGTCGGTATTTGTCGAAAGTTCTAGTGAATTCGAAAATTCTCCAACACTAGCCAAGTTGGCGATATTGCGCAAAATCTGGTGTTCATGCCCCAAAAAGTATGGCAGTCCTACTTTCACGTAACAGGAATGGTTGTTTCTCCTTGTTGATAGACAAGTGTGCAGTGAAACTTTTTATATATTATATGTACATTAAACATATGTACATAATTATATGTATAAACGCTTTATAACAATATGTACATGTATAATGTACATATAGGGAACGTATTGGGACAAGCTCGAAAATTCGAATCCAAGGTTTCGAAGGTAGGGGACATTTCAAGCATCTCTGAACTCGAATCAAACTTTTTTGATGTGGTATCTGTGGTTATGTTAGTGTGTGTGTGTCCATAAATCTGTGGATGTGAAAGATCACAAAAGTTTAAATGGAGCTCTTCGAACGAAATTTACTACAAATATTATAATCGGTGGATACTGAAGCCCTATTAACTTTAAAGACAATCGAATGACATTAAAAAAAAAAATCCTTTAAAAATCAAAACCTTTAATATTGTTACATAAATAATCATTTCTTTTGTAATTTATCATTAGAAAACGAATGAGACAAGTTTTAGAATGTTAGTATGAATCGTTCTCAAAATAATACCCGTTTTTTCACATAAATGTATCAAAATAATTATGCTTGTAATAATTTTCCGATTTGAAGCCTTATAATTCACCAAATAGTCATTTATTTATATATAAGGAAAGCACTTCTCTTCGTCGGTCTCTAACGCCTGGCGATAAATTTCGCAAATATGGAGACTAATTTGGCGAAATATCATCAACTTGGCGACTTTCAACTTGGCGACTGTACCAAATTGACAAAAATATCGTCAAAATTGCAAAAATGAGTTTAAATATGAAAGAAAATGACGCCAAATTGTAGACCTAATTATTAAAATAGTTTGATGTATGGACTATATTGCATTGATTCCAGTTATGCATTATTGCATTGATTTCATTAATTCCATTGATTCCATTTGATTATATCGATTCCTTTTTCCCCTATAACTAAAATGTCCTATTTTCTTTATCGATGCGAAAATATTTTCTTTTCAACAAAATGTTAAGGAATTTTCTACATCCTAGTTTTTTAAATGTATTATTAATTGTATGTACAAAAAATAGACATTTATTCGATTGACAACTTTTTTATTTCATCAAATAGTGAATGTTTCAACATATTTACACATTATGCAACATTTGATTTTCGACATTTAAAATTTGTTCGTCCTTTTAATGCTAGAATGAGATATAGCGCCAGAGATAGCGCTTTTAATACTACAAATATCTCTACAGAAGCATTGAAGACTTTGTACATTTTATTACCAAAATATTACAAAAGTTCTAAAACAAACAGTTCCAAAACATGACAATATACAGGTCAAGTCTCATTATAAGGAATTTTAATAATACCATAAAAATTAATACTCGCAGAACCCCACTTTTAGAATCATTCATAAAGTAAGGACCTCGCTCTCACAGCAGATAACAGCATCCACGTACCAGTTTTGCTTTTATTATATACTTAGGATAGAATAAACGATGCCTGCAATAGCAGCAGGAACACTTACTACTATAAGTACCATAATTTGACAACCTCTATAAGGACGAACAAATTCAGTCCAACCACTGCAACCAGTTTTAAATTTCTACAAAAAGATTAAGCTTAGGATACATGGCCAAGTTCGTACATACAGAACATGCCTATAGGGGGCGTTTCCAAAGTTAGAATCGCGCTAGATTATCTGCAAGTGAGACAAAAATTATAGATAGAATCTGCAGAGTAAAGATGAGATCCTAACTTTAAAAACGGTTCTTATACATGCGGGTTCTGGGAGTATTTTTATACAGAGGCCAAATCTCTTTAAAATACATTATACGCTACAAAATGATTTCCGTTATATTAAATAAAGGAAGAAAACCCTGCGTTTGTTCCAACTTCAGAAAAATGTTCATTTTTCTGCAAAATTCGAAAATTAATTATTACTAAATTGTACAAAAATTTGAAATTACAAAGTTGTTAAAATTAACTGTAAGTTTTTTTATTTATAAAAGCAATAAAATTCACTATAACGTTAATGAAGGAAGCTTAATTTATGTGTTATATGCGAGTTATACCAAGATGACAAGTACAGTGAGCAATGATGAAGAAAACAGGGGTACCTTTGATAAATAAAATGATCCAAATGCTTATTGTAATTAAGAATTTTCAAATAAAATGTATTTGCTCGCATAATATGTGAAAAATTTTCATAATTTGTTTTAATTCATAATAATAATTAGCAATCTTCAGAATTATATTGTACTTTTCCAATAATTACTTGCAATTATATTTTGAAATATTGAATATTTTTTATATATTTACATTGCCTAGGTAACGAGCTACTGCCAATATCATATATTTACAGATAGTTTAACATTTTTATTGCATTTTAACATATCAAACCAGTGTTCAGTCATATTGCACATTTATTTATTGCAGCAACGTAAACTTGCATACCGACTTTAACTTTTATTAATGAAGCAAGTACAAGAGACAAAATTCTTGATTTTTAAATTGAGTTCGTAACATCAGTGGTTTTCAATTTTTTTTCACGACGCACTCCTGGAATTGTAGTTGTTTCCTTTAAAATTATTATTGGCTAAGAAATTCAAAAATTTATATACTTTGTTTTATTAAGCTTTTACATAATAAAATATATTCCTAAAATTAAAGTAAACTGGCTGTATGTGTATGCTATACAATTCTAAAAAAATAAATTAAAATATGCAACAAATTATCAGTGATTTTTATTTAAGGCTTATAACTTTTGAATCGCTGGTAATAGATATATACTTAAGTTATAAAATGTTTTTAAATCGTACGAAGAAATAATGATATTAAAACAGTTTCAAAACAAGGTGTTGCATTAACATAAAAATACAGAATTTAACATTTTATATACCCCCGTAGCAAGGAAAGTTCGATTACTGAAAAAATTTGCATAAAATCTGGAGCCCATTAAAAGAATTGACGATTCGAAGTAAAAAACTCGCGGGGGTGGGGGTGGGGACAAATTGTTTATGTCTATATGTCAATTAAATGGTGTCAAAAATAAATACACAAAGCACACTAAAGCTTTATTTTGTGGATGGTCTATACATTCTTTCGAAATTTTCTTGGTAAGATGGGGTTTTCTTTTCCTTTTTACTTTCCTTATATTCATAATGTATAAGGAAAATATTGTGACGGGGTCGAAAATTCGAATTCGAGTTTTCGACGGGAGGGCACGTTTCAAGCATCCCTGATCACGAATCAAACATTTTTGAAGTGATGTCTGTGTGTGTGTGTGTGTGTATGTGTGTGTGAAAGTATGTGTGTGTGTGTGTGTGTCAGTGAGTCTGTGGAGACGATAACTAACGAACGAATGGACCGATTCGAACGAAATTTGGTACAAAAATCACAATCCGTAAACACTGGAAGACTATTGTTTTTATACGCTATCGAATGTTCAGAACTTCTCCAAATTTTCGAGTAAAATTTTGAAAAAATCGTCAAAATATCAAAACCACTAATAAAGTTACACAAATAGACATTTCTTATGCAATTTTTTATTAGAAAACGATTGACATAAATTTTAGAACGCTAACATGAGCCGTTCTCGAGATATTGCACATTTTTCAAAAAAATTATCAAAAAGTTATATAAAATAAAAAAAAAATATTTCCTATTGAGAAACATGGTCACTTTTCATATGTAATACCATGCGATAAATTGGGTGACATCATTCTCGTGGATCTAGCTCGTTCCATTCATGAAAAAAGATAATTTGAGTAATACTTTTTTATTTGAACGCCAATAGTCATTTATCTGCTGTAAGAATAACTTATTTTTCTGTCCATAACGCTTGGCGAGATTTAGGCGACGAATTTGGCGGAATGTCGCCAACTTGACGACATTTTTAATTGTTGCCAAATTAAAAAAAATCTCTCCAAATTGATAAAAATGACGCTAAATCAATGAAAATGACAACTAATTGAAGAAAATTCAATATCTTGGAAAGAATATAAGTATCTACTATAAGAATAATATTTTTTTAACTGTAAAAGTAGAAAATTCATTGCATTATATAAGGAAAGTCATGTATTGCCCACATCAGATTTTTTTTGCTGTAAAAGTAGTATATTCATTGCATTATATACGGAAAGTCATGTGCTGCCCACATCAGATTTTTTTTGTGTGTGTAAGTTAGGAATTTTATTTTATGCCACAAACGTATGGATGCCAAACTAACTAATTATTACGTTAAAGTTTATGAACAGTTTTCGAATTATTGTATATTTTGTTCTGAAGGGACCGTATAAAAAGTTAGATTTTGTAATTTCATGCAAATATCTTTTAGTTTTGAAATTATAATAAAACACTCCGTATAGAAGTCATGTTTTTTGAGATAATCCGAAAACGAATCGCTATCAAATTATGGTAGATATATTGTGTGAATATCTAAAACTATATAAAAGTTGTAATAATTCTCATGATTAGAACTCGAATTATTCATGTTTTAAGATTTTCATCAATAATTTTATAGAAAAAAGACTATTATTAGAATATTGATGATGAAGTATTGGGGAAATTTTTAATTTGAACTACGCTATGGATGTTAATGGCATTAAAATATTTATATTGACATAGATAGGTCAAATGCAGCCGATTCATTGGCGTTACTAAGCTGTTGCCAACTTGACAATTAAATTTTACATAAATTTTCAAAATATTTGAAGTAACAATTTCAGTACGGAGTCTGAAAAAGGCACATCTTCATTTTCATTCCGATAATGCTTCCTTGGCTAATGCGTGACTCAAAACCGTAGTTAGAGTCTAATGAAACAGATTTTTCCTATAGAAGACCGATAAGTATTTAAAAATTCAAAACAATTAAAAGTTATTGCAAAATAAATAATTTTAAAAAATACAGAAAATAAGCTATATAAAATGCCTCTCTGAACAGTTTACGACAAGAAATATATTTCATTATTGGAAATTCATAGTTGTAAAATATAAAATTAAATTCAATGTAAATTCTCAATTATTCTTCTTTAGACAAATTTGTTAACGGCTTGCTTCAAAGGGGATATTTTATACTGTTTGCAGGTTTTCTAAACGGCAGGCTCAAATTTAAAAAGGGAAAAAACGATATCAAGGGGGGAAAAACGATTACATCAAACCATTTTGTAATTAACTATAATCTAGAAAAATAAATGAATAAATAAAACAAAAATATATTAAAAAATAAATCCACAACTTTAGATATAAAGTTCCTTTGATATCTTCCGTATCCCTAGCCTCGGTTGAAAACCACTGCGTTACACCATCATTCAAGAAATGCCGAACTTCATTCCTCGTTGATGCTAAATTATGCTTTCTACAGTATTGTGGATTTTTCACTGACTCCACTCCGTCATCTCAACATATATTCTTGTATATCCGTTTCTTGAAATGCAAAAGTAACAATACATTTTATTCGCATCACGTGATGTCAGATCTAGAAGTGGGGGATGGGGAAGAAACGGAAGTCAAGGGGCGGAGTAGAGTGGGCGGGAAGTGCGCCACTTTCCTTCCAGAGTCCCCGGAACTGTTATTGGGGGATGAGCCAACCAACGGACTGGGGCGCCCGGCTACTGGACAGGGCGAGAGATGGCGGCCAAAACTGCAGGCACACAGAGGAACTGAAAGATACGTAAATGCATATGTTTAAACTTAAACAGTATTAAAGATCATTTGCAATATAGCATTTCGTTAATAACATAAAACAAGGCAAAGATGTTAACCAGATTTGGAGGTACATTGTAAAACATTTGCAAGCGTGTTACTGAAAGTTTTAGGGGAATCAGCATAGGCCGCCACTAAGGGTACTTCAGCACCCCCATTATAAATTGCGAAAACCTTCCTTTTTACTTAACAACTGTCACTTATTCCACCAACTTTCAGTCTCTCTCTCTCTCTCTCTCCCTCTCTCCCCGCTGTCTCTCTCTTTTAATTCAGTCGTTATTTTAATTATTTTTTTTAAGGATTTATAAATCTGAGATCATATATTTATAGGGTTTCTGACTAGACCCAGTTCCAAATAACGGCACATGCGCAAGGCTTCAATAAAGAAATCTGTCGTGGATTTGCGCCTATCGCTGAAGGATACAGAGACGGTGTAATTAATTTCATTAGTTTGCACTGTAGGTGAGAAATCTTAAAGACTCAGAACATTCCTGTACATTTAATTTTTAAGCACACAAAATTATTTTGAAAATGTGAAAACTTTTTTTTTTCTTTCCAAACATTCCGTTATCCGTTTCTTTATATATTACTTTGAAGTAAAAATTTTGGAAGATTTCTGCATGTACAAAAGGAAGTTAAGAGTTGTGATCTTGAGCCCTCAAATTCTGTTATGTGTTGATGTTTTAAATGTGTTTGGTATGCGCATGGGCCCAACTTTGGTTTAAACAGGCTTTGGACCCCTACTTTGGCTTAATCAGGCCATGTGTGCTACAGTTTAGCGAACTTTTATGGACACAGACAACTTCAGTGCCACCAAGTAACAAATTTCAAATTTCTTTGAAAAGAAGATTGAAGACGGGCGCAGAATAAGCAAAAACATTCCTTGATACCGTTATCGACAATGGGCGAGCTATTCTAATATTATACTATGGAGGAAACGCCTCTTATAGGCGGATTTTGTGCGCATAGAAAGAAAAATGTCTGTTAAAGGAAATGAAATTCCAACGGTAACGGGTAAAATGTCTAAATTTTCAAGTCTTTCCTGGAGTGATTGCTTTATCTTATTTATCTTGATGGAGAATATTTTTGCTTTGAAATCAGTTCATATATTTTCTTTATTTGTTTTAGTTGCTTTATTAGCGAGGTGTTTTTCTTTACACTTCTGTCTGTTGGTCCATGTGATTAATATACACTCCATAAAAATGATTAATATTGATATATTACTGAGAAGTTATGCTAAGAGATAATTGTGCATGTTTGCATGCTTTCTACGAAGCAACTAAAGGAGACAAATGCGTCTAAATTGAAAAAAGGAGGAATGCAATTGCTCCATGCAAAAATGCTCCATGTGATTAATATACACTCCAAAACATAAAAATGCTTAATATTGATATATTACTGAGAAATAACACTAATAAATAATTGTGCGTGATTGCATGTTTTCTACGAAGGGATTAAGAAAGAGGAATATGCAGCTAAATTGAAAAGGAGAAATGCAATTGCTGTCTTCAGGAATGCTGCATGTGATTAATATACATTCCAAAACATAAAAATGCTTAACATTGATATATTACTGAGAAGTTATATTAAGAGATAATTATATGCACGTGCATGTTTGCATGTTTTCTACGAAGGGACTAAGAAAGAGAAAAATGCAGCTAAATTGAAAAGGAGGAATCAACTTTCAATGAATAAAAATTTTCACGTGATTTTTCACGTTTACTCACTAGTTCAACATATAAATTTAGGTATCATAACATACCTTTGATGGGGAAGAATGTTGGCGAAGTGCTGTTGTTCGCCAAATGGTGAGATGATGCCAAAGGGTGAGTCGACGGAAAGCACAGCGGAGGAAACGGAAACCTCGGTAGTTCGGTGTGAGGAGTGGACAGCAAAGCCTCGATGCAATGTTGGCGAGTACTCGTTTGGCTGAAAAAAGTTGTGGCAATATAATGGCCGTTTATGCTGGAATTAGCATTTCATTGATATAATGTTATAGAATATTTATTAAGTTGTGGCAATATAAGGGCCGTTTATGCTGGAATTAAAATTGCATTGATATAATATTATAGAATACTAAGTTGTGGCAATATAAAGGCCGTTTATGCTGGAATTAAAATTTCATTGGTATAATGTTATAGAATATTTATTAAAAATAAAAGTATACGTTGCTCTTATAGCTTGTGCATCATGAAAGCGTCCTATGAGGAATATAAAATTAACGATTCATTGTAGATGCAAAATTAAATATGAAAAATAATCAAAAGACAGCAGAATTTAGATATGATAGTTGCACCCCCCCCCCCGTACTAATAATTTCATAAAAATGCAAAATTTAATTTTTATGCGCCCCCCCCCCTCTAATAATCAAAATGTCAATTAATAAAATTTTTCCCTTGCTTAATCAGGGTGAAATAAATTTACCAGGTACCTTTTGATGAAAAATTCGCCGAGATATCGATCATTAAAATTCTAGACCTATTTCATTTTACCTGATCCGCAAATGTGAATATTTTACTTCTTATGAAAGCAAATATGAGGGGACATCAACAAATTTATTTAAAACAGAAAAACACACCAAATCATCAAAAAGAATCATCAAACAAATCATCAAACAGAATCATCAAACAAATCATCAACAGAAAAAAACATGATTTTTTTCATCAAAATGTACTGGGGTAAATTTATTTCGTCCCAACTTTGAGTGACCAAAATTTTACTAACTGACATTTGTTTTTATTGGAGGAGCCGTATGAAAAATAAAATTTTGCATTTTTTATGAAATTATCAGTTTATGGTATGCAACTATCATAAATAAATTTTCCTCTTCATAGATTATTTTCCCTATTTCACTTTACTTCCACGGTCCACCGTTGATACCCACTGTATAGAAAACGAGCTGTGATCCCTTTCATTGCAGTCTATAATTACTTACTATATAATATATATAGTATGTGTAAAGGAATATATAAAGTATTGTGATGGAGTTAAAAATGCGACATTCATATTCTGATAGATCTACACAATTTGAACACCCTTGAACGCGAATCATTTATTTTTTACTTTCCTTATATACATAATGTATAAGGAAAGTATTGTGAGGTGGTCGAAAATTCGAATTTGAGTTTTCCGCATGAGAGCACGTTTCAAGCATCCCTGATCACGAATCAAACACTTTGAAGTGATGTCTGTGTATGAGTGTGTGTGCGTGAAAGTATATGTGTGTGTTAGTGTGTGTGTGTGTGTGTGTCAGTGAGTCTGTGGAGACGATAACTGACGAACGAATGAACCGATTCGAACGAAATTTGGTACAAAAATCACAATCCGTAAACATTGGAATCCTATAGTTTTTATACGCAATCGAATGTTCAGAACCCCCTTAAATTTTCGAGTGAAATTTTGAAAAAATCGTCAAAAAATCAAAATCGCTAATAAAGTTATGCAAATACACATTTCTTATGTAATTTTTCATGAGAAAACGATTGACATAAATTTTAGAACGCTAAAATGAACCGTTCTCGAGACATTACACATTTTACAAAAAAATTATCAAAAAGTCATATAAAATAAAAAAAAATTTCCTATTGAGAAACATGTTCACTTTTCATATGTGATACCATGCGATAAATTTGGTCACATCATTCTCGTGGATCTAGCTCGTTCCACTCATGAAAAAAGATACTTCGAGTAATACTTTTGTATTTGAACGCCAATAATGATTTATCTGCTGTAAGAATAACTTATTTCTTCGTCGCTTGGCGAGATTTTAGCAACGAATTTGGTGAAATGTCGCCAACTAGGCGACTTTTTAAATGTTGCTAAATTAACGAAAAACTCGCCAAATGGATAAAAATGACGCTAAATCAATGACGACTCATTTATGATGACGACATGGAAAATGACGACTCATTGACGAAAATTCAATATCTTGGAAAGAATATAAATAACTGCTATAAAAATAATCTATTTTTTTTTACTGTAAAAGTAGTAAATTCATTGCATTATATAAGGAAAGTCATGTGCTGCCCACATCAGATTTTTTAAAATAATATCTGTGTGTCTGGCTGTCTGATTACTCAATATCGAACAAATAAATTGTGCAAACTGAAATATATTCTGTACGATTATTTAAACGTTAGATGCGTATTGGTTTTTCAGATGAAAAGATTTCTTACAAAAGTAGCAATTTCATATACTATGATCTTGAATTTAAAAGAGAGTGATATAATTTACAGGACCCTAACATGTGCCGTTTTGGAAATATTTCAGGTTTCAATATGAAATTGATTGATCACGAGAACGAAAAATATCATAAACAATTATAGACATCCACTATTATAAAATAAGTGAATGCTTTGTAAGTACTTTAAAACCTTACATGCTGGGATATTGAACTGTTCTCCGGATATAGAAAATTTTATTCTATTTTCCATGTGAAACACTGTATCTATCAAACAAATTGAGAATATAATAAAATCCTGCACAAATTTTCCAATCAATACACTTCAGCGGTCTATTGACCTTTGAGGAGAGGTCAGACTACAGAAATATCTTCAAGTTTTAGAACATTTTATTTGCTAAACAATTTATTGAAAGAGAATTATGCAAATATTTGTGACACAAATAACCATTTTATATAAAATTTTTATTTAGAAGTGGATTCTATAATTTGTAGAACGATAACAGTTGCAAAATTTTGGTTAAAAAAATATTGCCTCCCTTCTTGTCGAATTTTTTCCTATACCAACCAACTCGCTCACGGGGTTAGTTGACACACATAATTTTAAACACCAAAATAGCAAAAACGTATTTAATATGCAGGAGCATGTTTCAATCACAATGAATGCAAATGCGCACGCTTTGATTAGCTATTTACAAGTTGTTGTTTACTTGATTTTTTTTACGAAGCTTAGTCAACATGCGCGGTTTTAAAAAGTGGCGTTTCATTCTGTTTACATTTCGTTTCAAGTACTGAAATTCTGATACTGCACATGTGTGTATAATTTTACGTATGTGTGTAAATTTTCATCTTTCTACCTATATAGTTTTCGAGTAAAAGGGATACACAATTCAGGCAAATGCTGATTTCGCTTTGTTAGGAATGGAGAATGGACTTGGCAATAATTATGTACATGCCGTATATCCTATACTTGTAAAATATTAATTTTTGTCTGAGTGGTGCACGAAGAAGCACTCGGCAACAATCCTGAAATGAAAATCTATCGCATCGTATACTTTCAAGTTTATGTTATTCTGAACGTCACATAGTTAAAATAAATTGGATGAAATTTAGCTTAAATTATACATCAAGATCCTGCAAATAACTCATATAAACAAAGTAAGAAATAATGAAAAATACTACATAACGCGATTTATATAGCGATCAAAAATTACTTTGCTCTCAAAATGAAACAAACGCTGCAATTAGACGATTTTCGGGCTAAAAAGGCAATAGTAGTTTTTGTACATGCATAAAAAGCCAGTAAGTTGTCATTTAGTGATACTCGAAATAATAACTCACTGGTGATACTCTAATATTAAACTAAAAATTAGTGAGTTATTAGCGCTGCGCTTTGTCTCTGTAGCTAATAAGCCCCAATCTCCCATACTTTCAACTAGAATTAAATATATATCATTAGTTTCTTTCTGTATTTATGATTGGCTGTTTTGTAGATATTAAATATATTACTTTTCTAATAGAAGCACGATGTCTCAAAATAAAAATACGTATGGATTTTTAGCAAGATGTAATAAGCTCTAATAATAAATGTAGTAATAAAATAAAGCTCTAATAATAAATGTAGTAATAAAAAAGCTCTAATAATAAAGTTAATAGTAGTAAGAAAGATCAAATAAGAAAATTAGTAGTAATAAGAAAGCTAGTAGTAATAAGAAATTTAGTAGTAATAAGAAATCTCTAGTAAGAAAGTTAGTAGTAATAAAAAGGCTAATAGTCAGAAATTTAGTAGTAATAAGAAATCGCTGGTAAGAAGGTTAATAGTAATAAGAAATCTCTAGTACGAAAGTTAGTTGTAATAAGAAAGCTTTAATAACAAAGATAGCGTATCCTTATTTCTACTAAATTTTGCAGTAATAAGAAAGCTCTGATGACAAAGCTGGAACTAATAATAAGGCTTTAATAATAAAGCTAATAGTAATAAAAAAACACTCATAAAAAAGCTAGTAGTAATAAGAAAGCTCTAATAAGAATGCTAGTAATAGCATGAAATTTAATAGTAATAGGAAATCTCTAATTAGAAAGTTAATAATAATAAAAAGCTCTAATATGATAGCTAATAGTAATAAAAAGCTCTAATTTTTGCTAGTGTTTCAAATATAATAGAAAATTGCTAGCAAGCAGATATAATTATATGTTTGACACATCACATTTTTTAAACTTACCAATCCCTTAACGTGGTCCACAGTGGAGGAGGTACCAACCTTGCTGGTCGCAAAGTTGGAAAGTAATCCTTGTATAAAGCAGCAGTAGCTGATGCTGAAAATCCACTTGGCAGGCTAGGATACATTTTAACTGCTTCGGATTCATCTAGTTTGTGGTCTTCGCCGACAGAGTCGATTTTTGACTGGAGATGCTCCGATTGCTCGACTGAAACAGTGAGATGATTTTCGCCTTGAATTGTCTGAAGCAAAAGCATTAGAATTTAGTTACTGTTTGGCTGATAGGCTATGTACACCAACTAAAAATTATACAAAAAATCTAATATGGGCAGCATATGACTTTCCCTGCAGACTTATATTCACGTTCTCTTTATTTTAATTAAATTTAATTCATTTTTAATTCCATTTTCGTTCTCATTTGATAACTGGACTTATTTTCAAAGATGGCGTAGAGAAAATACGAAAAAACCAAAATATCTTCAGAACGGCTAGTCCTAGTGTAATTTGGTTGGTCTTATTCTTTTTTTCGTTAAAAATTACGTATTAAACAAGAATTTAATGGATATATTTGAGCATACGTAGTTCTTTATTTTAAATTTTGGCGACTTTTGCGGGTCATTTTGCAAAAAAAGGCAGGTTATTTTTTCCCGAATCATACCAAAATCTAATCAGCACCAGCGTAACCCACAAGCGACTTATCTACCAAATTTTGTGAAATTCGATCCATTAGATTTTTAGCTAGAGTGGATGCAAGCCTTTGCGGGCCATTTCGCAAAAAAAGGCGGGTTTTTTTTATCCCGAACCGTACCCAAAACTAATCAGCACCAGATTCGCCCACAAGTGACTTACCAAATTTTATGAAATTCGGTCAATTAGTTTTTTAGTTAGAGTGGATATAAAATCTGCACAGACAGACACACAAGACAGACAGACACACACACAGACGTCACGTTAAAAATGGTTTTTTCGTATTCTAGAGGTCTCGAAGAACCAATAAAATTTGTAATAAAATTGAAGCAAGAAATTGTTCAATACGCAAAATCCGGTAATACTTTTCTGCGCGACACATGAAATTCGCCATATTATTAATATTAATTTATATTTTATTAGAGTTACCCAGAAAAATTTATATTACTAGATTTACGCTGTTTTTTTTTAAGATAAATTTTAAACATTTGTTAATTTTTGAGACAATTTTAATAAATTTCTGTAGCTCATAGTATTTTATCCTTGAATATTGATTTTTTGTGGCCTTTGTCACGGCCTACAAAATCTATACGGGACAATAATTTTTCAGTATACATATAAGAATAATCATCCTTTTAGAAGATGATTCGCACCAGTTTTCGTTAGCATTCTTGAGTTAATGCTTATTAATAAATTATTTGTTATAAATTACACCTGAAGCTTTCCAGCATATTTCGAACAAATTGATGAAATCCTATGGAATTCGGTATGATTACTTCAAGGAGCGAACGTCAGCATATTGATGTTCGCCCCCTAATTATTCGATCTTTTTTTTTTCTCTTGGAAATGAAAAACTTTATAAAAATATAATTGCGTATAGAGATGTTACGAAATTAGATACTTCATATGTCAAGTTCTCATTTTAAAAAAAACCGCCATTATTTACAGTATTGTGGCAATTAATTGAGAAATGTCATTTTTTTCGTTTTATCACACGTAAGCTTAGGAAGAAGCACTCCAAATTAGCTCAGAGTTCAAATTGCAGTTGTTATCAAAGTAGCAGGTGTTCGTATGCACCTGGTAAGTAGCAGGTGTTCAAATTCCTCCGCCAGGTGGCAGGTGTTCCGCAGTGGTAGTTTCTCAGTTGTTGCGGGGCTCATTAGCGTCATGGATATCAGCGCGGAAACACCTGCTAAAGTGATTGCACTTAGAGAACACACTTCTAAGACGTTCGAGGAAATAGGTAAAATATGTGGAGTAAGTACAGCAAGTGTCGGGAGGATCTGGAAGCGGTATCAGGAAACAGGAAATGCTGGAACCAACCGCTCTGGAAGATGCGGCCGAAAAAGATCAACTTCGACTCGTCACGACAAAACTTTACATCGAATGAGTGTTAAAAATCCTCGATTAACCAGTTTTGACCTGTCTAAGTCCATGGTGGCAGCTGGTGTTGATATTGCACCTTCAACAGTGCGATACAGGCTGTTAGAACGCGGATGGAGAGCACGTCGACCGTACAAGAAGCAGTTTCTGACGCTTCGCATGAAGAAAAAAAGGTTGGAATGGCATGGAAATACAAAACATGGACTGAGAAGGACTGGGAGAAAGTTCTCTTTTCTGACGAAACACATTTTGTGGTTCAGGGATTTAGATCTATGTTCGTGAGAAGGAGCCAAGGAGAACCTCTCAATCAGCACCACATCAATCAAGCACCCAAGCATCCGCCCAAAAAGATGTTTTGGGGTTGTTTCAGCGTTTTGGGGACATAATCTCTTGTTCCCGTAGAGTTAATGATGAACAGTGCCAGTTACGAAGTCATATTGACCCGAAAAGTGCTTCCAACCATGGCTAAACTGTGGCCGAACGGAGATTGCGTTTTTCAACAAGAGAGCGGGCCATGTCACACTTCGAAGCGAATCAAAAATGTCTGCTCAAAAAAAATATTACAGTACTGGATTGGCCCGAGAATTCACCAGACTTGAATCCCATTGAAAATTTGTGGGCTATTGTCTAAAAACGGCTTCACAAATTTGACTGTACGACGATGGACAAGCTAATTTCGGCCGTTATTGACATATGGTTCAGAGACGTTGAAATTAAAACTACATGTGCTAGTCTAGTACATTCCATGCCGAAACGTGTCTGTGATGTTATAAAGTCTCGGGGAGGTCATATCACTTATTAGTTTTAAATGTATCCATAGAAAACTTGAATAAAACTGAATTTTATAAAAAAACTGCATTTCTCAATTAATTGCCACAATACTGTATTTATAAGACGTGTTTTATTTATAAAGTAAATTTATATATAAGACTATTTATTTATATAACGTGCGTCGTTCTCACGATATTTCGTGTTCTTTTTTATCTAAAATTTAAAACATACTTTAAAACATAAATTAATTCCGAATTATTAGATGAGTAATTGTTTTGCAATTATTTTTAATTCAAAATGAATGGACACCACTATTTGGTAATTATCACGAGCCGTTGTTAAGATATATTTTTTTTTTCACATGAAGCACTATATTTCTCGAATAAATTGAGCAAACCAAATAAAATTTAGTGCAATTTTTTAAATCAATAGATGTCAGAAGCCTGCTTTTAAGGAGCTCAAACTATAAATACTTTTTTGAAAAGTTTTTTTGTTCGAAAATCGAAAACAAAATTTATAATAATTATATTAAAATTTGTTGCTAAAATGACCATTTTATAAGTAATTTTTTCATTTACAAGCGAATAACATAACTTACAAAACACTAGCCTACTCCGTTCTTAAGATACTGTTTACTTTTTATTATATAAAATGAATAAAATCTTAAGCAAGCAATTTAGATATCCAAATGATTCTTTATAAGTACTTTTAACCAAATATAAATAGACACGATTAAAAAATTACATTTTCGTTGAAACATCTAACTCTTAGGATTGGCCATAGATAAAGCTTAAATGATACGACTGATATGGCTTCAGCATCAAATCTTCGAGTGGTAAGGGTTCACTAAGGATTTCCACTTTCAGATCAAGAATTTTCACTTTTCCCCCTGACAATTCGTATAACTGTACGAAATAGGAGTGCAAAAGTATGTAAAAATGCCAATCGAATCCATCGAATATGAAGTGTACACACCACTTGCTGCCATATATGAAGACTCATTTTTAAATTTCTTATTCACAATTTCATTAACAAAAAATAAGTTTATATCTCCTCTCATTAAAGAATAATAATAAATAAAAAAGAAGAAAACATAGTTAATATTTTATGAGGACAAACACAAAAGGTATAAGGTATCTATTTGGACGACCGGGAAGTACCATCCAATTCAGACCGGAACCCAGGGGGGGAGGCATTAACAAGGACCTTACCCTCCTTCCCCTACCACCAACCTCTCGGAAGGACTTACGGACTCACATGTTTAACGTGATCGTACTCCGCGTGAACATGGCGGCAGTTTGGGCAGTAGCAAGAATCGAACCCGAGCCGTACGAGTGCAATTCCCGCGCGCTAACCACTGGGCTGTCACGCCCCAGCACCCCCAGTCGCATAGCACTCCCCAATCGCATAGCACCCCCAATGCATAGAGCCCCCATTGTGAAAGCCTGGCGCCTCCTATGGCTACGACGGGAGAATTCAGTGACCAAATGGGGTCCACAGCGCCGAATTTCGTTTTCTAATATGTATCCTATTAAGGACTAGTGTAATTGTTTAACGTATAGGGATAATGGCCCCCTACCCTTTTGTCTTCTTGTCTACCCCACTGGTTCCAAGAATTCATTCGCTTTCTCGTCAGCATATTGAATTTTTGCGAAAACAACACTTATTCAGCACTATAGTATAAAGAAATAATAATATTGAGCGCAGTGTAAAACTATTATCTCATTATCATAATCCCAGCTCTTGCCACTTACGTCTTTACTGTCGTCAATGCTTTTATCGTGACAACTCCATCTGCATTCGCCATCAGAGCAGACTCCTCCCTGCTCCTTGTGTGACTCCGGATTGCTGTCTTCCGAGTCGGAGCGAAGGGACTCGTTCGCCATCGACTCTTGCTCTGCCCTGGCTCCCGAATCGGCTCCCTTCAGCTCCTCTCCGTTTTCTGATTCGATGAGGGGGCGATTTTTCTCTTCTCGCTCCTTTCGCAGGCGCTCGGCTTTGCGCCATTTTGCTCGGCGGTTTTGGAACCAAACCTGTAAATAGAATGTGAAGAAAATGGTTTAACGAGGAGATGAAATGAACAACTTCAGGAAATATAATATAAATTCCGTTACTGGGAGAAAAATTACGAATTTATGAATGTACTTGAAATAGAATGTGAAGTAAATCTGGAAATAGAATGTGAAGAAAATGGTATGAAGATTGAATTAACGTTTATGAAAAATATAGGAATAGAATTTAAAGTTAATACAGTTATGACTTACGGGGAGATTAAATTAAGAATTTATCAAGATACCGGAAATTGAATATGAAGTAAACTTGGGAATATAAAGAAAAGAAAATGACGTAATGAGAAGGTCAAACTAACATTTTATGAAGAATCTGGAAAACTAGTAGAAAAAATCCAGAATTCACCAAGAGCCTCGAAATCGAATGTAACATAAACTTGTGAAAAGGATGTTAAGAAACATTGCGTAATGAAAAGATGAAATAAATAATTTATGAAGAACCTGAAAGTAGAATTTGGAGTAAATACCATTAAGGACAGATCAGATAAGACACATAGTCATTAGATATAAGAGCACATTGTCACTAGTGGTTACATAAATTACTCTCATTCGATTTAAAGATATCGAAATAACTAGCTGTTGCGAAATAGTTTGTTAAAAGAAATTATGGGAGACACTCCCATTGCAGATACTAGCATCCATGGAGCAGTTTCGAGCATATTATACACTCGTCAGCGTGGAATACCCATATCTATAGTGGCAGCAAAAAACTTGCTATAAGCCACAAATTTTTCATTCTATGGGAACTGACAATTTCAGTTCTTTCAGGTGGCCGGCTTAAAATTCGCTTATCATTTAACTCAAGGCACCCGAAACTGTAAAAGCAAAGTTCATAAAGCACAAAACCTACCCATAGAGGACGTGCAACTAATCAGCATTCTTGAATGTGAGTGTATTATACAAAAAGAGCAGCAAGTCGTGACCAATTCAGTCGCTAAAATTAAATGAATGAAAAAATAAGTTTTTCCCCCGTTTCGAGTAGTAGGAACGGAGGCTACAATTTTTATATCATTTTAATCAGCAGCAAAAGTAATGTATGTAATACAGGCTACAATAATTCAGGGAAGATATATTTTACGTTATCAAAATCTTCTTTATTACATGACACTTGAAACTAAGGTAGTTACATAGGCTGGCCAAGTTCCTGATTGTCGACCAGCTCTCTCACCAAATCTCAGTGCAGTTTCAGTCGTTTTACACAATGTACAGTTACAGCAGAGAGGGGGGGGGGGAGTATATGGCGGCATGGGAAAGATTAGTGACCATATATAGTATGATCGAGGAAAAGAGGAAGTGCTGGCAGACTTGTTAACATTAGTGGCGTGGGATAGAATTTTATATAGTTGCAAAATGTGCTGGACATGAAATAGGAATATGGAATAATGATTATGAAAGAAAAGGGCGCATTATTGGGAAAGACTTAAAATTTCTGTATCATATATATATATATATATATATATATATATATATATATATATATATATATATATATATATATATACACAAACGAACAATTTAATTTTAATTTAAAATTTAAACCAAATCCCATAATACTTAATTAACACGAAGTTACAAATGAAGTAAAGCACCACGCTGCTTCCCAACATTGAACAGTATATAAAATCCAAAAGGTAAGTTCCAAATCTGAAAATCAAATATGGAACAAATGGAAAAGAAAAAGAAAAAGAATAGTACCAAAAGTTAGCCGAGGGGGAGTTGTGACCCACTCATCCCGGTTCAGCATACTTTACGCCATGACCACACTCCCGGATGCCGGTACCATTCCGTATTTAGGCCATTATGCCTAAGCAAATCGTTTTAGGAGGTGAAAAGACCTTGATTGTTGAAACCAAACACAAGAATTCGTATAAACATGACCTCAAGTTACTCCCTAAAGAAAATGTATGGTTTATACGACACTAATCTTTTATATAGTATATAGTACTGGTTATTCTCGATCACGGACATATTTAAATTAATGACGTGGTACTATATATATAAAGGATTTGTGTCGTATAAAACATACATTTTCTTTAGGGGGGTAACTTGAGGTCATTTTTATACGAATTCTTGTGTTTGGCTTCAATAATCATGGTCTTTTCGCCTCCTAAAAAGATTTTCTTAGGCATAAGGGCCTAGATACAGAATGGTACCGGTATCCGGGAGTGTGGTCATGGCGTAAAGCATGCTGAACCGGGGTGAGGGGGTCACAACCCCCCTTCGGCCAACTTTTGATACTATTTTTTTCTTGTTCTTTTCCAATTGTTTCAGATTTGATTTTCAGATTTGGAACTTACCTTTTTTACTTCCCACTTCAGCATTACTATTATTTGCCCCTCTTTTTAGTAGCTCTTTTTGTATATTAATACTTTTTCTTAACATTTCGCTTCACAGTTTTTCAATTCTTATGAATGGCAACAGTAAATGGTTTTTTATTTTTTCTTTACGAATGGCAACACTGGTCTCTTCTATCAGTGTTCCCTCGATCCCTGTATTGAATCGAATGTACATACGCTGTGCTTTTTCCAGGTATTCATTTTTTCTTTTTTATTCCTTCTTTATGTATGTCGTCCAAGTAGAAATAGTTTATAGATTTAATCTATCTATTTCTTCAGAAACATACATTTTTGTGTTTGCTTCTACAAAAAACTTGGACATGATTAGATTTTTGTAGAGGTTAACAATTCATGATTTAGGCTTAGAGCCTCGTCCACGTGTAAGGCGTTTGTGCTTGATTTCGTTTGTTATACTTATTTCGATTCCATACCTTTGTATTATATATTTTTCATTGACTTGTTGATTCGATATTTATTTTATTTATTTTTTCCATATGCTTGAGGATTAGATGATTTTTACTTTTGTTTTGTAAGCCAGTTAGATAGTTGAATTTAGTTTAAGTTTTTCTTTTTTTGTTTCCATACCTTTTAATTTGGTTGATTTTCTGTAACTTGATAGCTTGTGTTTTGTATTTTTAATCCATATGATTGATGATTTGCTGTATTATATTTTATTCTGTGGGTGTTTTTGAAAAGTTAGGTTTATCGTGTTACATCTTCTTACTTTTAGTTCATTGGATTTTCAAACTTCTATTATTCTTGAAATCATTTTATTTATGAGCTGCATTTGCGCAATAAATTAAATGTATTTTGCATTTTCAATCCATTTACTTAATAACTTTAAATTCTTTATTTAATAATTTTTGCATAGTATCCTTCATATTTTAGTAAGCTATAGTATCTATAAAAATTTTATTTGCAATCTATTCAAATTTATGCTGCATTTGCGCTAAATTTAGTAATAGAATTAGTTATTTCTATATTTGATTTTTCTATTTTTGAATTTACTTTCGTCCAATGTTATTAGAGGAATCTTGTTGCACGTATTCTCCTAATTTTTTATCGGTTTTTTACTGCCTATGTTATTGCATTTGTTATATTTTTAGTATATTATTTGTATTGTAATTTGTCCAATTCCATACTGCTTGTATTTTAGTTAATTTCTTTTATATCATTAGCATTATGCTTTTATTCTTATAATATATTTTTTATATTATTTTATTTGCAACTACTTTTGGTTTAAATCTAGTGCTGCCATCTATAGTTTATTATTCTTACTTTTAATATTGTTATCGTATTTTTGGAGGGTTGGTAATCTTGTATTGACGTTTATTGCTTTATTTTGGCTCATTCAACTGTACTTTTTAGTACAATCTACTATTAATTATTTTCTTATTACGTATTCGGACAGGATTTTAAGTGAATCCACTTTTTACACTTATCGCATTATTTAATACTTAAGTGTTTTTTACTTTATCTATATTTAATCTAGTTTAGAACTAATGTAACTATAACATTATGTTTTCGCATATCTTGTAATTTCCTACTGATTTTCATTAGGATTAGGTTTTACATGGACTTAATTGTTTTTACTTATATACAGGTAATTATTTTTACTTATATACAAGCAATTATTTTATTACTTTTATTATTATATCTATGTTATATTGTCATACTCATCACATTACTTATACTATTATGAATTACACATATTATTTGATTTAGTGACTGGCAAATATATTTATACTTATTATTATATAATTTGATAGATATTGCCCGGTATTTACAATTTATGTTGGGAATTGTTTAGACCGATATCCCATTACCAACTTTGTGCCATGGATAATTTTGAATATAGTGATTACCCTACTAAAAATTATAATTTTAATAAATGTAAGAATAAAAATTGCAAAACCTGCCCATTTGCTTCTCATACTCAAATTACAAACCATGAAAGTCTTCTGCCTTTCTGCAAAATTTTTAATTGCATCTACCGTTTATCTTGTAACATATGCAATCTATCATATATAGGACAAACTAGTAATCCCATTCATCTACGTATGAATGTACACAGAGATCATGTCAAAAAATATATTCTAAATAATAATTTTCTTCCTACTTCCAATAAAATTGAATATAAACACTTTGCCAAACACGGTTTTGAAAATATTACTATACATATTTTAGATATAAAAACAAAATCAGCAGATAGGATTTATTTTGAAAACTACTATATTAAATCACAATGTACTCTTTTTCCATATGGATTAAATCAAATGTATCTAAATGGTAATGTTGTAAAAAATAATTTTCTAGATAATAAATATTCTATTTTTAATCACCTTTTTTTGAAACCCCATTTAAATGATAGTGAATCAATCAAACTCAAAAGATTTAAAAGAGGAAAGGGACATTCCATACTTAATGATCATAAATCTGAGATTATAACTCTACATAATCAATTTAATAGAACTTTTCAATGGAAATTCATAAGATCCTGGGTTTTTGCAGTAAAGAAAAAACATTTAAATAAGGTTTATGCCATTTTTTTAAAATTAAATCTTGCTAATGAACATTTTAATCATATTTTCTTTGATTTGCTTATTACAAGATCACAGTTTTTAAATTTAAAACTAAATCAATTTCATTATAATAATACAACTACTAATTCTTATTGTGTTATCTCTTTCAAACATCCTATATATAATTCTATAAATTTTGGACATCTGTTTAACAAGTTTAAACATTTATTGCCTATTGGTGATTTATTTGTTTCAAAGACATTCAAATACAATAAGCCTATTGGTAGGTCTATATTTAATTATAATGAAGTTTCACAATCGCTCTCTATTGATCATTCTTCTCAGTCAATTGTAGATAGTGAATGTATTTGTAAATTAAATAAATTTGCTAAATTTCTAAATCCAGACTTGGGGCACATAGTTACAGGAGATTTAGATATTGTTAGTGACAATGTGTTAAGAACCATTATGTCATTTGGCACTAAATTTAGGATACCTTCTTGTAATAATTCTTTTAAAGTCTTAAAATCTATTAATCTAGATCTTGATAAATATATATATAAATTAGCTTGTAAATACGCTCTGCCATTAGAGGCATTTAATATGTGGAAATTTACTATATTAGAATCTATTAAAAATGCTATTAGAGATATTAAATTGTCTAGATCTTTATATAATATTGATAATATTAAACATTCCATTAATGATTTACAAAGATCCTTTGTTATCACCTATGTTGATAAAGCCTCTAATAATTATGCTATTATCTGTAAAAAATTTTATATTCAATTTCTGTTAGATTATTTAAAAAATAATAGTCTTTTTAAACCTGATTTACATACCATCAATAGTATTAAATTGAAAATTATCAATATGTATAATGATTTAAACATTAAATATAAATATCTTAAATTTCCTTATATAGTGCTTATTCCAAAATTTCATAAAAATCCTATTAAATTTAGAACAGTTACTAGTGGCCATAATACTTACTCTACTACTGCGAGTAAATTATTACTAAATTCTTTAAATCTAATAAATAATAGTTTAAGCCAGACTAGCAATAACTACCATATTCTAAATAATAGTAAAGAATTAAAGAATAAATTAACATCTCTTAGAAAAATAATAGGATTTCAAACTTTTGATTTTAAAGATCTTTTTAATAATATTAAGATATCTGATCTATATGATGTAATTTTAGCTCTATATAATGCTTATATTACAACTCTTTCAAATCAAATTAAATTTATAAATTTTCCTAAACTTCTTCACTTTGTTATTTTCAATAATTATATTTTTCAAGGAAATAAATTATACTTACAAGTCTCAGGAGTTCCACAGGGTGGCTGTAGTATCAGTATGCTAGCTAATTTATACCTTTATCATTATGAAAAGTCATTTACATCAATAGATTATACTTTTTACAGATATGTTGATGATCTGATTTGCTTAGTACATACAGAAAATTATCTCATAGATATAGATTACTATCCAGACAATTTGGAATTAATACCTAATGAAGCTACTATTAGTAAAAATGTTAATTTTTTGGATTTAAATCTTTTTATTGATCCTTCTAATAGAATTGTTACAAATTTATATGATAAAAAAGACTTTTATAATTTTAATATTAATAAAATCTTACCTTTTAATTCCTGTAACTCGATTCAATTGTTTAGAAATATTATACTCAATCAGCTTTTTAGAATTTATAGATTATCTGATATAAAATTTCATGCTATGCATATCAATAATCTCAAAATTACTAGTAATTTATATAAATATCCCTCTTATTTAGTAAATAGTATTGTTAAAAAATTTAAAATAGCTGGATTTTTATAAATCTTTTCATAGTATCATATAATTCTGTTCATAGTATCTTATATTAGCCAGACATCTCCATTCTTTTTTTTTTTACTTCCCACTTCAGCATTACTATTATTTGCCCCTCTTTTTAGTAGCTCTTTTTGTATATTAATACTTTTTCTTAACATTTCGCTTCACAGTTTTTCAATTCTTATGAATGGCAACAGTAAATGGTTTTTTATTTTTTCTTTACGAATGGCAATACTGGTCTCTTCTATCAGTGTTCCCTCGATCCCTGTATTGAATCGAATGTACATACGCTGTGCTTTTTCCAGGTATTCATTTTTTCTTTTTTATTCCTTCTTTATGTATGTCGTCCAAGTAGAAATAGTTTATAGATTTAATCTATCTATTTCTTCAGAAACATACATTTTTGTGTTTGCTTCTACAAAAAACTTGGACATGATTAGATTTTTGTAGAGGTTAACAATTCATGATTTAGGCTTAGAGCCTCGTCCACGTGTAAGGCGTTTGTGCTTGATTTCGTTTGTTATACTTATTTCGATTCCATACCTTTGTATTATATATTTTTCATTGACTTGTTGATTCGATATTTATTTTATTTATTTTTTCCATATGCTTGAGGATTAGATGATTTTTACTTTTGTTTTGTAAGCCAGTTAGATAGTTGAATTTAGTTTAAGTTTTTCTTTTTTTGTTTCCATACCTTTTAATTTGGTTGATTTTCTGTAACTTGATAGCTTGTGTTTTGTATTTTTAATCCATATGATTGATGATTTGCTGTATTATATTTTATTCTGTGGGTGTTTTTAAAAAGTTAGGTTTATCGTGTTACATCTTCTTACTTTTAGTTCATTGGATTTTCAAACTTCTATTATTATATATATATATATATATATATATATATATATATATATATATATATATATATATATATATATATATATATATATATATATATATACATATATAGATATATATATATATATATAATAACAATAAAAGTTTGAAAATCCAGTGAAAGAATACAGAGAAGTTTCAACTCAAAAAACTCCAACATTAAAAAATACCTTACAAATAAAAGTATCTAACAAAGAATCATCAATCAAGTGAAAAATAAAATGCAAACCTCTAGTCATCAAGCTGAAGACAAGCAAGAAACATCAATGGAAAGGAATCGATAAAATAAAATAAAATAAACTCAAGCCTGAAAGCTTTACACGTGGACAAGCCCCTAGGCTTAATAATGAATTATTCACTTCTGTAAAACTCTTTATCAAGTCCAGGTATTTTATAAAAATAAACACAAAATGCATGTTTGTGATATCAGTGACAGATTATATCTATAAACTCTGACAATCTGGACAACATGCATAAAGAATGAAAAATAATAGGAAACAAGAATGCTTGAAAAAACACTGCATACGTCTGATCCATTAGAGCCTTGAATAAAGAGACCAATGTTGCCAATCTTAAAAAATAAAAAGTTGAGAACTGCTGTTGCCAATCGTGAGAAAGAAATAACAGTAATGTGAAAAGACGATAAATGGTGATATTCAACTATAAGAATATGTAAATACATATGTAAATACATGCTTATTCAAGAGAAAGTGGATGTCTGGCTAAAATAAGATACTAAGGAGAGAATTTAAGTATAATCTACCATTCCAAACTTTTTAACTATACTATGCACAAAATAAGCTGGATATTTATATAATTTGCTAGTAATTTTAAGTTTATTAATATTCATAGCATGAAATTTTTTATCAGATAATCTATAAATTCTAAAAAACTGATTAAGTGTAATATTTCTAAACAATTGAATCGAGTTACAGGAATTAAAAGGTAATATTTTATTAATGTTAAAGTTAAAAAAGTCTTTTTTATCATATAAATTAGTAATTATCCTATTAGTAGGTTCAATAATAAGGTTTAAATCCAAAAAATTAATGTTATTACTAATAGTGGCTTCATTGGGAATTAGTTCCAAGTTATCCGGATCGAAATCTATATCTATGGCACAGTTGTCTGTAAAGACCAAATAAATCAGATCATCAACATACCTGTAAATTTTATAATCTGTTATGTATATATATATATATATATATATATATATATATATATATATATATATATATATATATATATATATATTACTTACATAGTTGATTGTTCTGTCACGAACTCTTGCACACTGGACGGATTTTAGGGAATATCACTGCAACCGACTGATCTACCCCCCTTGCTGGTCTATTTCGTCATACTTATACTGGAAGCTTCGCGACCTCCTTCATTCAGTTACGACTCTTCGCAATTACGTGTAATAAGGGATGATTCCGCCTCAAGGATAATGGTAATATTTGATTTCCTATTTTTTTTTTTTTTTTTTTCAATTCTTCCTCTTTTAATTCTTGTAGTCTGTTGTATTGATATTTATAGTAACTTACTATTGCCAATTCTTAAAGAAGCATGTGTCTGGGTTAATTTGAGCTAGATGCACAGACTTGAAAATGAGTCTAGTCTAATTAATCTTCAAAATTAAGCCAGTGCTGAATATTTGAAATTTGAATTTTCGACCCCGTCATAATCACTATCCTATACATTATACTATGCATGTAGGGAATGTAATATTCAATTTTTAAACATCCCCTTCAGAATTCTCTTGGCTACCATTGAAGTTTATGTCGTCGTCTACAATTACGAGACTATTTTGTTGCGGCTGGTAGGGGGATAATAGGGAAGGGGCAGGAGTCCAGGGATTAATGTATTGATGGTGTTAAGTACACAGCCCTTATTCCACTTAATCCACCCTCTCTCCCTCCCCATAATCTCTGACAAACTGATGGGGGGGGGGGGGTAGTCCTTTTCTTGTACAAAATTGAAAGGTAATGCTTTGAAATATCTTAGTACCTATTATATATAAAGTTATAACGCTAGTCGATTTAATATATAAGAAGTCTATAATGAATTTAAGGATATAATGAGGAAATTGTAGACTTTTTATTTAAATCTGTAGTTGCAACTTTCCGAAAGTTTTTTAAATGTATTCAATTGTAAATAGTGTTTTTACGTCAATAATATCGAATTCGGCAATTTTCAGGAAAACAATACATTTATATGAGAAAGTTAAAATGTGAGATAGTAGCATATTTTGACACAGAATCGAGAACTTTCGCATGTACAGTACAGTTGTGAAAATATAAAATGTTTAAACCGTATAATGTTCTGAAAAATTGAAGTAGTAGATTTTATCCCCGTTAAGTGGCACCAATACTCTCAAATATATATCAGAGATATCTTCTGCTATTTTTAATGTGTTTTACTTTCCCTGTAATACATGGTAGTGTACCCGGTCGTCCAAACTGCTACTCAAGTCCTTGGATGAGTCGGACGGCCTGGGTCTTCCACATGGTAATGTACATGGAAAGTATTGAAGGGTATTTTGGAGAGTATTGAGCTCCACTTTTCGACGGCTATACCCATTTCGCGAAGTCTAGAACCCGAAAAACTATTTTAGCTTGACGTCTATGTATGTGTCTGTCTGTATGTCTACATGTCTATCTGTGCAATATATGTATCCACTCTAGCTGAAAAACTAACTGACCAAATTTCACAAAATTTGGTAGATAAATCACTTGTACGTTACTGTAGTGCTGATTATATTTTGGCCTGATTCGGAAAAAAAGAACCTGCCTTTTTCTGCGAAATGACCCGCAAAAAGGTATGCATCCACTCTAGCTGAATAACTAATTGACCAAATTTCACAAAATTTGGTAAATAAATCACTTATGGGATACTTTGATACTGATTAGATTTTGGTATGACTCGGAAAAAAAAACCTGTCTTTTTTTTTTGTAAAATGGTCTATAAAAATTGCTAAAATCTAAAAAAGCTACGTATGCTCAAATGTATTAACTAAGTGCTTGTTTTATACGTAGTTTTGACGACGAAACGAATAAGACAAACCTCATAACTACAAGACTAACCGTTCTCGAGATTTTTTATTTTATTTTTTTTTTTCGTGTTTTTGCCACGTCGCTTTTGAAAATACGCCCGGTCGCCAAATGAAAACGAAAATTGAAATGAAACTGCAAGTTCATTATCATTTCAGATAATTACCCGTGTTATTTTGTGCTATTAAACTCAATTTAATAAATTATAAAAGAAAGAAAGAGAAAATGAATATGAGTTTGTCCGGAAAATGAATTTGAGTTTGTCGGGAAAATGAAATTGAGTTTCTTGGGAAATTGATGTGCTGCCCACATCACATGATTTAATATGTATATAGATCTCTGTTTTACCAATAGAAGAACATGGCGATTTCCCAGTCAAACAATTTTTATTTTAGAGCAACATTTCTTTAGGTATTCCTATAAAGTGCCATCCAAGAGCTTCAAAACAAATACCCATACTCTAAAACGTCTATACTGACAATTCAAAATCCTTAAGAATTCAATTCAGCAATTACGAGGTTAGTACAGCGTCTACGAGAAATTGGTTCTGTTTCAGACAAAATCAGAGCATTTTAACTGAGGATAAATGGTTTTAAATAGAAATTGCGTTGCTGAAACTGTTCAATGACACTTTCAACTGTTCAACAGCAATAACTCTTTTTCTTCGACCCAGGCCGTCCAACCTACCCGAAGGTGTAAGGTATCTCTTTAGATGGTCGGGAAGTGCCACTCAATTTAGACCGGAACCCAGTGAGGGAGGCATCCACAGGGACCGTACCATTTTCACCCTATCACAAACCTCTCGGAAGGACTTACGGATCCGCATATTTAACGTGCCCGTACTCCGCATGAACACGATGGCAGTTTGAGCAGAGCCGGGGATAGATAGAACGAACACTTCTGAAACTGTTCAATATTCTCATAAAAACGGCTAGAGAAATAAATATTGCTCTAAAATAAAAATAAAAATTCTTTCTGGTAAAACGCAATGTTCTTTGATTGATAAAATAGTACAAATACCCCTTTTCGTCTTATCCAGCACCTTTTCCTCAAGTTCAAAGGCCCTGTGTCCCTCCGGTTGCTCCTTCACCATTCTTATACCTTTCTCTAACTCTACTAGGTGCCTACTTGGACCCTAGTTCTTCCTTCCTGAGACTCGGGGAAGAGAGTGACTTTGATCGTCGCGCCACTCTCTCAAAGCATCACTTAGATGTCAAAGCATTACTTAGATGTCAAAGCATCACTTAGATGTAAACTCTATCATTTATGAAATTCCTTTCCCTATGAGCTTTTTCTTTTCTCAAGAAGTTTAAATGGGGAGTTTTAACCTCTCCGGGCACTTCTCTAACCCCTGTTCTTGAGTGATACAATAGAAGTCCGCAATGATTGGTTGACGTATTTTTTGTGCACGACTTTTCGATTCGCCCGTATGAGGAGTCTGGATTTAATATAAATTTAAAATTGCGATTTTCCTTATGCTAGAAGGATTTCTATCCACAACTATTGAAATATCAATATAAAAGTTTATTCTCAGAATTTTAGAAATATGACCTACAAATAATTTTTCATATATCCTTGTTTCCCCCCGCAACCGAAGTAAGACTTGATTGAAATCCCGTTTCAGATTGCGCGCTGCGATGACTGTGTGTTTAAGGTCCGGGGTTCCGATCCCCAGGGGTCTGACACTTCAACGTTGCTCGCGATGCGTGGCGCGAAACCGACAGGCGAATGCATCATTTCGGTATTCCCTAAGGAGTGAATATTCGTAGTTTAAAACTTAAATAACTGTTGCCACCAGGGGGCGATCATAACCTCTGCAATATTTGAGGTACAGGTGAGAGAAAAGTTTAGCTGAATGGATTTAGGAGGATGATAAATTGCCTGGATGTTGGAGATTTTATTTGAATCAGAGTTAAATGCTAGTGTTTATGAAATAAGAGGAGGTTACTAAAAATGATTAAAATCGAATAATTTGCTAATATCTGATACTTAATCCATGAAATGTTAAATATTTTCAGATAATTGTGAATAGAATATTTAGTGCGATCAACCGGGCTAGATAGAGAAAGGGAGTTTTCGCTTAAGGCTATGTGTCAGAAAATATTATATCCTAATCTAACAGTATTCACGATTTTTGTTAATATTATTTTATAATTCTATTCTGAAAGTAGCATTCAGGAATAAACTTAAATTTGATGGAGGGGGGGGGGGGGTAAAATGGGATTTATGATTATATGGCTGCTAATTTTAGCACCAAAGAAATTACGTATTATCAAACATTATTGTAGAAACGTTTCGAACCAATAATATACAGAATTTTACGTTCAAAAGATTGTTTACAGTACAATGGTATAATCTGATAGCAAAATTTTTTATTTTCATGTGTAGTTAACTATTGAGTTCCAAGTTTTCATAGTGCAGTCGTCGAACTTAAAGTTACAAGTGTAATCAACAACACACACACACACATATATATATATATATATATATATATATACACTATCAGACATAAAAAATGTAACACCATGAAGCTTTGGCTGAATTATGTACACACACACACACACACACACACATGTATATATATATATATATATATATATATATACGAGTGTATATATATATATACATAATATATATATACACTACTAGACATAGAAAATGTAACACCATGAAGCTTTGGGCGTATAATTATGCACACACACACACACACACACACACACACACACACATATATATAATATATATACACACTACCAGACATAGAAAATTCAACACCATGAAGCTTTGCCCGTATAATTATGCAAATTGCGATACAAACGCGGCTGGCCGATGTATGCAAATGATCTCAAATGCAAGTAAGTAACATGATTAAAGCACGAGATAAAAGGGACGGAAACGGTAGTTGAACCAACAGGTGTTACTGTCTGTCGTCTACGGAAACCCGGTTTCCGAGCTGTTTTTCGTTTCAGAAGACATGTGTTGTTGAAGAGATGCCTGGCCGATGACACCGAAGTCCGTTTTAGCATTTAGACGATCGTGCGAGGAGATTCATTTTAGGCCTACGTATAGCTAGGTGGTCGTACCGGCGTATCGCCGCTGAAACACGAATAGATGCGTTCACTGTGAAAATTATTTGGAGAAGATGGATTGAAGAAGGGCATGTGAATCGTTGCAGTGGCACAGATCCATCCAGATGTGCCCAGTACTCATTGATTGAAGCATTCGAAGGCATGCGGTGGCTGCTCCACAAACGACGACCGTTGACATTCTGCAGAATTTGCAGGGTACATTGGACGTTCCAATATCAGCGAGAACAGTTTCTTGACGATTGGACGAAAGCGGTTTGCACTCCAACCGTCCTTTACGAAAACTACCATTGACGACAAGACACCGATGTGATAGATTGCAATGGTGTCAGCCCCGAGCCTCTTGGACGACTGAATGGGACAGGGTAGTGATCTGACACGAGTATCGGTTCTGTTTGTCGAATGACAGTCGCCGTGTAAGAGTCTGGAGGCGATGTGGAAACAGATCCAATCCTGCAGCGACTGTTGAACGTCATACTGCTCGACAACGCGACATCACGGTTTGAGGTGCCATCGGCTTAGATAACCGGTCACCTCTGGTTCGTATCAGAGGTACAGTGACGGCACGACGATATATGGATGATGTACTGCGGTCGGTTGCACTTTCTTACCTTCAGCAGTTGCAAAATTCTGTTTTCCAGCAAGATAACGCGCGACCGCGCATGACAACCACCAGCAGACAAGCCTTGTAAGGTATCCAGTTGTATCCTTAGCCCCCGCTGTCTCTAGATCTCTCACCTATGGAGCATGTATTGGACTTGATTGGGCGTCAATTGACTTCCCTGCCCCGTCTCAAACAGAGGATGACCTGTGGAGGATGGTTGAAGGCATATGGTCCTCCATCCCTCAAGAAACTATCCGCTCGCTCATTGCATCTATTCCTCAAAGGGTTTCTGCTTGTATCGCCGCGAAAGGCGGTCGTACTGCCTACAGATCACCCTGTCTGCGCCATTACAGTATTGCTTTATCTTTCTAGAATTAACATCACTTATTTATATATGCCATCTCGGTCTGTGTATTCTTTTTCATTACACACTATTCGCTCATGGTGTTGCATTTTCTGTGTCTGGCAGTGTATATGTATATATATATATATATATATATATATATATATATATATATATATATATATAACTGATAACTATGTTATAGATATAGATTTCTATTCAAATAATTTGGAATTAATTCCTAATGAAGCCACTATTAGTAATAATATTAATTTTTGGATTTAAATCTAATTATTGAATCTACTTAAGTGATAGTTACTAATTTATATGATAAAAAAGTCTATTTTAATTTTAACATTAATAAAATATTACCATTTAATTCCTGCAACTCGATTCAACT
This sequence comes from Amaurobius ferox, assembly GCA_951213105.1. Lineage (NCBI taxonomy): Eukaryota > Metazoa > Arthropoda > Arachnida > Araneae > Amaurobiidae > Amaurobius > Amaurobius ferox. Next base: position 120,016,400 of record OX578144.1, on the reverse strand, counting down.
GTTTAGAAATATTATACTTTTCAACTCTTTAGAACTTATAGATTATCAGATAAAAAATTTCATGCTATGCATATTAATAATATAAATTTTACTAACAAATTATATAAATATCCAGCATATTTAGTAAATGCCAAATGGTATAGTTCAAAAGTTTGGATTAGCAGAATATTCTTAAATTCTCTCCTTAGCATCTTATATCAGCCAGACATCAACTGTCTCTTGAATAAGTATTAAAAAGTATTTATATGTCCTTATACTTTAGCCCCTATGATTTCTATTATATTATACGCACCATTATTTTGTAACTCTTACTGTACAATATCACCTTTTATTGCCTTTTCGCATCACTGTTATTTATTTCCCACGATTGGCAGCAATAGTTCTATACTTTTGTCTTTGCGATTGGCAACAGTCTCTTCATTCAAGGCTCCAATAAATAGGACATATGCAGTGTTCTTTTTTCATGTAGTCTTGTTTCCTATATCATTTTTTAAACTTTATACATGTAGTCCAACTTATTAGAGTTTTTAGATATAATCTATCTATAACATCAGAAACATGCATTTTGTGTTCATTTTGATTAAATGCTTGGACTTGACGAAGAGTTTTTTCGAAATGAACAATTCATTTAGGCCCAGTGCTTATCCACGTGTAAAGCCTTAAAGCTTGAATTTTATTTGATTTTCTATTATCGAATCCACTCCATTGATATTTGTTGATTATTTCTGGATTGATGACTAGAACTTTGCATTTTATTTTCCACATGATTGATGATTCTCTATATAATACCTCTTTTTATTGTTTAGCTATAATTTAATGTTAGAGTTTTCTGAGTTGCAACTTCTATTCTATCATTGGATTCATTAGCTCTATTCTAGCATTGGATTTTCAAATTATATATATATATATATATATATATATATATATATTATATAGATAGATAGATAGATACACATACGAAGCTGCATATTGAACTCTTTTTTAACTATATTATATTATTTAACTGTATTATACAAAAATGGGATTATATATTTCTATAGAAGCGAGAGAAAAGCAATATTTCTCGGACTATTTCCTAAAAAAATATTTGTTTTATTTTTAAAGATCCACCGAATTTTAATAGATAAAAATATTTTAATGGATTAAACTGTGCACCAAATGTTATATCTTTTGGACGTCGGAAGGTATATTAAAAATGTCATCAAAGTTTAAAGAGACAGACAGACAACCATTGGTCATGACTATTTCAATAAAAGATTTTAAAAATAGAGATAACTAACTACATGTAATTATCATAATAATATATATAGTATGTAACAAATTAACTGAAACAAGCTGTTTCAGGGTTAAATAAGCTAACTTCAACACAAAAAATGCTATAAAAATATCAGTTAATAAATGATAACTGAACAGACCACAAAAATGAAGTAAATAACAAATAGAGAACAAGTTTTTGAGACTTCATTACCCATTGCATCAACTGTATTCGAATAACATACAATAAAACTGCTTTTAAAATAACAATGCAGTACATTGGGAATAAAAAGAAGAATAGCAAAAAAATTTAAAATCAATGACACTAATTAAATTAATATTGCAAAATGTATAGGAATATCATAAAACTTTCCTTATACTCATTTTATATATATGGTGAAAGTAAAAATAAAGAGTATATCAAAATAAATTATTTTTAATAAACATTACAAAAATATTTTCTATGTCATGATATATAAAATAAAAAACAAATCTAATCAGGGTGCAAATTAGCCAATTATGCGCGACACAATTTGATAATTGGTGCCTTCTTTCTACCAAGAAAATAATGAGAACGCAAGGAAATTTCTGCGACAAGGAAACTATATATATTTTTCCTTGAAATTAGATTGAAATCGAAAGTTTATTTTGCGTGAATTACTTCCACAAGAATTAATTAGGAACAAATAAGTTTCGTAATTAAAGTCATAAATAATATTTTGTTGCAAGTTCTCGCAATAAAACGTGTCATTAGAAATAAAAAGCAAGAATTTTCTGAAACAGAAGTTTGACTCCATTATGTCGTCTTGTGTTAGCAGTTATTTAATTAGTTATGTTGATCTGCGTCGTGCGTCTTCGTTAAAAAATCGGCAGTGGATCTTCTCCGATGGAGTCGAAATGGTTTTGAGTGAATAATATGTATATTTCTTTTGTGGGTGGATTGTCTTCTTTGGGTATTTTTAAGACAGTTAAAAATATTAAAATATCGAAATCAGAACCACCTTTCCAAAATAATTCAAAATATTGTGATTATAATAATCTTTTCAAGATAGCTTTAAATATTAAAATATCGAAATAGGAACCACCTTTCCAAAATAATTCAAAATATTAAAATATCGCGATTATAATCATCTTTTCAAAATAGTTTTGAATATTAAAATATCGAAATCAGAACCACCTTTCCAAAATAATTCAAAATATTGTGATTATAATAATCTTTTCAAGATAGTTTTAAATATTAAAATATCGAAATAGGAACCATCTTTTCAAGATAGTTTTAAATATTAAAATATCGAAATAGGAACCACCTTTCCAAAATAATTCAAAATATTAAAATATCGCGATTATAATCATCTTTTCAAAATAGTTTTGAATAATAAAATATCGAAATCAGAACCACCTTTCCAAAATAATTCAAAATATTAAAATATCGTGAATATAATCACCGTTTCAAAATAGTTTTGAATATTAAAATATCGGAATTATAACCACTGCATTTTGAAAACTAAGAACTGGATCTGAAATATAATTATATATCTTTGTAGGGATTTCGAAGGGTTAGAAATTGCTTTATAGCACGTTTAATTTTCGAGATATAAGTATTACAGAATTGAAAAACGGAAAATTTTCAATCTTCTTAAACTTTACAAGACGATTCCCCAAAAACTGGAATAGCTTTATAAAAACAAAATATTTATCTAAAAATTGAACTTCCGGCTGAATAGGTTTACGGTTTACAGTTTATATCTTTTTTTTTTTTTTATAATTTAAAAGATATTTCGCGGGAAAGTAAGAAAATGGAAACAAAATCCTTTCGTTTTTCTTCGGCAAAATAAATTATAACACTAAAATATTGAAATTATTTATTAACCTTCAATTTTTCAATTTTAGCCATGTGGTCTTTCCATTTCATATTGCTTTAACCTTTTGCTTACGGGTGGGACAGCGTCCATTCCAAACGAAGAACTTCCCAAAACGACAGGTATTTGACATACCCTATCCCAAACAGTTCGATCCATGGACGCCAATATCTGCAAAGAAGGATCGAACTGTTTGGGATAGGGTATGTCAAATACCTGTCTTTTTAAGAGGTTCTTCGTTTGGGATGGACGCTGTCCCACCCGTAACCAAAAGGTTAATGCTAGACACTTTTCATTCGCATTTACTCAATATTATTTCAGAGTTTCAATAAATGTTCTAAATATCCTAACGTTATTTTTTTACATTTTCGCTATTATATATGCCTCATATCCAAGTTTTGCCTTCGAGTTTTTAAGCCTAGCACGTCTAGCTTATTCAAGTTAAAATATATATCGATTTTTAATTACTACTCACCGGCTTTTCCCCCTTCTCTCTCCAATCATTTCTCCTTTTCTTGAAATAAATTTAATATAAATATGTGTATGACTTATATTATGTATAGAGTTTTTGATATGTTTTTTTAATTATTTTTCATTTAAACTGAAGTATCTTACATATTATCAATAATCGATTTTCAGTTTCGTTCAATTATAGAGATAAGTTATCGAAAATTATTCAGCCCGTTGCCAACGATATGTAAGTATATTTCCATGTTTAGCCCATTGCTGAGGTAAGGTTACATATATGCACTTCACTTAAGATGTAAAGAACAACATAGGAAATATCAGCATACCTGAACTCTAGCTTCGGTAAGATTTATTTTCATGGCCAAGTCTTCCCTGGTAAAAACATCCGGGTAGTGTGTTTGAGCAAATGCTTTTTCAAGTTCTTCCAGCTGTAATGAAGAGTTTATTAATTTACCACTTCTTCAAGAAAAATAGCTAACAAATTATAATTTAAATCAAAATTAACTGGAGTCCAACTCAACTCTAGACTTTCTCATACCAGAATTCTTTTTTTTTTTTTTCGAATTTTACAAGAAATAATTTGAAAAATCGGTATCTTGCATCTAAATGATTACAACTATAGGTTGTTACCCTTCACTTTAAGGGGCTAAATTTTTTTTTTTTTTCGATTAATACCATACTTGACAATGTACCCCTTCGGAGGGGGGTAACTTGCTTTCAAGGGAGGCTAATGACGTAACGAATAAAAAAAAAATTGTATCGTGGATATTTTTCACAACAATGATTAAAACAATTAAGTCTCGTGATTATTGAGCTATAAATAAACCTTTTTATGCATGATCACGTCAAATCTTGTCGTCTGCTACCATGTTAAACAAATATAAAATTTTGAATAAATTTTATATTTGTTTAACATGGTAGTTCTAGTTAGGTAGTTTTAGTTAGGTAGTTTTAGTTCTAGTATTGGTAGTTTTAGTTTTGTTTAACATAGTAGTTTTCGTTCGAATTAAAACAAATTCTAACTAGTTCTAGATCTTGTTATATCAAAGCCGGATATAAAGTTTCATGAAAATCCATTAATATTTGTGGCCGCTATTGTGTACAAAAGAAATCTACCACAGACATATAGGCAGACATCACTCTAAAAATAGTCAAAACGTACACGAGAGGTCTTGAAACACATATATTGGCATCAAAATCTAGAATTCGAAAATTTTCGTGAAAACAATACTTTCTCTGTATTATATACATAGTATAAGAAAGTATGTATTATATTCTTAATTTATTAGCCCCATAATATCAGCTTATTTAAGACATTAAATAACTTTTTTAAAACTTATAGTTATGAAACAAGAAAATACACAGAGAAAAAATACAGTAGTTTGAATCAAAATATAATTTAAAATTATTACATTTTTAATCGCTGCATGGATGAAATTCAATTGAAATAAAATTTAGATCTATTGGTACGTAAAACCAAATTATATTGTAAATATTGTTTAAATTATTGTTCAAATTACAGTTCTAATATTGTTTTAGTTTAAGTAATCAAATGTCATTTAGTAGTTGAGACTAACATTCAACTCTGTATTGTTCTAAATTATTTAACTATGCATAATCCTTATAACTGATAGTAGTCATATATGTAACCTACAACCTTTACATACAGCCTTTAAAGAAATCATAGGTTACAACCTTTAAATAAATTATTAAATCGTAATCCTAAAAAGTCCTAAACTTTTAGTCTTCATTTAACTTTCTTATTACATCCATATTCCATGTTGCTTTTTTACAATCCTGGCCTTTCGACTCACCCAAGGGTTTGGAGCAACATGATGAATGACCGAGAGGAAACCTTTGATCTGGATGTAGAAGACTTCTACCTCCCAGCCCTCGGGAGGCTGAAGAGGCAGTCAGGCCAGACGGGTTATCGTTTATTGTAATTTAGAAAGTTACATATGAAGATATATATTTCCAAAAACAGACAATTTAATAGAAAAAAAGAATGTAACATTAACCTAATTTAGAAATATAAATTGTTAAGCCAATAATAAGTAAATAGGTAAAAAACTGTTCCAAGTAGCAGAATGAACATAATATGCCATAATAAGAATTTCAAAAGAAGTGCAATCGGCCAATCAAAAATCCGAACATCTCTCATTATTCCGACTGCTTGGGTCGTACAGTCAAGCCCAAAGTATCACTAGACTCAGAATAATGTCTAGTATACATAAATGCGTATTTAATTTGCATAAGTGGTCGTCTTCATATTAAATTGTTCATTGATTCCGGAAAATTTAAATGGTAACACCTATTTTTATGTGATCATAAAAATTCTCATTTTAACACTATGCTAAATATAAATCTGTGTGCAATTATGACCATAAATATGGGAGATACACCAACAAAACCATTCGGGGCCCGTATCCATATTTTAGGTAGTAAAATGAAGGTCACGCATACTCTGCAGTTATAAATTTTCTATTTCGTTGATGTGGCACATTCTTTACAAAAATATTTTAATGTTTCATTTCAACATTCAACATTCTTTACAAAAGCATTTTAATGCATTTCAACATTCAATATTCTTTACAAAACATTTTAATGTTTCATTTCAACATTCAACATTCTTTATAAAAATATTTTAATGTTTCATTTTAACATTCAACATTCTTTACAAAAACTCTTGAAAAACATTTTATCAAAGGGCTTGTGGGATTCAGAACCCTTGAATTTTAGGGGCAGCGTAAATGACATTTGATCATCATTATGTTAATATTGAATGAGGTTTAATAAATCCAAAATATTTAGGTCCCTCAGATCCACCATTAGTTTTTATTTCATTCATTTTCCTTAGAAAATCATTGGCGTTTTAGTCGAATCATCTAAAAATTTATTTTCAATTTCTGCTTAGGCTGATTTAGTTAGAAATCTTATAATTTTTTCATTGACTATTATTTTTGTATGTCATACAAATGCGTTTCGTATCAAAACATTATGGGGTATTAACACATATTTTATTTTCGCATTGTGCATGAAATTTGTTTCAAACTTATTAACTAAAGGGCAAAACCTAAATTAATTAAAAATGTACAAAGAAAAACTCAATACTGTTTCATTTGATTCAACTTACTTTGATCACCAACATATATATTTGAAGCACAAACAGTTTTTAAACACATTCACCTGCTTACGCATAAAACAACCGTGGAATAGCTGATTTGAAGCACACGACTAATTTACATTAAGCTTTGACCGGAGTCATGCCAGCCGATAGTTTGGCCTCTCAAAACTTTGTCTAATTATCGGAATATTGATGTTTTTGAGGAGGATCACTAACATTTTATAGAATAGCTTACCTTAAAACTTAGCTACAGACATATAATTTACATCAAAAACTGTTCTTCACAGTCATCGCTATGCCATAAAAATATAATTAACAAGTCAAAAGTAATTAAAAAAATAAAATTATTAATTTATGTTTCTATGAGACAGCAAAAATCTGTTATGCAATAAACCATATACAGTCCCAAATAAGAAAATTGGATCTTTGCCCACATATTTTTCAAGGGAAATTCCTCACATGGAAGAACTATATGCATGTAGTTTAATTTGTAATTCAACGATTTATCGTTGTTGATTTCGATTTCTGAATAAAATTCGAAATTAAAATTGTTTCACATAAATTGCCTATATAATATTAAATATAAAGCTATATTTCAGAAACCGAGATGGCAAGCATAGATCTAAGCTGATTCAAATTTCACATTTGTCATTATACTTAAAATTATTGATTGTTTTTTTCTTAGCAAAAATTCGATAGCAATATCTGATCACTCGTTGCAAAAATGCCAAGAATTCGATTTGCATTTTACATTGCACTTTATAATTTTGAAATTTTCCTTTCGAGCCGTTTCCGTATAAAATCGATGTAGGAAACCATCAAAATGTAACAGGTTTTAATATAGGTACGTATTTCAATAAGTACTGAAAGCAATAAACTAACATTTTCTCACCAAGGTATACGACAATGCTAAATCGATTGTCGTCAAAATTTTCTCGCACGATTTTATTCATATTTATTCTTTCAAATAGACATTTCATAATTAATAATTAATACTAAAAATTTGTGTGAAGATGAAAAATGGTCTGCATTTTGTTTCAAATATCAAATACTGAAAAATGGATCCGTTTGATAGATTAGTTATTACAGAAAATATAAACGGAAAAACTACAGCTTAAAATTTAAAGAAGCCATAACTCACCAATAGCTTGAGTAAAATATATAAATTTTGCATGAATTCTTGATGCTTTGATGTGGAAAATTAGAATCTGTTATCGAGTGGTTGCAATGTTTAATAGGAAGAAAACCACTAATATATATTAGATGCACAATTATTTATTGAAAACATTATTTCGAATTTAATGACACATTTGGTTTTACTGTATATGACCCGAAGAGCAGGTATAATTAGTGGTGTTCGGAATTTTTATTTAACCAATTGTACATCCAACTAAAATTGGGTACCAAATGTATATACATTTGGTACCCAATTTTAGTTGGATGTACAATCGGTTAAATAAAAATTCCGAACACGTTATGTAAATTATATGTAACACGTTATGTTCCGATTATATGTAACACGTTATGTAACACGTCATGTTCCGAAAACGTTATGTACACGTTATGTTCCGAGTACGTTATGTAAAAAGCATTATGAAAATAAAAGCAACAATGTTACAACTAATCAGAAGTAAAATAATAAGAAATATACAAATACAGATATTAGATAAGATTTACGTTATTTGATCAGAAATTTAACCAACCTTACGCATATAATTCTTAATATTATTAATAGATTTTTTATTATCTCCATTGCATTTTTAAACTAAATTACATTACAGCCATCAGCCGGTTTCACTAGATAACAAATAAAGGCAACAATGTTACAACTATTATAGAACTACTATTATTACAGAGCTTACAGAACTGCAACTATTACAGAACTTACAGAACCACTATTGTAGACCATTGCAACAAAATGTAATGGTCTACATTCCCTATATTATTGCATAAGCAATATGGGGTATACTTGCTTCAGAATCTATGTAAATAAGTAATGAATGGGGCATGCCCAGTAAGAAAGTTTATTAAAAATTTATTTGTAATTTAGGATAAGGAGTATATAATTTCCATCAAGAGGATAAGTTTTAGTTAAGTTAGTATAACACACGTGATAATCTATATCAGTTGCTAATAATTGCCTTGAATAAGTGAGGTCTCCCTTCTTGTCAATACTGAAGAAAAAGGCTGTTTCATGCCTCTGGAACTGGTTGATCAGATTATACTTGTGATTATTCTATATTTACTATTTTCTATTATTTTTGCCAACTGTATACAGCTATCTAACTTGCCCTAAATTCCAAGTTTCTATATTAATTGTTGTCTTACTTATTGTTCCGCGTGCACCATTCCGCAAATTCTTCTCACTTAAAAAGGGGTGATTTTTATGCATTCAGCAAATTGAAAATTTTGGAATCCCGAACCCTTAAAATAACAAATATTGTAAAATTCTAATTTCCCCCCATTCTTAAAGACAGAATAATGTCTTCAGTCCTTTATCATACATTATGTTAATTTTATATACATAAATTAAACTTTAAAATGAGAACATGACCTCCCCCCCCCCCCCACACACACACATACAAATATATAATTTCCAATTGAGAATTTTAAAGATAGTTCAAATCTAGTTTAATAGCTTTTTTAACGAGCGAAATATCAAATATGCAAAAAGAGTAATTTGTAGACAAAAATCCATTAACTTTCATACACAGTAAAGACTTTTCTGAAACGTCTTCGCCGGGGGAAAAGGGGGTCCTCGGTGAAGCATAGAAAGATGTTAATCTCAGCGCTCTTCAAAGTAATGGGGTGGGGATTATTGAACTCAGGGAATTTTTTCTAATAAAGATCTCTATAACAATATTTTTATGAGTATCTATCAAAACATATATATATTATGACAGAATGATAGCTAGAACATAGTCAAACTCTTTAAATGGTGAATATGGGCTTTAGTAAAAAGGAATAATACTTTAATTATATTTTATTGCCATCTATGTACAGAAAGAGGTGTTAACACTTAAAGACAAGTGAATGACAAAAAAGCTAGGGAACAGTTGTAAAAAATTTATTTAAAATATTGCTCTAATGTATAGTGGATTTTTTTATTACTGATTGTATTTTAAATTGTCTAATTTAATATAAAACATCAAATTAAAAGAAAACTAGAAAATGAAGGCTTGTAAATGAAATTGTGATTTTATTATTTGGCTATTCGGACACACAGGAGAATGACATTTAATAAAAAACTAAATTTTAAAATATTAAAAGTATAAATTGTGTTTTAGCTAATGGGTGACAAATATGAACTACAATATAGTAAAACTGATCAGTGTCCAAAATCATGCAAACTTTTATTAAAACACCTGGGACATGTAAAACTCTCGCTTACAGAAAATGACCCATATACATAAACTGTGCAAATTACGTGCAATTTTCTTCTTGAAGATTTATTATACCGGATTCCTAGGAAAGTCTTTAAGAGGCACAATGACTTTGTAAGGAAAGGTCCGTGAGTGTATCCGTTAGATTTACCTATAGTGAAGTGGTTTTATTGAATAAGCGTGATTACAGTGACCTTAGCGGAGAATTGAAAAAATTAGGATAATAATCTCGACAATAAAGAGATATAGAAAGAAAAGCTAATTAGGGGAAAACAGTCCAGTGGTAGCGCGCAGACATTGCCCTCGGACGACCCGGATTCAATTCCCTGCTCTGCCCAAACTGCCACCGTGTTCACGCTGAGTACGCCCACATTAAATATGTGGGTCCGGTCGTTCCGAGAGGTTGGTGGCAGGGGAAGGAGGGCACAGTCCCTGTGGATGCCCCCCCCCCCCAATGGGTTCCGGTCTAAATTGAGTGGAACTTCTCGGCTATCCAAACTTTGCACCTTTCATTAGGTTGGACGGTCTGTGCAGAAGAAGAAGAAGAAGAAGAACTAATTATAAAGTTGTAGATCCTTGGCTAATAAGTAGGAAGTGATAATAAAGCTGTCACAGAAGGCATTCAGTTCACACAAAATGATTATTAGAGAATGGCTGAGCTATTCAAGAATGCTAAAATAAACAACAGTTCGATGCATTGGAATCTAATGTATATCCTCTTCAAAATGCCCCTAGTCAGAAATAATGTGATCTAAATTCGAGAAAAAATGTCACCTACTTTGAGAAGCATTGCTGGTGTCACCGTGTTACAGGCCCTGGCGATACGACTTTTTGTTTTATTCTGCTTATCTCTTTCAAATGATTTTACCCATAGTAAAGCTCTAGGGCATTCAATGAGGCTACAAAGTATGAAATTTTCTGCTGAGAGCTTCTGCAAGAAATCTGGAAGCCTCGAGTTGACAAGTTCCTTTCATTCCAATCTTTTGCTTCTAAAATAACATCAAATTTTGCTCAAAAATTTATTCAAATGCTTAATCAGTCATACGCAGGAGATTTTATTTTACTTAATGGCAGCATACAATAATTTAGATTGGCAACTGGCAAAGATTCTCGAAAATCTACGTAACTCGGAAAAATTTTCTCAATCCACAGAATTCTCGAATTTTTCACAACTCGCCAAAAGCAACGTATTAAAATAGCATATATTAACACATATTATTCAACTAATTCGAGTCTGTTGGCAAGACAGACCTGTTGCCAACTTGAAAAAGAAATAAGACCTTTAACAAAAATTTTAAAAAATTAACTTGAGAAAAAAAAATCGAAAAATAAATGTATTTTTATATTTCAATGCTGACTATGTCATGAATAATGATACTAACAATATGGAATGAGATCTAGAATGTGAATGTATGATAAAGTGGAGTGGAGATTCTTCAGATATTTTTACTTGTTGTCTTCAGATTGGGAATGTCAACTTTTGTTTTTGCTCATACTCAGATAGCATGCAATATTCTGTGATTCGGTTTGAAGCTATTGTGGATTTTTAAAGAAAGCTTGCTGGTCCCGATCCAGAAGCGAACTACGGATCTTCGTACTAGCCAGCCAAGGCTTCTTCGTTGAGCTGCTGACTAGGAATTGCAAGCTTTTATCATCGAAGTAGACTCTGAATTCTCCACCTTCTGTCAGATTGGCGTGAAACTGATAATCTGACTGGCAATCTCTTGATATTTTAACCTCAGGTTAGACTCATCATGCTATTTTTATCCTCCAGGTTAACTTCAGCATGATCGTTGTTCTACCGATTTGAAATCGGTGCTCAATATCCCAGAGTCCCCTGAATCCATGCTGGTCGTATTGGGGTTACTTTCAGACCTCTAACATCATTGTACTAACCTGCAGGGTTAATTTGTTCGGACGCCGTTGTAAAGAAATTTGCTCAACCGGAAATCGAACCATTGTTCTTTTCGCTATCAAGCAGGCGTTCTACCGTTGAGTTACTGCGACGGAATTGCAAGCTCTTATCATCAAAGTGAATTCTGTAATGTGTATAGAAAAGAAAATTTATACCTGCTGTACAGAAAAGGTGGTTCTGTTTCTTCTTTGCTTTCTCCGCATAAAACTTTCATCGTGCAACTCGCTTTGGTAGGAATAACCCGCATCTGAAACATTAAAATGTTTACACTTAATCACAATTCAAATTATTATATTTAACAATAAAAAATATTTTTGAATATTTCATGCATACACACATGGAACATTGAAAATTATCGATAGTTTTTACAGAAGGTCGTTCTCACTTTATGGAAACGATTTTGTATTTGTGTTTCTCGTTAGCATTTTGAGATAAATATTTGGCATTTTCAATATAATCGTCTGCTACTGTTTTGTTTTGATTGGAATGTAGAATAAAAGATTTATTTTGAAAAAGGCTCCTGAAATTGATAGATGACTCGAAGGTTACGTAAATGCGCTTTCCGAGGAAAAATATTCGTATCAACAAATTGTAATGCGGTGTAAAAATCGAGGTTATTGCATTTCAAAAACAGGTTTTTTAAATATATTAAATTTGAAAAGGAAAAAGCATCTAGCTGAAAGTGAAAACGAAAAATTGGCCTCAAAATTGCATCCTAAGACTGTTCGAACACGGGTAAATATCAAGAAAGTCTCTGATTCTAAAAGAAAATCCACCGACTCAAAGATCCATTACATCGAAACTAGGAATGTCTTCTGGTACTGTAAGTAAAATCATTCGTAAATATTTGAAGTTAAAAAATATGTTTAAATCTAAAGATCATCTGCTTTTGTCAAAGCATATTGCGGAAAGAAAAACAAATTGCAGAAAATTATATGAAAAACACCTAGTTTTTGTTAAATGGAAATTTGGAGTAACACTCGATGAGACATGGGTGTATTTAAGTGATTGTAGTAAAAAAAGAGCAATTTTCTATTGCTCAACTGACGAAAATGATGGTACGAAATGGCTTCGTCAATGTACAGAAAGGTTCCCAAAGGGATTCACGATAGTTGCAGGATTTTGTTGCAACTGTAAATTAAAACTCAAAAAAAGTCTCAAGTAAAGCTAAAAGTAATTCACTCTACTATTAGCAGAATATTTTAGAGCCAATTTTTGAAGAAGACATTCCAGCCTCATATGGAAAGGACATCAATGAAGTTGAGCTTTAGATGGACAAAGCCTCTAGTCACACGTCTAAGTCAACTGCCGCATATTTAGCAAAGAAAGAATCAGAAAAAGGAATAAAATGTATCCCATTTAATGAAATACCTGTAAAATCACCTGATGCTTCTCCTATGGACTTTTGTGCTTTCGGTTTGTTGAAACGAGCCTTAGGAAAACGGCATCGAAGAACACTGAACAGACTTTGGAAAACGACCGAAGAGGAGTGGGATAAAATTGACATGATGGTGCTAAGAAAAAGTTTACTTTTATGGAAAATTCGAGCTAGAGCTAGAGCCAAGAATCAAGGTTATGAGATAGAAGCAAATCGCCGCAAAAACACGCCCTTTATGCATAAAAATTAATTATCAAAATCGTGCAAACGACCTTCTGTATCTGTGACGGTAACGAATTTATTGGCATTAATCGAGTCCTAAATATGCACACACTGCGTAAATAATACATATACAGATAACACTACTCTATTTCAAAATCGCCTGTTTTGACCAAAATTATTCCCGTACTCCGGTTTTCACCATACGCAACCATGCCAATTGTACCACTCGGGAGTAATACACCCTAAATGAGGTCATTTGATATGTCTCCTAATTAAGCGCACTAAAAATACTTGAAATCGCATAAAAGGAAAAAACCCTACTTTTGACCCATTGTGCGAGCGTTCGGTTCAACTGCGGCCTTTGTTTAAAAATAGCCCACATGCCGGTGAAAATTGTATGTTATTCGGATCAAGGGGGGGGGGGATCGGTACTGAGATGTTTCAAACCGCCGGTGAGAATACGGTAAAATTAACACAATAAATGCAATCTCAGCTGGTTTTCATCTGAATTTTGCCATTTTTTGCATAGCACAATACTCATTATGATAATATATTACCAAATTAAGAAAATAGAACGAATAGAACGAAATCTTTTTCGCCAAAAGTAGAGTTTTGTATTGATTTGACTGAATGGCTGAAAATGGCCGATTTTTAAATTTTAAAGTTAATAACTTTTAAACTAATTCGAATTTTTAAAATATATCGCTGAGTCGTGTCTTCGATTTTTCGGTACTGACAACACACACACAGGCATCTTCTTTTGTTATGTAAGATGAGTAAACTAATGTGATATATTGATAATTATATTGATAAGTATCGTTCAGACATGTATATTGATTCTGTATCAATATTTCTCCTCATTGTATTAAACTGCCCCGTATGAAATCATTAATATTTTAGTTTATACACAGTAGAACATCGATTATCCGAACCTCAATGATCCGAAACAGCGGTCAACCAAACCTCCTTTCATCCATCCACCCTTTTCGAAGTTGGCCCAATTTCTGGCCCCATGATTCAGGGGAAAACTAAACATTGCAATCAAGAAGTGGGAAATAACTAAAGTTTTCAAGCAAGCCGTAGTTGTCTGAAGTACTTTAAAGCATGGCATTCGTCAGCTTGGTATTCAAGGTAAAATATTATCAGCAGATATCGAAGAAGCAGAAAAATTCGTAGGAAGTTTAAAAGAATGTCGAAGACAAAAGTTTAGGGGGTGAGACAGCCCAGAATCGGACGACCTGATTTCGATCCTTAGTTCTGAAAAAATGGTCCTCGTGTTTACGTGGAATACGGACACGTTAAAAATATTGGTCTGTAAGTCCTTCCAAGCTGTTGATGGTAGATGAAGAACAGTATGATCCCTGTGGATACCGCCCCCACTGGGTTCTGGTCTAAATTGGGTGGCACTTTCTGGACGTCCAAACAAACAAACAAATACCTTACACCTTCGAGTAGATCGGACGGTCTGGGTCGATGAAGAAGACAAATGAAGATGAAGAAGATGAAGAAGACAAAGATGAGGAAGATGAAGAAGACAAAGATGAGGAAGATGAAAAAGACAAAGATGAAGAAGATGAAGAAGACAAAGATGAAGAAGACAAATATGAAGAAGATGAAGGAGACAAAGATGAAGAAGATGAAGAAGACAAAGATAAAGAAGATGAAGAAGACAAAGATGAAGAAGATGAAGAAGACAAAGATTTAACAGAAGATCAAGTCTACAACTGGGATGAGACCGGGCTGACTTAGAAGGGCTTTTGAAAGGCTTTTGCAAGGGCGCTTGCTATTGCAAATGAAGCTACAGCTCTAGGAAGGAAATTTCATATTTTATATAAAATACGCTACATTGATTTTTTTTTTTTACGAAAATTTAGTTATCCGAAATTTTTGATTATCTGAACCCAACTCGGTCCCAACTAGGTCAAACAATCGAGATTCTACTGTAATTAAATTTTCGGAATCATACGTTTTAAAATTTTAGAGTTGGAATATACAAAGATTTAATTAGAATGCAATTTATAATTTTGTTTTAGGATACTATATGAAAATTATATAAAAGACAAAATTCGAGAGTATACAGATTGTAAAATGATTATATTAATGAGACAAAGGAAAAATAGTATATAATATATTCCAGTTTGAAAAGCGCCGAATTAGTAATAATCGAGAAATTCCAAAACGAATATATTTTTTATTCGAAGAAATTCACTCGATTAACTTTGGAAAATATTTGTGCTTAATCGAATTATTGTGAACTCGTTTTTTTACAATTACTTTCAAAACTTCCATAATTTGCAGCATATTAAAGAATTTCCATGAAATCTTTAAAAGAAATAACTTGGGTGCTAAATCTGAAAATGGTAACATTTATATGTTTTCATTCTGATAATAAATATGATACAGTTAAAACTGAACACTGTGGAATAAGAATGTATGAGAACATCGAAGGACCACACTTACCATATTACTTTCCCTGCAATACATGGTAAAGTATAGGTAAAGTATTGGAATCGCGTCGAAAATGTCGAAAATTACAATTCAAGTTTTCGACGGATCTACAAGTTTTGGTACCTCTAGAACACGAATAAATTCTATTTTTAGCGTGACGTCTGTGTGTGTCTGTCTCAATGTATGTCTGTCTGTGCAATGTATGTATCCACTCTGGCTCAAAAACTAATTATTTGAATTTCATAAAATTTTATAGATAGTTTACTTGTGGGTGACCCTGGTGCTGATTAAATTTTGGTAAGATTCGCGATAAAAAAACAAAACTTCGCCGTTTCCTGCGAAATGGACCGCAAAAATCGCATGTAGCCACTCTAGCCAAAATACTAATGTACCAAATTTTAAACAATTTGGTAAATAAGTCACTTGTTACCCTGGTACTGATCGGATTTTGGTACGATTCGGGAAAACATAACCTGCTTTTTCTTTTCAAAATGGCCAGCAGAAATCATTAGAATCTGAAATAAAAGACTACATATGCTGAAATGTATCAATTGAATGCTTGTTTCTTACGTAATTTTTGACAATGAAAAGAGTAAAACCCACCCCATTACTCTAACCTTTATCGAGATAGTTTAGTGGTTTATTTTTTTTTTTATACACAGCCTATATGAAAATACATTCAGTTACTAAATGAAAATAAAAATTGCATTATAATGACGAATTCAGTGTCATTTCAAAGAATTATGCTTGTTATTTTGTGCAGTTAAACTCAACTTCAAGAATTATTACAGATAAATAACGAGAAATTAATTTGAGTCTGTAGGCAAGTCATCCCCCCCCCCGGGGCGGGCCACCCTTTGATTGGCGGTTACGGATCTTAGTTCTGTATCTCTGGTCCTCCAACCAGGGGGCATAATAATAGGGATACCTGGTGGACGATGTATCCGTCGAACCAGCGAGTCTATCAGGCCCCGACTCTTCCGGGTGGCCGTGACCACTGGACTGCGCCTATTCATGGCTTGAGCCAAGGTCCGGTATGTGGCTTGGGTCGGGCTTGGCGGATGTTCTCCGGACCCTACCCGGTGAATGATTTCGTCGAGAATGTGGTCCTTGGTTGCGGCTTTGCTGGAATGGATTTGGTTAGCCCGTGCTTCCTCCCCTCGTAGACGGCATAAACCCAATGGTTGCCGTTGGAGATTGACCTTCCTCTTCCTCTGTAGGCAAGTCATGTGCTGCCTACATTAGATTTTTTTTATTTGGCACTGTGTGAGATCACACGGATTTCCCAGACGTGATTAATTCTTAAAATAATTCACTAATTGTATCCATCTAATCAGTACTTATCAATTAATTATCAATCATTCAGCATATTAACACATCATCATCTCAATTACACTTCTATTTGTAACCATCTCCATTCACAACCGCAAAGAAAATTCCCCACAAAACAGCTCCGCCACGATTGTCTTCACATATTGAAATCTCAGAAAATACTTCTCGAAGGGCCCCGAGCATCCCAAATCACTTCAGGGCCGGGCCCCGTGCCTTCCAGCCGACTTCGACGGGAAGCTCGTTTTCCACTTTGCATAATGAGATTGTTTTGAGGCGGAAAAACGGCGGTATCCTTGCGACGGGGCGCGAAAATATTTCAATTGCCTTAAGGAGATTTAGGATTTCAGCAGTGCATAGCTGTGGACGAGATTAGCTGGCTGAATGGAGAGGCTGATATTTTTCTTGAAAAGACTTTTTGGCACTAGAGGGCATGAGGAAGTGGTGTCAATGCTGCTCAACCCCTCTCTTCACGTAACTCCAAAACCCATTAATGCTAAGGATGTGAAACAGGGTTGCTGGAACTTCGGAGTTGAGACTGATCGCCAAAGGAGCTGATGTGTTGAAATGTGTTTCTCTCTATATGAAAAAAAAAAAAAAAAAAAAAAAAAATGCGGATATTTGCCCCTGAATTGCGAACTGACAGAAAAACGCACAGTTATGAAATTTTATAGACTAATATAAACCTGTAGATGCGCACGATGGCTGGCTTTAATTTTGATTTAAGCCTCTGTTAATTAGATATTAATTAATATAAAATTTAGTATTGCGAATATGCTAAACGGCCTGAGTAATACAATAAAAAAAATTTACTAACAGAACCCGACTATACGGAGAGTTCACCCATTGCAGATAACGTCCATAGGCTGGTTTCGCGCTTATTATGCGCGTCATAGAATAGCTGAGTTTGGTAACGAAAGCTGGAAAATTTGCCAAGTGCCTCAATTTTGTAATCCTCTAAGGGGAATCTGTAAATTACTGTTACCCATTTTATCATGTTGCTGAGATATTGTTGATGATCATGTTGTTGATATTCTCGATTTGTTATGTTGTTTAGAGTTTGAGGGGAAATGTTATTATTTATTGATATTTCCCTTAGGTGGAAATTTTGAAATCCAACTCTTTCAGTGGAAGATCATTAATTCGCTAAAATTTTCTCTCCTAGCAGTTTTTTTAAATTATATATGGTTTCTAAATTCCTGAAGAGAAAACGTTTGTCCTTTTGCCTTTGCTGATGTGGTTGCTCTGTATTTTTATCCTCAAGAACGAAGCTGTTTTTTGCCAATCAAATCGCTTGGTGCTTTTAATCAACTGTTACTAACGAAGTATATTAATCCTGTTATTAGCAAAGCCGTTACTAATGAAGTATTGTTAATGCTGCTACTAACGAAACTGTTACTAACCATGCTATTACTAACCTTTGCCTTTGCTGATGTGGTTGCTCTGTATTTTTATCCTCAAGAACGAAGCTGTTTTTTGCCAATCAAATCGTTTGGTGCTTTTAATCAACTGTTACTAACGAAGTATGTTAATCCTGTTATTAGCAAAGCCGTTACTAATGAAGTATTGTTAATGCTGTTACTAACGAAACTGTTACTAACCATGCTATTACTAATCTTTGCCTCTGCTGATGTGGTTGCTCTGTATTTTTATCCTCAGGAACGAAGCTGTATTTTGCCAATCAAATCGTTTGGTGCTTTTAATCAACTGTTACTAGCGAAGTATGTTAATTCTGTTATTAGCAAAGCAGTTACTAACGAAATATTGTTAATGCTGTTACTAACGAAACTGTTACTAACTATGCTATTACTGACCTTGTTGTTACTAACAAAATATGTTTAATAGAGATTATTACTTTTTTACATATATATGCCCAAAATGAAAGCGCTAAAATGGTATTAGAAAATATATGCTCGTTCCATTATCATTCTGTTTCAACACTTAACTAAACACAACATATGATCTTGGAAAATGTTTACCAAAATAAAACAGATGACGTGAGAAATTGAAAATAGCAATAATTCCCGTAATCTTTAAATCTGAAGACCATAATTGATATAATCCAGTCAAAAATGCAATTCTGATCAAATTTATTTTTATATACATTTCTTAATTATTTAAATCGGGAAAAATTTAATAAAAATTGTTTGCTGCATAAACACATTAGATTTAATTCCGTTGCTAAGCACATGATACATTTATTTTCAAATAAATTAGCGGAAAAATATCTTCTGTATGATGTTATTTCTATGGAAGGTTTAATTGTGCGGTTTTTTAATAACATCTGGACAATCCCTGGTTCTAGAAACTCAAAACAAGGACTCAACTTTAAGTGGGGCTCTTCCAAGGCTACCTACAAAATTTCATCAAATTCGGTGCAGCCGTTTTCCCGTGATAATGAGACAAAGGAACAAACATACATGCAGATACACAGATTTTCAATTTTATTTTTTTGATGTCACTAGTATATAAGGGAAAAAATCTGATGTGGGCAGCACATGACTTTCCTTATATAATACAATGAATTTACTACTTTTACAGTAAAAAAAATAAGTTATTCTTAAAGTAGATACTTATATTCTTTCCAAGATATTGAATTTTTGTCAATTAACCGTCATTTTCATTGATTTAGCGTCATTTTTATTCATTTGGCGAGATTTTCATTAATTTGGCAAAATTTTAAAAAGTCGCCAAGCTGGCAACATTCCGCCAAATTCGTCGCCAAAATCACCAAGCGTTATGAACGGAGAAATAAGTTATTCTTATAGCAGATTGCCGTTCAAATACAAAAGTATTACTCAAAGTATCTTTTTTCATGAATGGAACGAGCTAGATCCACGAGAATGATGTCACCAAATTTATCACATATTACATAAGAAAAGTGAACATGTTTCTCAACAGTTAATGTATTTTTTTTAATTTATGGGATATTTTGATAAATTTATTGGAAAAATGTGCAATATCTCGAGAACGGTTCATGCTAACGTTCTAAAGCTTATGTTAATCGTTTTCAAAGGAAAAATTTATAAGAAATGTCTATTTGTGCAACTTTATTAAAGGTTTTAATTTTTTGATGATTTTTTCAAAATTTCACTCGAAAATTTAGGGAGTTCTGAACATTCGATTGCGTTTAAAAACAATAGACTTCCAGTATTCACGAATTGTAATTTTTGTACCAAATTTCGTTCGAATCGGTCCATTCGTTCGTCAGTTGTCGTCTCCACAGACTCACACACACACACACACATACTTTCACACACACACAGACATACTTTCACACACACACATACTTTCACCCCCACACACACACTTTCACACACACACACGCAGACATCACCTCAAAAACGTCTGATTCGTATTCAGGGATGCTTGAAACGTGCTCTCCCGTCGAAAACTCGAATTCGACTTTTCGACCCCGTCACAATACTTTCCTTATACATCATACGTATATAAGAAAAGTAATTTTGTGATGGGGTAAAAGATTAGAATTTTAGTTTTCGATTGAAGAGCACGTTTCAAGCATCCCTGATTACGAATCAATCGTTTTTGAGGTAATGTTTCTGTATGTGGGTGCGTGTGTGCGTGCGTGTGTGTGTTAGTCTGTGTGAGCGCGTGTGTGTGAGTCTGTGAAGACGATATCTCCCGTGCGAATGGTGCGTTTCGAATGAAATTTTGTATGAAAATTCAAGCAGTGAATATTAGAAGCTTATTGATTTTAAACACAATTGAATGCTCGGAAGGTCACAAAATTTTCGAATTGCATTTTGAAAATATCATTAACAAATCAGAACCTTCAATAATGTTAAGTAAATAATCATTTCCTATGTAATGTTTCATTAGAAAACGATTGACATAAATTTCAGAACGTTAGCATGAACGGATCTCGATATGTTACTCATTTCTAAAGTAAATTTATCGAAAAATCACATGAAATTAAAAATAGTACTAACTGTTGGGAAATATGTTGTTCACTTTTCATATCTAATATCATGCAATAAATTTATTAGCATGATTCTCGTGGATTTGTGTCGTTCCATTCTCGAGAGAAGATAGTAATAGTTTTGTATATTGATGCGTAACAATTCGCCAACAGGTATTTATGTATAATAAATGCTCTTCTCTCCGTTCAACCTTAACATTTAGCGATGAATTTGGCGAAATTGCAAAATATTGCCAACTTGGAGATATTTTGCTCCAGATTTGACGACAGTATCGCTAAAATTGCAGAAATGACGTTAAATAAATGAAAATAACTCTAAATTGAATAATTAATAATTAAAATATTGTAATATATGAACTCTTTTGCTTATTGAGGATGCTATCCATGTTGATAATTGTCAATTCAGAGTTGCGTGAAATATAAGTTAATTGTGCATTTCGAAATAGTTTTACTTGTCAACCAAAAACGCTCCAAATGTACAATTCAACATTAAAAACATTGCGATGTCGATGTTATACATAATTTTTTCTCTGTGAAAGAAATAAATTCATTGCATTATATAGGGGAAGTCATTTGCTGGCAACAATAATAGTTTTATGTTTCTAAGCCAATAAAATCGTCAATTAATGTCTTCACGGGATATAAATTAAATATCAATTGCATTTTAATGAGGATTTTACACGTCAGTTTGAATAAGTCATTCTGATTGAGCTAATAAGTCGCCAAAAGCGCCAAATTTCTATTTACGTGATGCTAATTCAATACCAACAATACTGTGATATAGCTTTATTTTTTTTTAAACAAACATTAGTCGCTTTACATAGGGTGATTAGATTATTAGTTAATTTGCTTAGTTGACTTTTGCAATTTTTTTAATTGTTAAGTTGGATTTGTGCGCAATATAAGTTATTTTGGTTCTTTGAAATATATTTACATTTTGGCATCAAGAAAAGTGTCAAATGTTAATGTACAATTCAAAGTTATAAAGATTGTTCTTTTATCCTCATTTGCGTTATGCAATAAGTAAAGACATTGTGCTATGTAGGGAAAGTTATGTGTTGTCCACATTAGATTTTTATTTTCCTACATACATAGTATAATGTATAGGAAAAGTATTGTGACGATAACGAAAATTAAAATCCGAGTTTTCGACAGAAGAACGTTTCAAGCATACCTGAACTCGAATCGTACTTTTTTTAGGTGATATCGCTGTGTATGCGTGTGTGTGTGCGTGCGTGTGTGTATGTGATTTAAAACGCGATCGAGTGTTTGGAAAACTCCCAAAATATTCAAATGAATTGATATAAAATCATAAAAAATCAGGATATTCAGTATTAATAAATAATCATTTTATGCATGACTTTTTATTTTAAAACAAATGACAAACTTCAGAAAGTTAACTTGAACCGTTCTCGAGATATTGCATGTTTTTAAAATAAATATATCTAACTCATTAGATAAAAAGGAACAGTAGTAAGTATCATCAAATATGTAATAATTGAAGCTACATTTGGCGATCTTGGGGATTTGGTCTTTATCACCAACTTGGTGCCAAATTTACTAAAATGTAGCCAAATTGACAAAGATGAAGATAAAGTGACGCAAATGACGCCAAATTGATGAATTAACAATTCATATATTTTAATATTATGGAGTACATTGTTAAACAGACGTTAGTAATATTTCTAATTGTCAAGTTATATTTGAGCAAATATAATATAATTTGGTACTTAAAAATAATTTTATATGTTGTCATCCAAAAAAGCACCAAATGTCAATATACTGTTCAAAAGTGTCGTGGATCTTAATCGTCATTATTTCGCATTAAAAGAAGTAATTGTGCTTGCATTATGTAGGAAAAATCGTGTTCTGTCCATATCAGATTTTTTTAGGTTGCAGTTTGAGCGAATCTTTATGCTAAAATAAGAGTTAAAAATTTAACATTCTCTCTCTCTCTCCTCCCCCTCCCCCTTCCCTCTCCTAATTTTTGTATAAATTATATTAAAAACAGTCCGTAAAATATTGTACAAATGAAAATTTTCAGATGAACAATTATTTGATCCTCTGAAATTCTAAATTACATAAAATTTTACAAACACTGATTGCAATATTTTCTAATCTCGGGAATTCATTTTCCATCGTTGTGCTTCAAATGTTTCGATTATCAAGACATTTATCTTCATTTAAGTAGATTTATCGCATAAACAATCCATAAAAACAAAGATAAAAATGGTAACTTCCACGAAATCCATTTTCATGAAAACTTAATTGATTTTCTTACAAAATTTTTAATCCCATTACAGCTTAAATTGAAAGGTTGTTGTGACTGAGAGCGGCAATCAAAAATCATTAGAATGTTCCAGTAAGATTAGCCAAGCATATCAACTTTCAAAGATAGTCAACTTGCTGGAAGGAAAATTCTCAAATTATATCAAGAATTGCTTCATTAACGAAGAAATTAAAATCGCTTCGGGTCCGATTTGGAACTAGCAGTAAGGCGATTAATATTAGTTATAACTGGATATTTTCTCCCAAAAGAGCGATAAAGCGAGAATCTGAATACCCCCATCTATCCCATACCTTTTTATTTGGTCAGGGGTTTTTCCCATGAGAAAATGAAGAGTTTGATGCGTTTATGGACGTTAAAGTTTGATCCTATTTTACCTAATTAAGTACAGCGTTTCACCAAATGTAATAAGAAAAAATCTGATGTGGGCAACACATGACTTTCCTTATATAATGTAATGAATTTACTACTTTTACAGTAAAAAAATAGGTTTTTCTTATAGTAGATACTAATATTCTTTCCAAGACATTGAATTTTCGACAATTAGTCGTCATTTTCATTGATTTAGCGTCATTTTTATCCATTTAGCGAGATTTTCGTTAATTTTGCACCATTTCAAAAAGTCGCTAAGTTGGCGACATTCCGCCAAATTCTTCGCCAAAATCTCGCCAAGCGTTATGCACTAAGAAATAAGTTATTCTTACAGCAGATAAATGACTATTGGCGTTCAAATACAAAAGTATTACTCAGAGTATCTTTTTTCATGAATGGAACGAGCTAGATCCACGAGAATGATGTCACCCAATTTATCGCATGGTATTACATATGAAAAGTGAACATGTTTATCAATAGGAAATATTTTTTTTTATTTTATATGACTTTTTGATATTTTTTTTTTAAATGTACAATATCTGGAGAACGGTTCGTGTTAGCGTTCTAAAAGTTAGGTCAATCGTTTTCTAATGAAAAATTACATAAGAAATGTCTATTTGCGTAACTTTATTAGTGTTTTTGATTTTTTGACGATTTTTTCAAAATTTCATTCGAAAATTTAGGGGGGTTCTGAACATTCAATTGCGTATAAAAACAATAGGCTTCCAGTGTTTATGGATTGTGATTTTTGTATCAAATTTGGTTCAAATCGGTCCATTCGTTCGTCAGTTATCGTCTCCACAGATCCACTGACACACACACACACACACACACACATACTTTCACACACACACACACACACACACAGACATCACTTCAAAATGTTTGATTCGTGATCAGGGATGCTTGAAACGTGCTCTCCCGTCGAAAACTCGAATTCGAATTTTCGACCCCGTCACAATACTTTCCTTATACATTATGTATATAAGGAAAGTAAAAATGAGCTCAAAAGATTAAACATTTTTGTAAGCGTTTCTCAAACTAAATTTTGGAGTGTGAAGATTCACTTGACTTCTCATACATCCATCTTCTATATTGTTTCGATCTACATATATCAGCATTGCTATTGGAATTAAAAATTGTACTTTTATGAGATTTCTTATGCAAGTTATCTATATAAATAAAATTGAAAATCTGTTTGTCTCATCATGACGGGAGAAAGGCTGTACGTAATACCAAGAAATTTTAATGAATAAACTTGGTAGGGTCCTACTTAGAATTTAGGTGGCTATCTGTCTGTCTGTCTGTCTTCATGTCCTTTTAACTGTTTACTCACTTTGTACGTGACTCAATTACTTCTATTTCTAAAATTATGAAAGCTTTATGATTAAGGGAATAAAAAATAAATCTCTTAATTTGCAGATAATATTAAAAGAATGACTTATTTTCATTTGAGTTTTATTATCGTCTGTCATATATTACTACTACATATCTTCATGTATTTTTTTAGCAACAGCAAAATTTTAATTTCTTTTTACTAAGTGGCAATATTGAGTTATTTATTACTACCAGCAGCTTCATTTAGAATATTCTACATATGATAAAGTGAGTTATCTTTATCGACAGCTTCATTTAGAATATTTTATGCATAAAATAGTGAGTATTTTAAAGCTTTAAAATTATTTCGTATTTCATAATTTTATTGTAACGATTGTATGATGGTTTGGTAATAAGTAGTTCAGAATTCATATTTTAATAAAATTACAAATATTTCATTTACATAAATTAATGGAAGAGTGATATATCGTTTAGAATATTCTATGCATGATATAGTGAGTTTGTTTTATCGACAGCTTCGTTAAAATATTTTATGCATAAAATAGTGAGTTTTTTTATAGTTTTAACAAGAAAGATCAATCATGCTTAAAGCATTGATTATGAAACACTTTCCAACTTCAATGCAATTTTATTTAAACATATCTAAAATGCAATACATTCCTCGGTAATATTTTAAAACTTATCACAATACTACATTAATTTATTATATTTGAAACCTTAAACCTTCATCGAAAAAAATTAACTTCATTCAAATGACGGCATTAAAGTATAAATTGCCTGGTTTAAACATCTCTAAAATGTGATACATTCCACGGTAATAATTTTAGAATTATCATAATACTACGATAATTTATTATATTTGAAAACTTCATCGAAAACAACTGAAATTCATTCAAATGACGTCATAAAAAAATAACACGCCTGGCTCTCTCTATAAAAGCAACATTTCATTCATAAATAATTCCCCCATTCATGTCATTCATCACAATACTATAATAATTTATTTTATTTAAAAATTAAGACCATTGAGCTACAAGTAAGTAAGCTCTATGCGTTAAACTTCATCGAAAAATATCGGCCTTCTCTTTATGAAATCAATGAATATTTCATTCATATCAGCTAAGCAGACTCCATGGACTAAATTATTTTGTGTTAAAGAATTACAGCGATTCTAATACAACTCATTCTACATATTTTGTTGTTTACATTTTACATAGGTGAAAAATAGGCTTAATAGTAGAAATAATCAAATTTAGATAAGCATTTAAACTGGAATATATTGTCATTGCGTTGTTTCAGTATGTAGATGCACAGAATTTAGGCAAAAATAAAGTAGTTTTAGGACGGATTCAACACTCAATATGAATTAAAAAGAACTTTAAAAATCACGATTTTGACACAAAATGGATGCCATATATAATTTTGAAGTGGGTCATGTGATCGTTTCATATCATGGACACGTGATCGCTTCATATAAGAGGTGTTATTATTATTTTAATTTTTATTTTAAAAACTACTGAATATATTTCGCTGAATTTTTTTTTATATATTTTATGGAACAATTTGAATATTGCCTAAAATTTTCGAAGCAATTTGTGAATTTTAAATCCGCCTAAAAAATACTTGAAAAATTAAGTCCCATAGGGCTCAATGTATTCCATTTTTTCAACCCGGGTTCAATCCAAAACTAATTGGGTGATATTATTCATTTATATTCCCATAGGTCCTATAGACCGTCTGAACAACATACTAAAATTTCATTTTGATTAAGTCATTTTTACGGCAGTTATCGTGCTAACGGACAGACAGACAGACAGACAGACAGACAGACAGAATGAACAAAGTCATAAACACTTTTCAATTTTGTTGTAAAGTGTTAAAAATAATTTCGTATTTTACGATTTTATTATAATGATGATATGTTTTGGTAATAAAAATTTTTGAATTTATATTTTAATAGAGTTACAAACATTTCTTTTACTTAAATTAATGGAAGAGTGATACTTCGTTTAGAGTATTGTACGCATGATACATTGAGGTTTATAGTATATATATATATCGACATTGTTTAGAATATTTCATGCATAAAATAGTGAGTTTTTATGGTTTTAAAATTATTTTGTATTTCATGATTTTATTGTAATAATGTTATATTTTATTAATAAGTATTTTAGAATTTATATTTTAATAGTGTTACAAATATTTCATTTTTCATTTACTTAAATTAATGGAAGAGGGATATATCGTTTAGAATATTCTACGCATGATACAGTGAGCTCTTTTAATCGACAGCTTCGATATTTTATGCATAAAATAGTGAGTTTTTTTTATAGTTTTAAAATTATTTTGTATTTTAGGATTTTATTGTAACGATGCTTTGGTAATAGGTATTTTAAAATTCATATTTTAATAGAGTTAAAAATATTTCATTTACTTGGAAGAGTGAAATTTTGTTTAGACTATTCTATGCATCGTTGCTCATAGAACGATAAGTTGTTTGTAAGTTATGCTTCTATCAGTCTGTTTATTATCTCGGCATGATAGTATTCTCATCTTTATTTTACGTGAAAATTATTATAAAATTTAAGAAAGAAGGAATCCAAATATTGAAATTAAATCAAATTCATAGTGAATTAATTTTCTTTACACTGTATATTCCGTTCAAAGAACAGATGTACAGATAGTATTTTAATAAATTAATTTCTACAAAAAATTTTATTTTTTCAGAGTAGCAACAGATCAGACTAATATAAGTACCATTCGATTTTAGTATAAATAAGTATTCTTATTTTTTACGAGTTTTCAAATAATTGTTTTAAAATTTGAGAGTTTGAACTGTTTGATCGTATTAATAAACGATATGTTTAACATAGTTAACAATCAACAAGGTTCCAGTATTCACAGATTGCCATATTTTATTTAATTTGCTCTTTTAATTATTTATAGAAATATTACGTTCGCATCCTCACATATTTATAATGGAATGAACAAGCACATATATACGGACAGACATCCCATACATATGCATAAATACAGACATTAACTCAAAAACCTTACAATTCGAGTTTAAGATGTTCAAGACGTTTAAATTGGTCAAAAACTAGAATTTGAATCTTCGACCCCATCACAATACTTTCCCGATACATTTACTATATATGTAGGGAAAGTAGAATTGAATATAAAATAAATAAAAATATGAACTAAGAAAAATAAGTAATGAAGAATAAAATGAGAATTTGTCAATTTCGTATTAAGTATTTTGAGTTCTGCCAATTTCTGTACCGTTGTTTCCAAAATTCGTTTAATTGGAGTCATTTAAATCGAGGGTTAACTCCACTAAAGTATATATATATAATTGAAAAATGAGTATTTTGGACATTTTATTGTGCCTCGCAACCTAATATGAGCTGAATATTTTCTCCCAAACGAGCGATAAAACAGGAATCTGGTACCTTCTATCTATGCCATTCCTTTTTATTTCATCGTAGAGTTTTCCCAAGGGAAACCCAAGAGTTTGATGCGTTTATGGGCGTTAAAGTTTGATCCAATTTTGTCCAATTACGAGCACCGCTTCAGGAAAAAGACTCAATAAAAAGGAGAATATGTAGCATATATACTATCAAAGACCAAACAAACAAAAATGTTCTCAAAAACGTTCGATTTTGGAACGAAACCCGAAACGCAAAGAAGGTTTAGAAGGCAGAAATTCGGGTCCGATTTCTGGGTTTTATTTGCATCTTGTGTGTGGCAATGGCAACTGCACCATTGAATACATCACAATGATATCTGCATACTAAAATCTTCGGGTTCTACGTGGTGTGGTTGTTGATACTTAAGGAATAAGTATCTTTCAATGCACCGGAAAGAAGTAAGCCCGACCGTGAAAGGAAAATAGGGTTTTAGAATCCCACACGTTTGTTCTTGAATAAGTGTTCAATAAACACAGTTTTGGAGAGCAAAATGTGTTTTATTTTAGGTAACCTTTCCAGCTTACGAATTGCTGGCGTCTCCAGTACTGCGTTATTGAAATGGAAGGTATTGAACAAATAGGTTATGGAAACTTCCATCTGTACAAGGTTTTGTTTTAGTTCTGTCTTTCGCGCACTATTTCTTCCAAGTTAAAATGGATTCCGTAAGGTTCATTTAATATTTTTTCTGCACTTAAACGCGCAGCTGACAATATTGAAATACAATTTCCATGCATTCTGTTTCGAAATTTGATCATTCTGTCTTTTTGTTTTCCATTCGAATATTTTCATATGGTATGCATTTATTTTTTATTTTAATAATTTATT
This sequence comes from Amaurobius ferox, assembly GCA_951213105.1. NCBI lineage: Eukaryota > Metazoa > Arthropoda > Arachnida > Araneae > Amaurobiidae > Amaurobius > Amaurobius ferox. The sequence continues at coordinate 119,986,788 of OX578144.1, read as the reverse complement.
CATTCCTTCGCGCTTATTGTGTAAATGTCTAGAATTGTAGATATTTACGCCTTGTAAAAAGTGGATCGATATTCTTATTCTAGGGATTTTATATTCTTGTAAGCTATCACCAAATATAAAAAAGTACTGTCTCGGGGTATGTATTTTTGGCATTTTGTTTTCCATAAATAGGATTTTCAATCTGCTGTACAGTTTATCAATGCACCTGTGTGATACTCTGTAAGGAAGATGATTTGAACAGAACGAATAGCAATCGACCTTCGAACCATGATCTATGAATACCCAATTCTGGGAAAATAATCTATATTGGACTTATGCAACATGTAAAAAGACAACTGCAACATGTAAAAAGAGATAAACAATTGCAACGTGTAAAAACAGATAAACAACTGCAACATATAAAAATGAATGACTCCGTCAAAAAACAATTATGCCACCGGGAAAGGTTTTCTCCGTTGAAAAGATTCAGTTTGGGGATATTTTGTGATTACCGCACATAATTTAGCATGTTGGTATCTTGTCTATAATAAAAAAGTTATCAATCATTTAAATTCCATTCAAATATGTAAGAACTTCATTTTGCATATCTCTAAAATGAAATTATGTCTTTGAAAAATTATTTTTGTTCATTTCATATATGTCAAAAGGTGAAGGAATGGGGGCCCCGGAGAAATGTCTGCCCGGGGCCTCTTAGGTTAAGTTGGGCTCTAGGAGTGCTTAAGGACTTTCTTAGAAACCATGTACTATATATTTTCAATATAAAGTTCTAGAAATTGACTTACACTGTGAAGATGCAGCTGAGTAGAGAGAAAACGGCAGGTTCTGCGGTCTTGCTGTAACCCCCTGCGAGTTGACTGTCAGTGGGCAGTAGCAGAACATTCTGCAACTGGTGGCAGTTGCTGTTCTGAAAATAAAAATAGTTAAATTTAGCATTAAAATTAATAATACCATTACATTTTGTGAGATCTTAAAACCTTTCATAAAATAACGAGAGTGGAGGGACTCCCCTCGATTGCCAGATACATTCATATTACATATTGTTCGGATCAATTTTTGTATTACAATGAATCATATCGTAAAAATTCACTCTCCCAGTGCAGCTTCCAGCATCCATGGACTGGTTTCACACTTTTTAATGCATTCATCGGCATATAATACCCGATACTTGCAATTGCAAAACAAAAACTTGCTATGTTCTACAATTTTGAAAACCTCTATGGAGAGCTCTATTTAGGCCAACAAATTAAGTCCTACCACGCTGCCAGCATAAAATTTCATAAAGATTGAGCAATGACAGCACGATGATAAATTTTGGAACGTCTCTTTTCAGACAGTTTTGTCTACATGAACTTGAACATGTGCTTTATTAACAAATAATTTTAACACGCAATGATTTTTTTCCCTTGTTCTCAACAATCAAAAATTAAATGCTTGGTTAACGATTTAACAGCCCAGAAGAAGAAGATGAAGCTCATAAATCCCATGTTTATGCTATACCAACTCCTGAATGGCGTAACTGCTTTAAAAATTGATTTATTCGAATAAAAATATGGTCCAATATTTTTAAAAGCAGTATTTCTCAACAAAAATATTTTGAGTATTAATTTCTAAAAACGTAAATACTTGCCCATGTAGCAGAATGGCAGAACAATATATATCCGTCAATCGTCAAGAGAAAGGTTAAAATCAACTGATTTAGATTCATTGCAGAAATTCGAAATTCTATTGCAGAAATTCGAAAAGTATTTGGTAAAGTAATTGAAAATTAAACAAGGAAGATCAATCATGTATAAAGCATTGATCATGAAATACTTTCAACTGAAATGCAATTTTATTTAAACATCTTTAAAATGCGATACATTCAGCGGTGATTTTTTTTAAATTATCACAGTACGACAATAATTTATTCTATTTAAACACTTAAAACCATGGAGATAAACGGACTTTCTAACTCCATGCTTAAAACTTCATCGAAAAGGGAAATGCCATAAAATCGTCTACTTCTCTATGTAAAATCAATTAATATTTCATTCATATCACCTATATCCTAGATCCAGAGCTAAAAAATTTTGCGTTAAAAAAAATTCAGCTCATCTTGCAGCTTAATTTGTTTACATTCTGCATATGTTAAAATTAGGCTACGTTGTAGAAATAATCAAAGTTTGATGATCATTTAAATTCAAAAATATTGTAATTTCTTTGGTGCCGAATATAGATGCACAGAAAAAACAAAGCGGTTTTAGGACGGATGCAATACTAAATATAAATTTAAAAGAACTTTAAAGATCACGATTTTGAGACTGGAAAAAAAAGATGGATGCCATATTTTATTTTGAAGTGGGTCACGTGATCTCTTCATATAATATGGGTGTAATTACTATTTTAATTTTTATTTAAAAAACTACCAAACATATTTATCTGAAATTTTTTTATATATTTTATGGGATAACTTAAATATTTCCTAAAATTTTCTAAGCAATTTGTGAATTTTAACTTTGCTTAAAAAATGTTTGAAAAATTAGGTCCCATAGGGTTTAATATATTTCACTTTTTCAACCTGGGTTCAATTCAAAACTAATTGGGTGATATTATTCTTTTACACACATTCCCATATGTTCCACCGACCGTCTGAACAACATACTAAAATTTCATTTTGATGAAGTCACTTTTACGGCAGTTATCGCGTGAACGAACAGACAGACAGAATAACCAAAGTCATAACATTTTTCAACTATATGTTGGAAAGTGTTAAAAACAAAAATTGAAACTTTAAAAAATCTTTGAGAAAACATAAGGTTTGAATTATCATCGCATTTTTTTGCAAAATGGTTGGATTTAGTTTAATGTGAAATGATTTGACCATATACTGAAAATATTTTTGAGCAAAATTAGGAAATATCGTATGTGAATAGCTATATCCTGAATTTAATTTGTATTCCCGTTTCAGCGGTATATCAAATATATAAACAGAATGGTAAAAAAAAAATTGCATTTATTATCATAACGTACCTGTCGTATCTATTTATTTATTGCAAAATAATTGTAATTTAACAAAGCTCTATACTCAAGCAATTTCCATCGTTTTCACACTTTTGCCCCACAATATATCGTTCCCAACAACAATTTGACATTTTTAGCACGAAGAAACAATTAGTTTAGGAAACTGGCAACACGATATTCCACGCATATATATATGTATGTATATATACCTTGAGTTCCGTGACTACGGATCATAAACACAACACAATCATGATGCAACAATTAAAAAACTGCAAAATGCTAGTGAAGGGCGGGAAAACTGCAATTTGTGCATTTAGTCATCCCCTGCTATTTCATTCACTTCCGTTTGTTAACTACGGAAGGTCTGATCGAATTACGTGTTGTATTACTGCAATTTCCGACAGTGATTCGGCAATTTATACAGGAAAGTTCTAAAGTTCCCTAATTACCTTGTAAGTAAAGGTCCATGAGTGTACACGTTAGGTCTATTTATTGTGGAGTGGCCATACCCAATCAAATAAAAGGGATTACGGCACCCCTAGCGGAGAATTAAAAAAGTTGGAATAACGAATTCGGCAACAAAGCAATATGTTAATTAAAAACTTGTAGAGGATTATCTAATTAGCAGAAATCGACACCAAAAACGTATGAAATGCGTATACGAAAGGTAATAAATACTGTTAAAAGGCTGTATCATCAAGAACTGTAACACGGTAACACCTGCAATGCTTGAAAAAATACATGGTAATATTTTTCTAGAAATCAAATGCGCATTGTTTCTGGCAGACGACAGTTTAAACAGCCTCTGAACTAAATTTCTGTTCATAGAAACAGAATAAAAATGGTAGGGGGTACATCCTCTACTACCATTTTATCGCTTTCATTTTGGCATATATTAATCCAATTTCGCAGCGCTTTCATTTTAGCATATATTGATCAAATTTCATATTTTTTTGTAAATTTGTTTAAAAACAAGAGCAGATTCTTCAGATCTGCCTGTGAAGATAGTTTTGTAAAGTGAGGGTAGAGATTCTTATACTTCTTCTAGGAGATTTAAATTAAATATTTTAACAAAATGTTGTGAATAACAATATCATATAGAATACTATAGGAATTGGCACATAATTGCAAATTTTAAGTTTCTTTACATTATATATCCTGATACTGTTAGTTGTTATAATAATAATAAAATACTTTTAATTTTCAATAAAAGTTATTGATAAATATGTTGTTCCGTTCTGGCCGCCGAAAATATCCCAACTCCTTCTGGTTATGTACCTATGTTTCTTGAGTCCCTACGCGTCACTTAACAGCGCTTATGCCACTGATCTGCTTCTATTAAAACTTTCACAAAGACTCAAACTAAATATTTATTTTACCGAAAATTACATAATTTTATACAATGCAACAAACATCTCTTATCGAACGTTTTTACTTTCCCTGCAATACATGGTAATGTATAGGGAAAGTATTGGAATCATGCCGAAAATCACAACTCGAGTTTTCGACGGATCTACACGTTTCAAGACCTCTAGAATACGACAAAACCATTTTTAGCCTGACGTCTGTGTGTCTGTCTGTCTGTGCAGATTTTGTATCCACTCTAACTAAAAAACTAATGGACCGAATTTCACAAAATTTTGTAGGTAAGTCACTTGTGGGCGGGGCTGGTGCTGATTAGTTTTGGGTACGATTCGGAATAAAAGAACCCGCCTTTTTCGTTTGCGAAATGGCCCGCAAAAGCTTGTATCCACTCTAACTGAAAAACTGATGGACCGAATTTCACAAAATTCGATAGATGAGTCACTTGTGGGTTACCTTGGTGCTGATTAGATTTTGGTACGATTCAGAAAAAAATTACCTGCCTTTTTTTGCAAAATGGCCCGCAAAAATCGTCCAAATCTAAACTAAAGAACTGTGTATACTCAAATATATCCATTAAATGCTGATTTAAGACGTAATTTTTAACGACGAAAAGAATAAGACCAACCCCATTACACTAGGACTAGCCGTTCTCGAGATATTTTAGTTTTTCGTACTTTCCCTACGCCACCTTTGAAAATAAGCCCGGTTACCGAATGAGAACGAAAATTGAATTAAAAGTGAAATAAATTTAGTTAAAATAAAGAGAACGTTAATATAAGCCTGCAGTGAAAGTCATGTGCTGCCCACATCAGATTTTTTATTATTATTTTTACTTTCCCTGCAATACATGGTAATGTATAGGGAAAGTATTGGAATCATACCGAAAATCACAACTCGAGTTTTCGACGGATCTATACGTTTCGAGACCTCTAGAATGCGAAAAAACTATTTTTAGCGTGACGTCTGTGTGTGTGTCTGTGTGTCTGTCTGTGTGTCTGTGTGTCTGTCTGTCTGTGCAGATTTTGTATCCACTCTAACTAAAAAAGTAATGGACCGAATTTCATAAAATTTGGTAGGTAAGTCACTTGTGGGCGACTCTGGTGCTGATTAGTTTTGGGTACGATTCGGGATAAAAGAACCCGCCTTTTTTTGCGAAATGGCCCGCAAAAGCTTGTATCCACTGTAACTGAAAAACTAATGGACCAAATTTCACAAAATTTGGTTGATGAGTCACTTGTGGGTTACCCTGGTGCTGATTAGATTTTGGTATGATTCGATAAGAAATAACCTGCCTTTTTTTGTAAAATGGCCCGCAAAAATCGTCAAAATCTGAACTAACGAACTAGGTATACTCAAATATATCCATTAAATGCTCGTTTAATACGTAATTTTTAACGACAAAAAGAATTAGATCAACCCCATTACACTAGGACTAGCCGTTCTCTAGACATTTTAGTTTTTCGTATTTTCTCTACGCCACCTTTGATAATAAGTCCGGTTACCGAATGAGAACGAAAATTGAATTAAAAGTGAAATAAATTTAATTAAATAAAGAGAACGTGAATATAAACGTCTGCAGGGAAAGTCATGTGCTGCCCACATCAGATTTTTTCTTTCCCTGTAACAGTAGGCCAGACAAAATCCCACAATCCGTTACAGACATTTTTAACTTGATTATGCTTTTATGCTGATTTGAGTTAAGCAATGGGGGCCTTTACTTAATACGTTCACAGCAGTTCTCTGACGTCTCGTTTGAAATAATAGAATCAATTTTTATTAGTTTCCCTACAATGCATGGTAATGTATAGGGAAAGTATTGGAATCATGTCGAAAATTGCAACTCGAGTTTTCGACGGATCTACACGTTTCAAGACCTCTAGAATACGAAAAAACCATTTTTAGCGTGACGTCTGTGTGTCTGTCTGTGTGTCTGTGTGTCTGTCTGTCTGTCTGTGTGTCTGTGTGTCTGTCTGTCTGTCTGTGCAGATTTTGTATCCACTCTAACTAAAAAACTAATGGACCGAATTTCACAAAATTTGGTATGTAAGTCACTTGTGAGCGAGTCTGGTGCTGATTAGTTTTGGGAACGATTTGGGATAAAAGAACCCGCCTTTTTTTTGCGAAATGGCCCACAAAAGTTTGTATCCACTCTAACTGAAAAAATAATGGACCGAATTTCACAAAATTCAGTAAATGAGTCACTTGTGGGTTACCCTTGTGCTGATTAGATTTTGGTATGATTCGGAAAAAAGTAACCTGCCTTTTTTTGCAAAATGACCCGCAAAAATCGTCAAAATCTAAACTAAAGAACTAGGTATACTCAAATATATCCAATAAATGCTCGTTTAATACATAATTTTTAACGACGAAAAGAATAAGACCAATCCCATTGCACTAGGACTAGCCGTTCTCGAGATATTTTAGTTTTTCGTACTTTCTCTACGCCACCTTTGAAAATAAGCCCGGTTACCGAATGAGAACGAAAATTGAATTAAAAGTGAAATAAATTTATTTAAAATAATGAGAACGTTAATATAAGTCTACAGGGAAAGTCATGTGCTGCCCACATCAGATTTTTTAATTTGTTCGAGAGTAATCACGCTCACAAACCCACGGAAAGACACATCATTGGGGAAAATGGTTGATTTGCATTCAGGGAGTCTTAAAACGTGCAAATGCATCAGAATACAAAAATATGATTTTTATCCCCTTCAAAATGCTTTTCCATTATATACATTATTTATTGTAGAGAAAGAAATGAAACAAATAAATAATCGATAAAACATAATTAAACCATACCTGGAACGTATCAATCTTCTTAGTGAGTCTACCTAACCCATTTTTAAATTTTCATCAAATAATTAATACGTTGGTCTTCGAGATCTGTAATCAATCAATCGTAAATATTCATAAAAAGTTATGAAAATACGCAGGCTGATTTTCTTCATGACTTCAATGATTACGCGTTGATGGATACCTTCGCGTTCGAAAATATAACTAAATTTCCCCTTTTGCCATCCCTGTCCTTTAGTATAGCTCATCACGTGACATGCCTACTGCTTGGCGTGTGTATGCCACAGCTATTTCCACAAAACATATAAAATCGGTGACATTTATAGCTTTGTGTAGGCTTTCTAACTAAACCTTTTATTTTCAGCTGAGGATTATTTTCGATTTGTAGTAAAACGATGTTTTTATTACTTTATGGATTGCTTTATGTTGGCCTCTCTTATTAAACTAGTTAACTCCCTCACATTCTTTACTATCAAACTGATAATTATTTAGAAATTTGATAACAAAATACCCAGTTAACTAGTACCTGAAATACCCAATTAACTAGTACCCAAAATACCCAATTAAAACACCCAGTTAACTCTTAGAGTGAATACCAATTAACGTTCTTATTAAGATTCTTCAGCTACTTTCAATACGGTTACCCGAATACTAATTATCAGCTTACAGCTTATAAACATTTTTCGAGTAATCGTATATTTTGTTCTAAATTGGCCGTATAAAATGTAAGATTTTGCATTCTTATGCAAATAATTACCCCAAGTTTGAAAATTGCAAAGTCAAACTTTTCGTATGATTCTAAATAATTTTCCAATTGGAAATATGAATCTAGCACTAACGGTTCAAAGTTATAAGCCAAATAATTTTTTGAAGCACCCTACACAGGCTGCTTATACATTTTAAGAACACATTTAAAGTAGTACAATAAAAGTTTGAAGTAACAATATTTATTTCTTAAATATTCTATCTGTTGGTTCTTTCTCTGGACTGTCATTCTATATCTTGATTTCCAAGATCTTGATTTCCAAGATTCCCTGATTTCCAAGATCTTGATTTTCAAGATTGTTTAGAGTTATGTGTAGTATATTATTCCACGCCTCTTTCACAGTTTTTCACAGTCCGTTCATTGTTAGGCCTGAGTATAGAAAGTCCTCTTTTTAATAATCCAGAAGCACAATAATCCATTGGTGACACATCAGAAGACTTTGAAGGAATATGAACAAAATGGATAGCTTTAATAAACCTACATCTTTTGTCATTTAAAAAGAAATTTAGCGGTAGATTTTGACCTGTGACTTTAGTGGCTTTCTCTGATGAAGATCTACTTAGTCTATTAAGACTCTGTGGATAAAGATATGGAATTTCTTCTTTAAATAAATGAGTTAAAACGTTATCTTGGTAGTATGTTGAATTGATTTTGACATTTTTTCGACTTTTCTTAGCTTTCATTTACCATTGTACGAACAGTCAGCAATAATCATGAATCCTTTACTGAAACTTTCTTTTGAACCTTGGAAACAAGTTTTTTAGGTCTTTTTTCCCCTCTTTATGACAGTAAATCTAGATCATTTTTGTTACGGTCATTTAAATAGATCCATGCTTTATCAATTGTCACAATTTCTATCTATCAGCGGCTAAATGATTTTCATAGAGAAGTCTACAGCGTGTTCTGAACTCAAATACATGCCAAGTTAAAAAAAAAGGGGGGGGGCATTATGCTTTTGGGGCTTTTTTAAGATTTAAATATTTATTTATTATCTGGTTTACAATCGCTACAGAGGTATTTAAAGACAGTTGTTCTTTGGGTCCGTGGATTTTCTTTTCAGACAAGATTGTTATATTCGTGCATGTAGGTACTTTCTTTGGGTATTCACTCGTTGTTCTTTTTTCGTTTAAAAGCATTTTTTGACGCGTTTTCACTTTAGTAATTATAATATTGCTTATTTTGCATTTAGAAATGTGAATTCCATGGTTTTTACAGCGTTTCTTAATTACTGGGTAAAATTATTTCTCTTCGGAAAGAGCAAAAACGTATCCTTCAAACCAAAGTTTGTTTGCAAAACGTAGACAGCTTACATTATTTTTTAAATAGACAAAATTTAACTACAACAAAATATAATTTAGATTTTATAAAATGTGCTGTTGCCAGAAATACTTTTTGAGTCAATTTATTTTTATTATCTTTTTATTTTTAATAAAACCGTTCTGAAAACGTGCAAACAACCTCTGTATATACTACTGCTGTTGTTCCGAGAATTATCACTGTTTTCTATAGTAAATAATGTTATGCAAATCTTATAATTGGAATAATTCGAATTTAAATCATGGAAATACAATATTTTGCACTTCATTGTCACACAAACAGTAGGTTATTAATTATTGTCTAATCCTGAAAATCACTAAAAATGCTATTTAGTTCTAGATTTTTATACAATGTATCTATTTCTGAAGACAAAGAGACTTTATTTTTAATATAGTCGTAAATATAGGTACCTTCTTTGGGTATTCATTCGTTGTTCTTTTTCCGATTGAAAGCAATGTTTGATACTTTTTCACTTTATAATATTGATTTAATAATGATAATATTAAGGCAGACAGGAATGCAAGGGCATAGACGATCAGAGTAATAGTAATTCGCCATAAGCTATCATCTGCCGGTCAAATATATTAAATAATACCTGCTAACCGCTTTCATTTAATGCCTAGTTCGCTATTAATAAAATCGACATATTTAGTTTAAAATTCGAGTTTTGTAGTAATTTCTGCATGATTTGTATTTACTTTTCTAAAGGAATGTATTTTATTAAAATAATTTGTAATAAATATTGAATACGTTTATATTTTTGTTTTCACTATTAACATTTGTTTTCAGCATACATTATATCAAAGCATTAAATTGGAAGGTCAAGTGTACTTTGTAGAAAAAAATATTTAATTGAGGCGGAAAGTACCAGATTAAAAGGACCATATAAAACAACTCATATGAGTTCATGGTGTTCTACCACTAAAAAGGGGACAGGAAAATCTTAAAGCTATCAGTTCTAGGTAACTATCAATGAAATTTCGTCGTGGGCTATTTTAAAACTTGAGAAATATATAAAATCTGCAGTTAAAAAAGCACTATAAGAGAGAAAATAATTGACGAATTCCCCAGTTAAACTTGCAAAAGTTGAAGAAGATGACAAGCACACAACAAAAGAAAAATCTCATACAAAGAGAGAAAAAAGAACATAATACCCACAAAGTCATCTGTGACTTAACTTTCTGGTAAATAGGAGCACTTACGATTTTGGTACGATTAGGAAAAAAGAACTTGTCTTTTTTGTATGTGGGAACTATCCCGCAAAAATTGTATGTATCCACTCTAGCTGAAAAACAAATTGAATAAATTTCACACAATTTGGCAGATAAGTCAGTGAATTACTCTAATGCTGCTTAGATTTAAAAGAAACAGATCCTGTCCTTTTCATTTTTTTGTAAAATAGCCCGCAATAATCTTTTAATTTTAAAATAAAAATTCTAAAATAAAAGACTCCGTATGCTCGAATGTATCAATTAAATGAGTGCTAGTTTTACACGTAATTTTTGGCGACGAAAATAATTAAATCAACTTCATAACTCTCTGACAAATATTTCTCAAGATGGTTCAGTTTTTTCGCATTTTTGACACGTCGCCTTTGAAAATACACCCAGTCACTAAATTTAAATGAAAATTGAGTTAAAACTGCAATTTTAGTGTAATTTTAAATAATTATCCGTGTCATTTTGGGCAATTAGACTCAATTTCGTGAATTATGAACGAAAGAAAAAAAAATGAACTTGGGTTTGTAGCGAAAGTCAGGTGCTGTCCACATCAGCTTTTTTAATTTTCCGCTAAAGGTGTTTCAGTCACTTTTACTCTATCGGGTATGGTCATTTTGCTTTTGAGAGACCTAACGTGTTAATAGGCCTTTTCTGAGGGTGCTTAATGACTTGTTATTGAGGTGCTTAATGACTTGTTATTGAGGTGCTTAATGATTTGTTATTGAGGTGCTTAATGACTTGTTATTGAGGTGCTTAATGACTTGTTATTGAGGTGCTTAATGATTTGTTATTGAGGTGCTTAATGACTTGTTATTGAGGTGCTTAATGACTTGTTATTGAGGTGCTTAATGATTTGTTATTGAGGTGCTTAATGATTTGTTATTGAGGTGCTTAATGACTTTGTTACAGACTTTATATGTCCAGGCTTGATATTTAAGCAAATAAACGCCATCACATTTGAGCACATTGCATGTTGCATCTTAAGAGACTACTTTTCCTGTTTAATAGCTCTACTGTTGAAGAGTTTTACAATCTACCACGTAAATAGAAATCATTTTTCCGCGCGCACAAAATTCTTACCATATGACGTTAGTTTGACTAGTCTGATATGACGTAGTATTTGCCCAGCTTACTGCTTAGAACTGTTCAATCTAAGATGTTTTTTTTCACACATTACTTGTCAAAAATAATATCGATTTCGTGCGTTTATGTCGAGGATTATTATTCGGAAATGAAGCGGCTGATTCCCCGAAAATGTTTTTTATCTGCTTCGTCTATGATCTTAAATATTCCTTTACATATGTATAAAGGTATTGGTGTTTGTATTTCTAAATTCTTGCTACGAAAAAACTCCATACATAATTTAGTATCCTAAAATATGTATGTATTTAATAAACTAGGGAGCTCGCCAACCCCTTAACTTGCTCCGCGAGTCGGGAGGCTGCGTCTCTTACTCGCTGCGCTCACAGAGGTTGCTCCACATCCATCTCTTCTAAAAATTCTACTTTCAAAAATTTATTTTTGCTATTCCCATCTATCTTCCGCAGGGGGTAAAAACAGGTATTTTTCTCAGCCCAGGGAATCCCCAAACTAAATTCCTCGATCCAGAGATCGCTAGGCGAGCTATTTCAACCAAACTAAAGTTGAAATCGGTAAACGGATTATTTCATCGTGCTACCTTAATATTTCTCTATAAATGTATCAAATTTCATATTTTTGTATGCTATAGTTTTTGCGGTACAAGACTAAATCGCTGGACGTGCCGATACGAAAGAAAAACTTTCACTTCAGAAGTGCATAAAAAGTAAAATATCTCGTAAACTACATCGAAATTAAAAAAAAAGGGCTCCGTCCTGAAAATATTCAACTATGTAGGTACCTTCCTGCAAAAATTCGTGGTCTTGCTATTGGTAGTCTATTCAGGCCGCGAACTCGTAGCTCCAATGTTTTGTTTTTGACTTTGACATTAAATATTTCTGAAACTAAATATTTCTGATTTTGACTTTAAATATTTCTGAATCAATGAATATTTCATTCATATCAGCTATGCAGACTCCATGGGCTAAATAATTTTGCGTTAAAGAAATACAGCAATTCTAATACAACTCCTTCTACATATTTTGCTATTTACATTTTACATAATTGAAAAATAGGCTTCGTTGTAGAAATAATCATATTTGGATGATCATTTAAACTCAAATATATTGTAATTCCGTTGTTTCAGTATGTAGATGCGCAGAATTTAAGCAAAAATAAAGTGGTTTTAGGACGGATACAACACTCAATATGAATTAAAAAGCACTTACAAAATCACGATTTTGAGACAAGGTGGATGTCATATATCATTTTGAAGTGGGTCATGTGATCTTTTCATATCATGGTCACGTGATCGCTTCATGTAAGAGATGTAATTAATATTTTAATTTTTATTTAAAAACTACTAAATATATTTCGCTGAATTTTTTTTTTATATATTTTATGGAACAATTTGAATATTACCTAAAATTTTCGAAGCAATTTGTGAATTCTAAATCCGCTTAAAAAATGTTTAAAAATTAGGTCCCAAAAGGCTCAATGTATTTCATTATTTCAACCCGGGTTCAATCCAAAACTAATTGGGTGATATTATTCATTTATATTCCCATAGGTCCTACAGACCGTCTGAACAACATACTAAAATTTCATTTTGATTAAGTCATTTTTACGGCAGTTATCGTGCTAACGGACAGACAGACAGACAGACAGACAGACAGGACAGAATGAACAAAGTCATAAACATTTTCAACTTTATTGTAAAGTGTTAAAACTCACGATTTCGACACAAGATGGATGCCATATTTTATTTTGAAGTGGGTCACGTGATTTCTTCATATAATGGCCACGTGATCTTTTCATATAAAGGGTTCAATTATTAACACTTTAAAACAAAGTTGAAAAGTGTTTATGACTTTGTTCATTCTGTCTGTCTGTCTGTCTGTCCGTTAGCACGATAACTGCCGTAAAAATGACTTTGTCAAAATGAAATTTTAGTATGTTTTTCAGACGGTCTGTGGGACCTATGGGAATATAAATAAATAATATCACCCAATTAGTTTTTTATTGAACCCGGGTTGAAAAAATGAAATACATTGAACCCTATGGGACCTAATTTTTCAAATATTTTTTAAGTAAATTTAAAATTCACGAATTGCTTCGAAATTTTTAGAAAATATTCACATTATCCCATAGAATATATAAAAAAAATTCAGTAAAATACGTTAAGTAGTTTTTTAATTAAAAATTATTTAATATAGAGAAAACAACAAATTCAATTAAATTCTGACTTTGGGATATCCTCCAGAAAGAAAAGAGAGATATATTATATAATAAATATCTTTCCAAGCGTTTAATCATTTTGCATATGAGAGAGGCTCACATTTTAAAATAAATTTGGTAGATAACAATTTTTCATTTTTTTTTCATTTTTTTTTTAATTTTATTTAACTCTTCATGATATACTTATTTGATGACATTTTTAATGCACTTTCCTACGTCCTAGTGAGTTAAAATTTGGTACACAGCTTAAATTTGTTGAACATTTTATTCGACAAAAATTTGATGGATCTTTAAATATAGATCATACATTTTTTTCGAAATGGCCTGAAAATAATCCCCGTTCACTTCTATAAATCATTGTTGTAATATTGTTAAAAATTCTGATGTGGACAGCACATGTCTTTCCTTGCAGACTCATATTCGTTCTCTTTATTTCTTCAATAATAATTTGAGTTTATCTGCACAAAATAACAACCATCAGTATTTTAAATGACATTGAATTTACACGTTAAACTTAAATTTGGTTCTCATTTGATAGCTGGACTTATTGGCAAAGGTGGCGTAGCGAAAACGCGAAAAAACTGGAATATCTCAAGAACGGCTAGTCCTAGAGCAATGGGGTTAGTCTTATTCTTTTTGTTGTCAAAAATCACGTATAAAATAGGAATTTAATTGATATAATCGAGCACACGTAGTCTTTTATTTTTATATATAACGATTTTTGCGGGCCATTTCGCAAAAATAGCCCATTCCTTTTTCTCGAATCGTACTAGAATAACCTACAAATGATATATATACAAAATTTTGTTAAATTTGGTATATAAATCACTTGTAGGTTACTGAAATATTATACACCAAATTTTGTTAAATTTGTTCCATTAGTTTTTAGCTAGAGTGGATAAAGGCAATTTCTGCGGCCATTTCGCAAAGAAGGCAGATTCTTTTATTACGAATCGTACTATAATCTATTGATCATCAGGATTTCCCACAAAAAATGTACCTACCAAAATGTATGAAATTCGGTCCATTAGTTTTTCAATTAGAGTGGATGTAATATCCTCACTGACACACAGAAACATACACAGATACACCCTTACACACACAGACGTCTTCCTAAAAATAGTATTTTCGTGCTCTAGAAGTCCCAAAACATGTAGATCCTTTGAAAATTCGAGTTCCGATCTTCGGCACGATTCCAATACTTTGAGTACATACACATACACACATATATTATCTGTGTATCTGTGTATTATCTGTTTATCTAAATTCCGTGCCTATGCAATTACAATAGTTGTGATTTTAAATTATCCCTGAACTTTTATTATTTCTTCAACGAAGCCTAATTTTAACATATGCAGAATGCAAATATCTCAAGCGATTGTAAGATGAATTACATAAGAATTGCTGAATTTTTTTCACACAAAATTATTTAGCTCTGGAGTCTGGAATACAAGTTATATGAATGAAATATTCATTGATTTTGCATAAAGAGTCAGATGATTTATATTTCGATACAGTTTTAAATATTTAAGTATAATAAATTACTGTAGTACTGTAATAATGTAAAAGATATCACCACTGAATGTATCACATTTTAGAAATTTTTAAATGAAATTACATTTCAGTTGGAAAGTGTTTCATAATCAATGCTTAATCATGATTGATCTTTCTTGTTATTTTAATTGTCATTCAGAAAAAATACTGAATATATTTTGCTGAACATTATTTTACATATTTATATGTATTGGGTTCAATGTATTTCATTTTTTCAACCCGGGTTCAATCCAAAACTAATTGGGGGATATTATTCATTTATATTCCCATAGATCCCACCGACTGTCTGAACAGCATACTAAAATTTCATTTTGATAAAGTCATTTTTACGGCATTTATCGTGCTAACAGACAGAAAGACAGACAGACAGAATGAACAAAGTTATACACTTTTCAACTATGTTGTAAAGCGTTAAAAATGGTTATTTAATTTTCAGCATTTTATGAAGATTCTTTCTTATGCAGCTATGACTTATGCAATGATTTTTTTTTTTTTACATAAATCCAATGAATTTACATCTTTCACAGTTAAAAAATAATGTATAAGATTCACGGCCCTACTATGTTTCGGTGTAATTTTTATCACAGTTTTGTATGGTAAATCCCGAGCAACGGCGGGTAATTGCTGCTAGTTTCTTATATACTAGAATGCACGCCCGTCATATGACGGAATTAAAAATTTGCAAAACAGAGTCTCCAATGTTTTTGAAATCCCAGGCCGCCCGACTCATCCGAGGATTCGAGTAGTTGTTTAAGCGACCGGGACTTCCTATGTAGTGTCATTTTTATCAATTTCGTGATAGTTTTATCAATTTTGCGACAATTCAGTCAATTAGGAAACATTTAAAAAAAAAACTTCCTAAGTTTGCGATATTTCGTAAAATTAGCCTCTAAAATTTTGCCAAGCGTTATGGACGGAGAAATAAGCTTGTTAGACAAGAAAGATCAATCATGCATAAAGCATTGATTATGAAACACTTTCCAACTTCAATGCAATTTCATTGAATCATCTCTAAACTGCGATACATTCCTCGGTAATATTTTAAAAATTATCACAATACTACATTAATTTATTATATTTGAAAACTTAAAATTTCATCGAAAAAAATGAACTTCATTCAAATGACGTCAATTAAATATAAATCGCCTGGCTCCTCGATAATGTTTTTAACATTATCATAATACTAAAATAATTTATTATATTTGAAAACTTCGTCAAAAACAACTGAAATTTATTCAAATGACGCCATCGAAATGTAACACGCCTGGCTCTCTGTATAAAAGCAGCATTTCATTCATAAACATTTTCATATTCATTTCATTCATCACAATACTATAATAATTTATTTTATTTAAAAACTTAAAAAAATGGAGTTACAAGTAATTAAACTTTATTCTTAAAACTTCATAGAAAAAAATCGTCCTTCTCTCTGTAAAATCAATGAATATTTCATTCATATCAGCTATGCAGACTCCATGAGCTAAATAATTTTGCTTTAAAGAAATGCAGAAATTCTTATATAACTCATTCTACATATTTTGCTGTTTACATTTTACATAAGTGAATAAAGTCATAAACACTTTTTCAACTATGTTGTAAAGTGTTAAAAATAGGCTTTGTTGTAGAAATAATCAAATTTGGATGATCATTTAAACTCAAATATATTGTAATGGCGTTGTTTCAGTGTGTAGATGCACAGAATTTAAGCACAATTATAGCGGTTTTAGAACGGATACAACACTCAATATGAATTAAAAAGAACTTTAAAAATCACGATTTTGAGACAAGATGGATGCCATATTTCATTTTGCAGTGGGTCACGTGATCTCATAAAATGGCCACGTGATCCCTCCATATAAGAGGTGTAATTATTATTTTAAAAACTGATGAATATATTTTGCTGAAATTTTTTTATATATTTTATGGGATAGTTTGAATATTACCTAACATTTTCGATACAATTTGTGAATTTCAAATCCGCTTAAAAAATGTTTGAAAAATTAGGTCCCATAGGGTTCAATGTATTTCATTTTTTCAACCCGGGTTCAATCCAAAACTAATTGGGTGATATTATTCATTTATATTCCCATAGGTCCCACAGACCGTCTGAACAACATACTATTTTAATTAAGTCACTTTTACGGCAGTTATCGTGCTAACGGACAGACAGACAGAATGAACAAAGTCATAACCACTTTTCAACTTTGTTGTAAAGTGTTAATAAACGACTATTGACGTCCAAATACAAAACAGTTACCCAAAGTATCTTTTCTCATGAAGGGAACGAGTTAGATCCACGAGATTGATCGCAACAAATTTATAATATTACATACGAAAAATGAAAATATTTCGCAATCTTTAATACCTTTTATCTAATTTTATGTGATTTTTTTTAATAAATTTATTTGAAATATGTGCAATATCTCAAAAACTGTTTACGCTAGCAATTCAAAGTTGATGTTAATCGCTTTGCAATGAAAAATTACATAAGAAATAATTATTTTCGTAACTTTATTGAAAGTTTTGATATTTTGGTGATTTTTTTTTTCAAAATTTCATTGTGTTCTTAACATTCGATTGCGTTTAAAAACAACAGGCTTCCGGTTTTCCCTAATTTTTCTTCGACCCAGACCGTCCGACCTACTAGAAAGGTATCTGTTTGGATGAACGGGAAGTACCACCCAATTTTGATCTGGACCCAGCGGGGGAGGAATCCACAGGGACCGTACCCTCCTTCCTCTACCTCTCAGAAAGACTTAAGGACTCAAATGTTTAACGTGATCGTATTCTGCGTGAACACGGTGGCAGTTTTGGCAACAGCGGGAATCGAACCCGTGCCGCCCGATTGCAATTCCCGCGCGCTAACCATTGGCTGTCGTGCCCCGGGATTTCCTAATTGCAATTTTGTACCAAATTTTGTTCGAATAGCTTCATTCATTCGTGAGATATCGTCTCCAAAGGCTCACTGACACACACACACACGCGCGCGCGCACATGCACACTCACGCACTCACACATGCACACACGCACGCACGCACATCAAACACATACATGCATGACTTTAAAAACGTCTGATTCATGTTCAAGGATACTTGAAACGTGCTATTTTCGCCAAGGTATATAAGGAAAGTAATAATCAATCCATTGCCTTAGAGCTATAACTTTAACGCGTTATTCCACCTAAAAGTTATAATTTTAATTACAAGTTTCCGTTATAACATTAAACTTCGAATTATGAAACATAACAAATCTTTAATGCATCAAACTAATCAAATTCGGAGAATTTAACGCTCTCCATCATTAATTCAGATTTTGCCTCAAAGCATAGTTGTTCTACACCTCCACCCTCCTTCACCATAGAAAAGGAGAAATATCACTTGACTTGCAGTGGAATAATCTTGAGAGAAATCTTTTTCCGCGTGTCACGTGATACATTTGGCGAGAGCTTCGAAAGCCAGACATTTTCAGTGTGTGCTGTAAGACAAAAGTTCGGTGCTAGCATACGATTTTCCAAAATGCGCCAGTGTCGGTTCCAGTCCCATCCTCCTTATCTCCATTTTCGTTTAAGAATTTTCTGTTGAATTAAATCGAATATTTTCCTTCCTGATTCTAACGTTAAGCATTTCCGGCAGAATTCGATAATGAACTGGTAATCAGTTGGACTCTGCGCTTGGTTCGAGCCCCAGCCTCGGCAACTGAATTTTTGTTTAAGAATTTTGTGTCCAATTAAATGCAAGATTTCTGTTCCTGATTATTTGATATAGAGAAGGTACATATTTCAGGCAGAATGGAAATGTTGTGAGGCGAGGTGGTTAACACTGTGGACGGCAAATCCATTGGGATCTGCCCGCGTGGGTTTGAGAAGGTTTGAATTTTTGTTAAGAATTTTGTGTATAATTAAATGCAATATTTTTATTCCTGATTCTTTGATGTAGAGAAATTAAACATTTCCGGAAGAATTGGAACTCTGTGAGACGAGGTGGGGGAGTTGCAAAGACGATGGACTGCTAATGCACTGGGCTCAGCCCGCATGGGTTCGGGTCCCATCCTCGTCGTCTTCATTATTTTATTTTTTGAGAATTTTGGGCTTAAATAAATGCTTCCTTCCTGATTATTTGATGTAGAAATATTAAACATTTGCAGCAGAATGAGAATATTGGGAGGCGAGGTGGCCGAGTAGTTAAGGCGATGGACAGATAATCCATTGAGTGCAGCCAGCGTGGTTTCGAGTCCCATCAAATACCAACCTCGTCGTGACGCAAAAAAATATTGTTTATGGCACATAACAAACACTGTGAGGCAAGGTAGCCGAATAGTTTAGGCAATGGACTACTAATCTGTTCAACTCTTCCAGTGTGGGTTCGAGTCAGATCCTCGTCGTCTCCGTTTTTGTTTAGGAATTTTGAGTCAACTTAAATGCAATATTTTTTCCTTATTCTTTGATATAGAGAAATTAAACATTTTCGGCAGAAATGGAATCATGTCGGAGGAGGTGGCTCAGTGGTTTAGTCGATGGACTACTAAACCATTGGACCCTGCCCGAGTGGTTTCGCGTCTCTTCTTCGACGTCTCCATTTTTGTTTAAGAATTTTGTGTATGATTAAATGTAATATTTTTCTTCTTGGTTCTCTTATATACAGAAATTAAATATTTCCCGCAAAATGGAAATATTGCGAGGCGCGGTGGTCGAGTGGTTAAGCCGACGGACTGCTCATTCTTTGGGCTCTGCTCGCGTGGGTTTGAGTCCCATTCTTGTTTAAGAATTTTGTGTTGAATTAAATGCAATATTTTTCTATCTGGTTCTTTGATGTAGAGTAATTAAATATTTCCGACAGAATGGAAATTTTCTGAGGCGAGGTTACCGAGTGTTTAAAGTGACGGACTGCTTGGAGTCCCATTCTCGTTGTCACCATTCATGTTTAAGAATTTTGTGTAGAATTAAATGCAATATTTTTCTATCTGGTTCTTTGATGTAGAGTAATTAAATATTTCCGACAGAATGGAAATTTTCTGAGGCGAGGTTACCGAGTGTTTAAGGTGACGGACTGCTTGGAGTCCCATTCTCGTTGTCACCATTCTTGTTTAAGAATTTTCTGTAGAATTAAATGCAATATTTTTCTATCTGGTTCTTTGATGTAGAGTAATTAAATATTTCCGACAGAATGGAAATTTTCTGAAGCGAGGTTACCGAGTGTTTAAGGTGACGGACTGCTTGGAGTCCGGCAGAACTGAAATGTCGCTGGACGAGGTAGCGGAGTGTTTAAGGCGATAACCTACGAATACATTGGACTCTGGACGAGTAATTTCGAATTTCTGCCTCCTCATGTCTACGCTTTTAATAATATTGTGTCCAACTAAATGCAATATTTTATTACACCTTTCTTTGATTTAGAGATATTAAATATTTATGGCAAAATGGAAATGTTTAGATATGAGGTGGACGAGTAGTTAAGGAGATGGCCTGCTAATCCATTGGTCTCTGCCCGTGTGATTTCGATTCCCGTCGTCTCCAATCTTTTTTAAGAATTTTGTGTAGAATTAAATGCAATATTTTTCTACATCTTCTTTGACATAGAGAAGACATAGTTCTTTGACATAGAGAAATTAAATATTCCCGACAGAAAGAGAAACCTCCGAGACGAGGTGGCCGAGTGGTTAAGGCGATGGACTGCTAATCCATTGGGCTGTGCCCGCGTGGGTTCGAGTCCCTTCCTCGTCGTCTCCATTTTTGTTGAATAATTTTGTATGTAATTAAAAGTAATGTTTTTCTTCCTGATTCTTTGATATAGTGAAATTAAATATTTCCTAAGGAATTTAAAATTTAAAAAGCGAGGTTCAAGCTAGGTGACCGAGTGATTCCGGCGATGGACTACTAAACCAGTGGCATCTTTCCCCGTGGAATCGCGTGCAGTCCCCGTCGCCTCCATTTTTGTTTAAGAATTTTGTGTAAAATTCAATGCAATATTTTGCTTCCTGATTCTTTGATATTGAGAAATAAAATATTTCCGGCAGAATGGAAACGCTCTGAGGCGATGTTTCCCAGTGGTTAAGGCGATGGACTGTTAATCAATTAGGGGGTTCAAGTCCCATCCTCGTACTCTCCATTTTTGTTGAAATATTTTGTATATAATTGAAACGAAAATTTTTCTTCCTGATTCTTTGATATAGTGAAATTAATTATTTCCTGTAGAATTTAAAATTTAAGAAGCAAAATTCAAGCCAGTGATTCCGGCCGAGTGATTCTGACCGAGTGATTCCGGCGATGGACTACTAACCCATTGGCATCTTCCCACGTGAGTTCGAGTCCCGTCCCCGTTGCATCCATTTTTGTTTAAGAATTTTGTGAAAAATTAAATGCAATATTTTTCTTCCTGATTCTTTGGTATTGAGAAATTAAATATTTCTGCAGAATGGAAACGTTATGAGGCGAAGAGACCGAGTAGTTAAAGCGATGGACTCTTAATCAATTGGGCTCTTCCCGCGTGTGTTCCAGTCCCATCCTCGTGGTCTCCATTTTCGATAAAGAATTTTGTATATAATTAAAAGTAATGTTTTTCAACCCGATTCTTTGATATAGTGTAATTAAATATTTCCTGTAGAATATAAAATTTAAGAAGCCAGGTTCAAGCTAGGTGACCGAGTTAATTAGGTGCCGGAAATTACATATTTCCGGCAGAATGGAAACGCTCTGAGGCGAGGTGGGCCAGTGATTAAGGCGATGGACTGCTAATCCATTGGGCTCTGCCCGCAGGGGTTCGATTCCCATCCTCGTCGTCTCCATTTTTGTTGAAGAATTTTGTATATAATTGAAACGAAGATTTTTCGTCCTGATTCCTTTATATAGTGAAATTAAATATTTACAGCAGAATTTAAAATTTATGAGGCGAGGTTGAAGCAAGTTGGCCGAGTGGTTCCGGCGATGAACTACTGACCCATTGGTATCTTCCCGCTTGGGTTCGAGTCCAGTCGCCTCCATTTTTGTTTAAGAATTTTGTGTAAAATAAATGCAATATTTTTCGTCCTTATTCTTTGATATTGAGAAATTAAATATTTCCGGCAGAATGAAAGCGCGCTGAATGGTTAAGGCGATGAACAGCTAATCCATTGCGCTGTGCCCGAGTGGGTTCGAGTCCGATCCTCGTCGTCTCCATTTTTGTTGAAGAATTTTGTAATGTTTTTCCTCCTGATTCTTTTATAGAGTTAAATTAAGTATTTCCTAAGGAATTTAAAATTTAAGAAGCGAGGTTCAAGCTAGGTGACCGAGTGATTCCGGCGATGGACTACTAAACCATTGGGCTCTTCTCGCGTGGGTTCGAGTCCCATCCTCGTCGTCTCTCTTTTTGTTGAAGAATTTTGTATATAAATAAAAGTAATGTTTTTCTTCCCGATCCCTTGATATAATTAAATTATATATTTCATTTAAAATTTAAGAAGCGAGGTTGAGGCAAGGTGGCCGAGTGGTTAAGGCGACGGACTGCTAATCCATTGGGCTGTACCCGTGTGGGTTCGAGTCCCATCCTCGTCGTGTTCCATTTTTGTTGAATAGTTTTGTATATAAATAAAAATAATGTTTTTCTTTCTGATTTGTTGATATAATGAAATTAAATATTTCCTGTAGAATTTAAAATATATGAGGCGAGGATGAAGCAAGGTGGACGAGTGATTCCGTCGATGGACTACTAACCCATTGGCATCTTCCCACGAGGGTTCGAGTCCCGTCCCCGTCGCTTCCATTTTTGATAAAGAATTTTGTGAAAAATTAAATGCAATATTTTTCTTCTTGATCCTTTGCTATTGAGAAATTAAATATTTCCGGCAGAATGGAAACGCTCTGAGGCGAGTTGGCCGAGTGGTTAAGGCGATGGACTGCTAATCTATTGGGCTGTGCCCGCGTGGGTTCGAGTCCCATCCTCGTCGTGTTCCATTTTTGTTGAAAAGTTTTGTATATAAATAAAAATAATGTTTTTCTTTCTGATTTGTTGATATAATGAAATTAAATATTTCCTGTAGAATTTAAAATATATGAGGCGAGGATGAAGCAAGGTGGACGAGTGATTCCGTCGATGGACTACTAACCCATTGGCATCTTCCCACGAGGGTTCGAGTCCCGTCCCCGTCGCTTCCATTTTTGTTAAAGAATTTTGTGAAAAATTAAATGCAATATTTTTCTTCTTGATCCTTTGACATTGAGAAATTAAATATTTCCGGCAGAATGAAAACCCTCTGAGGCGAGGTGGCCGAGTGGTTAAGGCGATGGACTGCTAATCCATTGGGCTCTGCCCGCGTGGGTTCGAGTCCCATCCTCGTCGTCTCCATTTTTGTTGAAGCATTTTGTATATAATTGAAACGAAGATTTTTCTTTCTGACTCTTTGATATAGTGAAATTAAATATTTCCTGCAGACATTAAAATTTATGAGGCGATGTTGAAGCTAGGTGGCCGAGTGATTCCTGTGATGTACTACTAAACCATTTGGATCTGCCCGCGGGGGTTCGATACCCATCCTCGTCGGCTCCATTTTTGTTGAAGAATTTTGTATATAAATAAAAATAATGTTTTTCTACCTAATTCTTTGAGATACGAAAATTAAATATTTCCTCTAGAATTTATAATTTATGATGCGAGGATGAAGCTAGTTGGCCGAGTGATTCCGTCGATGGACTACTAACCCATTGGCATCTTCCCACGAGGGTTCGAGTCCCGTCCCCGTCGCTTCCATTTTTGTTAAAGAATTTTGTGAAAAATTAAATGCAATATTTTTCTTCTTGATCCTTTGATATTGAGAAATTAAATATTTCCGGCAGAATGAAAACCCTGTAAGGCGAGGTGGCCGAGTGGTTAAGGCGATGGACTGCTAATCCATTGGGCTGTGTCCGCATGGGGTCGAGTCCCATCCTCGTCGTGTTCCATTTTTGTTGAATAGTTTTGTATATAAATAAAAATAATGATTTTCTTCCTAATCCTTTGAGATACGAAAATTAAATATTTCCTCTAGAATTTATAATTTATGATGCGAGGATGAAGCTAGTTGGCCGAGTGATTCCGTCGATGGACTACTAACCCATTGGCATCTTCCCACGAGGGTTCGAGTCCCGTCCCCGTCGCTTCCATTTTTGTTAAAGAATTTTGTGAAAAATTAAATGCAATATTTTTCTTCTTGATCCTTTGATATTGAGAAATTAAATATTTCCGGCAGAATGGAAACGCTCTGAGGCGAGGTGGCCGAGTGGTTAAGGCGAAGGACTGCTAATCCATTGGGCTGTGCCCGCATGGGTTCGAGTCCCATCCTCGTCGTCTCCATTTTTGTTGAAAAGTTTTGTATATAAATAAAAATAATGTTTTCCTTTCTGATTCGTTGATATAATGAAATTATATACTTCCTGTAGAATTTAAAATATATGAGGCGAGGATGAAGCGAGGTGGACGAGTGATTCCGTCGATGGACTACTAACCCATTGGCATCTTCCCACGAGGGTTCGAGTCCCGTCCCCGTCGTTTCCATTTTTGTAAAAGAATTTTGTGAAAAATTAAATGCAATATTTTTCTTCTTGATCCTTTGATATTGAGAAACTAAATATTTCCGGCAGAAGGGAAACGCTCTGAGGCGAGGTGGCCGAGTGGTTAAGGCGATGGACTGCTTATCCATTGGGCTGTGCCCGCGTGGGTTCGAGTCCCATCCTCGTCGTCTCCATTTTTGTTGAATAATTTTGTATATAAATAAAAATAATGTTCTTTCTGATTCGTTGATATAATGAAATTAAATATTTCCTGTAGAATTTAAAATATATGAGGCGAGGATGAAGCAAGGTGGACGAGTGATTCCGTCGATGGACTACTAACCCATTGGCATCTTCCCACGAGGGTTCGAGTCCCGTCCCCGTCGCTTCCATTTTTGTTTTAGAATTTTGTGAAAAATTAAATGCAATATTTTTCTTCTTGAACCTTTGATATTGAGAAATTAAATATTTCCGGCCGAATGAAAACCCTCTGAGGCGAGGTGGCCGAGTGGTTAAGGCGATGGACTGCTAATCCATTGGGCTCTGCCCGCGTGGGTTCGAGTCCTATCCTCGTCGTCTCCATTTTTGTTGAAGCATTTTGTATATAATTGAAACGAAGGTTTTTCTTTCTGACTCTTTGATATAGTGAAATTAAATATTTCCTGCAGAATTTAAAATTTATGAGGCGATGTTGAAGCTAGGTGGCCGAGTGATTCCTGTGATGGACTACTAAACCATTTGGATCTGCCCGCGGGGGTTCGAGACCTATAATCGTCGGCTCCATTTTTGTTGAAGAATTTTGTATATAAATAAAAATAATGTTTTTCTTCCTAATCCTTTGAGATACGAAAATTAAATATTTCCTCTAGAATTTATAATTTATGACGCGAGGATGAAGCTAGTTGGCCGAGTGATTCCGTCGATGGACTTTTAACCCACTGGCATCTTCCCACGAGGGTTCGAGTCCCGTCCCCGTCGCTTCCATTTTTGTTAAAGAATTTTGTGAAAAATTAAATGCAATATTTTTCTTCTTGATCCTTTGATATTGAGAAATTAAATATTTCTGGCAGAATGGAAACGCTCTGAGGCGAGGTGGCCGAGTGGTTAAGGCGAAGGACTGCTAATCCATTGGGCTGTGCCCGCATGGGTTCGAGTCCCATCCTCGTCGTCTCCATTTTTGTTGAAAAGTTTTGTATATAAATAAAAATAATGTTTTCCTTTCTGATTCGTTGATATAATGAAATTAAATACTTCCTGTAGAATTTAAAATATATAAGGCGAGGATGAAGCGAGGTGGACGAGTGATTCCGTCGATGGACTACTAACCCATTGGCATCTTCCCACGAGGGTTCGAGTCCCGTCCCCGTCGTTTCCATTTTTGTAAAAGAATTTTGTGAAAAATTAAATGCAATATTTTTCTTCTTGATCCTTTGATATTGAGAAACTAAATATTTCCGGCAGAAGGGAAACGCTCTGAGGCGAGGTGGCCGAGTGGTTAAGGCGATGGACTGCTAATCCATTGGGCTGTGCCCGCGTGGGTTCGAGTCCCATCCTCGTCGTCTCCATTTTTGTTGAATAATTTTGTATATAAATAAAAATAATGTTCTTTCTGATTCGTTGATATAATGAAATTAAATATTTCCTGTAGAATTTAAAATATATGAGGCGAGGATGAAGCAAGGTGGACGAGTGATTCCGTCGATGGACTACTAACCCATTGGCATCTTCCCACGAGGGTTCGAGTCCCGTCCCCGTCGCTTCCATTTTTGTTTTAGAATTTTGTGAAAAATTAAATGCAATATTTTTCTTCTTGAACCTTTGATATTGAGAAATTAAATATTTCCGGCCGAATGAAAACCCTCTGAAGCGAGGTGGCCGAGTGGTTAAGGCGATGGACTGCTAATCCATTGGGCTCTCCCCGCATGGGTTCGAGTCCTATCCTCGTCGTCTCCATTTTTGTTGAAGCATTTTGTATATAATTGAAACGAAGGTTTTTCTTTCTGACTCTTTGATATAGTGAAATTAAATATTTCCTGCAGAATTTAAAATTTATGAGGCGATGTTGAAGCTAGGTGGCCGAGTGATTCCTGTGATGGAATACTAAACCATTTGGATCTGCCCGCGGGGGTTCGAGACCTATCCTCGTCGGCTCCATTTTTGTTGAAGAATTTTGTATATAAATAAAAATAATGTTTTTCTTCCTAATCCTTTGAGATACGAAAATTAAATATTTCCTCTAGAATTTATAATTTATGACGCGAGGATGAAGCTAGTTGGCCGAGTGATTCCGTCGATGGACTTTTAACCCACTGGCATCTTCCCACGAGGGTTCGAGTCCCGTCCCCGTCGCTTCCATTTTTGTTAAAGAATTTTGTGAAAAATTAAATGCAATATTTTTATTCTTGATCTTTTGATATTGAGAAATTAAAAATTTCCGGCAGAATGGAAACGCTCTGAGGCGAGGTGGCCGAGTGGTTAAGGCGATGGACTGCTAATCCATTGGGCTGTGCCCGCATGGGTTCGAGTCCCATCCTCGTCGTGTTCCATTTTTGTTGAATAGTTTTGTATATAAATAAAAATAATGTTTTTCTTTCTGATTCGTTGATATAATGAAATTAAATATTTCCTGTAGAATTTAAAATATATGAGGCGAGGATGAAGCAAGGTGGACGAGTGATTCCGTCGATGGACTACTAACCCATTGGCATCTTCCCACGAGTGTTCGTGTCCCGTCCCCGTCGCTTCCATTTTTGTTTTAGAATTTTGTGAAAAATTAAATGCAATATTTTTCTTCTTGAACCTTTGATATTGAGAAATTAAATATTTCCGGCCGATTGAAAATCCTCTGAGGCGAGGTGGCCGAGTGGTTAAGGCGATGGACTGCTAATCCATTGGGCTCTGCCCGCGTGGGTTCGAATCCCATCCTCGTCGTCTCCATTTTTGTTGAAGATTTTGTATATAATTGAAACGAAGATTTTTCTTTCTGACTCTTTGTTATAGTGAAATTAAATATTTCCTGCAGAATTTTAAATTTATGTGGCGATGTTGAAGCTAAGTGGACGAGTGATTCCATCGATGGACTACTAACCCATTGGCATCTTCCCACGAGGGTTCAAGTCCCGTCCCCGTCGCTTCCATTTTTTTAAAGAATTTTGAGAAAAATTATATGCAATATTTTTCTTCTTGATCCTTTAACATTGAGAAATTAAATATTTCGGGCAGAATGGAAACGATCTGAGGCGAGATGGCCGAGTGGTTAAGGCGATGGACTGCTAATCCATTGGGCTATGCCCGCGTGGGTTCGCGTCCCATCCTCGTCGTCTCCATTTTTGTTGAATAGTTTTGTATATAAATAAAAATAATGTTTTTCTTTCTGATTCGTTGATATAATGAAATTAAATATTTCCTTTAGAATTTAAAATATATGAGGCGAGAATGAAGCAAGGTTGACACTAGTGATTCCGTCGATGGACTACTAACCCATTGGCATCTTCCCACGAGGGTTCGAGTCCCGTCCCCGTCGCTTCCATTTTTGTTAAAGAATTTTGTGAAAAATTAAATGCAATATTTTTCTTCTTGATCCTTTGATATTGAGAAATTAAATATTTCCATCAGAATGGAAATGCACTGAGGCGAGGTGGCCGAGTGGTTAAGGCGATGGACTGCTAATCCATTGGGGTGTGCCCGCGTGGGTTCGAATCCCATCCTCGTCGTCTCCATTTTTGTTGAAGCATTTTGTATATAATTGAAACGAAGATTTTTCTTTCTGACTCTTAGATATAGTGAAATTAAATATTTCCTGCAGAATTTAAAATTTATGAGGCGATGTTGAAGCTAGGTGGCCGAGTGATTCCTGTGATGGACTACTAACCCATTGCATGTTCCCACGAGGTTTCGAGTCCCGTCCCCGTCGCTTCCATTTCAGTTAAAGAATTTTGTGAAAAATTAAATGCAATATTTTTCTTCTTGATCCTTTGATATTGAGAAATTAAATATTTCCGGCAGAATGGAAATGCTCTGAGGCGAGGTGGCCGAGTGGTTAAGGCGATGGACTGCTAATATATTGGGCTGTGCCCGCGTGGGTTCGAGTCCCATCCTCGTCGAGTTCCATTTTTGTTGAATAGTTTTGTATATAAATAAAAATAATATTTTTCTTTCTGACTCTTTGATATAGTGAAATTAAATATTTCCTGCAGAATTTAAAATTTATGAGGCGATGTTGAAGCTAGGTGGCCGAGTGATTCCTGTGATGGACTACTAAACCATTTGGATCTGCCCGCGGGGGTTCGATTCCCATCCTGGTCGTCTCCATTTTTGTTGAAGCATTTTGTATATAATTGAAACGAAGATTTTTCTTTCTGACTCTTTGATACAGTGAAATTAAATATTTCCTGCAGAATTTAAAATTTATGAGGCGATGTTGAAGCTAGGTGGCCGAGTGATTCCTGTGATGGACTACTAACCCATTGCATGTTCCCACGAGGTTTCGAGTCCCGTCCCCGTCGCTTCCATTTCAGTTAAAGAATTTTGTGAAAAATTAAATGCAATATTTTTCTTCTTGATCCTTTGATATTAAGAAATTAAATAATTCTGGCAGAATGGAAACGCTCTGAGGCGAGGTGGCCGAGTGGTTAAGGCGATGGACTGCTAATCCATTGGGCTGTGCCCGCATGGGTTCGAGTCCCATCCTCGTCGTCTCCATTTTTGTTGAAAAGTTTTGTATATAAATAAAAATAATGTTTTTCTTTCTGATTCGTTGATATAATGAAATTAAATATTTCCTGTAGAATTTAAAATATATGAGGCGAGGATGAAGCAAGGTGGACGAGTGATTCCGTCGATGGACTACTATCCCATTGGCATCTTCCCACGAGGGTTCGAGTCCCGTCCCAGTCGCTTCCATTTTTGTTAAAGAATTTTGTGAAAAATTAAATGCAATATTTTTCTTCTTGATCCTTTGATATTGAGAAATTAAATATTTCCGGCAGAATGGAAACGCTCTGAGGCGAGGTGGCCGAGTGGTTAAGGCGATGGACTGCTAATCCATTGGGCTGTGCCCGCGTGTGTTCGAGTCCCATACTCGTCGTCTCCATTTTTGTTGAATAGTTTTGTATATAAATAAAAATAATATTTTCTTTCTGATTCGTTGATATAATGAAATTAAATATTTAATGTAGAATTTAAAATATATGAGGCGAGGATGAAGCAAGGTGGACGAGTGATTCCTGTGATGGACTACTAAACCATTTGGATCTGCCCGCGGGGGTTCGAGACCCATCCTCGTCGGCTCCATTTTTGTTGAAGAATTTTGTATATAAATAAAAATAATGTTTTTCTTCCTAATCCTTTGAGATACGAAAATTAAATATTTCCTCTAGAATTTATAATATATGAGGCGAGGATGAAGCAAGGTGGACGAGTGATTCCGTCTATGGACTACTAACCCATTGGCATCTTCCCACGAGGGTTCGAGTCCCGTCCCCATCGCTTCAATTTTTGTTTTAGAATTTTGTGAAAAATTAAATGCAATATTTTTCTTCTTGAACCTTTGATATTGAGAAATTAAATATTTCCGGCCGAATGAAAACGCTCTGAGGCGAGGTGGCCGAGTGGTTAAGGCAATGGACTGCTAATCCATTGGGCTCTGCCCGCGTGGGTTCGAGTCCCATCCTCATCGTCTCCATTTTTGTGGAAGCATTTTGTATATAATTGAAACGAAGATTTTCCTTTCTGACTCTTTGATATAGTGAAATTAAATATTTCCTGCAGAATTTAAAATTTATGAGGCGATGTTGAAGCTAGGTGGCCGAGTGATTCCTGTGATGTACTACTAAACCATTTGGGTCTGCCCGCGGGGGTTCGAGACCTATCCTCGTCGGCTCCATTTTTGTTGAAGAATTTTGTATATAAATAAAAATAATGTTTTTCTTCCTAAACCTTTGAGATACGAAAATTAAATATTTCCTCTAGAATTTATAATTTATGACGCGAGGATGAAGCTAGTTGGCCGAGTGATTCCGTCGATGGACTACTAACCCACTGACATCTTCCCACGAGGGTTCGAGTCCCGCCCCCTTCGCTTCCATTTTTGTTAAAGAATTTTGTGAAAAATTAAATGCAATATTTTTATTCTTGATCCTTTGATATTAAGAAATTAAATATTTCCGGCAGAATGGAAACGCTCTGAGGCGAGG
Source organism: Amaurobius ferox (assembly GCA_951213105.1). NCBI lineage: Eukaryota > Metazoa > Arthropoda > Arachnida > Araneae > Amaurobiidae > Amaurobius > Amaurobius ferox. Next base: position 119,955,768 of record OX578144.1, on the reverse strand, counting down.
TGGCCGAGTGGTTAAGGCGATGGACTGCTAATCCATTGGGCTGTGCCCGCATGGGTTCGAGTCCCATCCTCGTCGTCTCCATTTTTGTTGAAAAGTTTTGTATATAAATAAAAATAATGTTTTTCTTTCTGATTCGTTGATATAATGAAATTAAATATTTCCTGTAGAATTTAAAATATATGAGGCGAGGATGAAGCAAGGTGGACGAGTGATTCCGTCGATGGACTACTAACCCATTGGCATCTTCCCACGAGGGTTCGAGTCCCGTCACCGTCGCTTCCATTTTTGTTAAAGAATTTTGTGAAAAATTAAATGAAATATTTTTCGTCTTTATACTTTGATATTGAGAAATTAAATATTTCCGGCCGAATGAAAACGCTCTGAGGCGAGGTGGCCGAGTGGTTAAGGCGATGGACTGCTAATCCATTGGGCTGTGCCCGCATGGGTTCGATTCCCATCCTGGTCGTCTCCATTTTTGTTGAAGCATTTTGTATATAATTGAAACGAAGATTTTTCTTTCTGACTCTTTGATACAGTGAAATTAAATATTTCCTGCAGAATTTAAAATTTATGAGGCGATGTTGAAGCTAGGTGGCCGAGTGATTCCTGTGATGGACTACTAACCCATTGCATGTTCCCACGAGGTTTCGAGTCCCGTCCCCGTCGCTTCCATTTCAGTTAAAGAATTTTGTGAAAAATTAAATGCAATATTTTTCTTCTTGATCCTTTGATATTGAGAAATTAAATATTTCCGGCAGAATGGAAATGCTCTGAGGCGAGGTGGCCGAGTGGTTAAGGCGATGGACTGCTAATCCATTGGGCTGTGCCCGCGTGGGTTCGAGTCCCATACTCGTCGTCTCCATTTTTGTTGAATAGTTTTGTATATAAAAAAATTAATATTTTTCTTTCTGATTCGTTGATATAATGAAATTAAATATTTAATGTAGAATTTAAAATATATGAGGCGAGGATGAAGCGAGGTGGACGAGTGATTCCTGTGATGGACTACTAAACCATTTGGATCTGCCCGCGGGGGTTCCAGACCCATCCTCGTCGGCTCCATTTTTGTTGAAGAATTTTGTATATAAATAAAAATAATGTTTTTCTTCCTAATCCTTTGAGATACGAAAATTAAATATTTCCTCTAGAATTTATAATATATGAGGCGAGGATGAAGCAAGGTGGACGAGTGATTCCGTCGATGGACTACTAACCCATTGGTATCTTCCCACGAGGGTTCGAGTCCCGTCCCCATCGCTTCAATTTTTGTTTTAGAATTTTGTGAAAAATTAAATGCAATATTTTTCTTCTTGAACCTTTGATATTGAGAAATTAAATATTTCCGGCCGAATGAAAACCCTCTGAGGCGAGGTGGCCGAGTGGTTAAGGCGATGGACTGCTAATCCATTGGGCTGTGCCCGCGTGGGTTCGAGTCCCATACTCGTCGTCTCCATTTTTGTTGAATAGTTTTGTATATAAATAAAAATAATGTTTTTCTTTCTGATTCGTTGATATAATGAAATTAAATATTTCCTGTAGAATTTAAAATATATGAGGCGAGGATGAAGCAAGGTGGACGAGTGATTCCGTCGATGGACTACTAACCCACTGACATCTTCCCACGAGGGTTCGAGTCCCGCCCCCGTCGCTTCCATTTTTGTTAAAGAATTTTGTGAAAAATTAAATGCAATATTTTTATTCTTGATCCTTTGATATTAAGAAATTAAATATTTCTGGCAGAATGGAAACGCTCTGAGGCGAGGTGGCCGAGTGGTTAAGGCGATGGACTGCTAATCCATTGGGCTGTGCCCGCATGGGTTCGAGTCCCATCCTCGTCGTCTCCATTTTTATTGAAAAGTTTTGTATATAAATAAAAATAATGTTTTTCTTTCTGATTCGTTGATATAATGAAATTAAATATTTCCTGTAGAATTTAAAATATATGAGGCGAGGATGAAGCAAGGTGGACGAGTGATTCCGTCGATGGACTACTAACCCATTGGCATCTTCCCACGAGGGTTCGAGTCCCGTCCCAGTCGCTTCCATTTTTGTTAAAGAATTTTGTGAAAAATTAAATGCAATATTTTTCTTCTTGATCCTTTGATATTGAGAAATTAAATATTTCCGGCAGAATGGAAACGCTCTGAGGCGAGGTGGCCGAGTGGTTAAGGCGATGGACTGCTAATCCATTGGGCTGTGCCCGCGTGGGTTCGAGTCCCATACTCGTCGTCTCCATTTTTGTTGAATAGTTTTGTATATAAATAAAAATAATGTTTTTCTTTCTGATTCGTTGATATAATGAAATTAAATATTTCCTGTAGAATTTAAAATATATGAGGCGAGGATGAAGCAAGGTGGACGAGTGATTCCGTCGATGGACTACTAACCCATTGGCATCTTCCCACGAGGGTTCGAGTCCCGTCACCGTCGCTTCCATTTTTGTTAAAGAATTTTGTGAAAAATTAAATGAAATATTTTTCTTCTTTATACTTTGATATTGAGAAATTAAATATTTCCGGCCGAATGAAAACGCTCTGAGGCGAGGTGGCCGAGTGGTTAAGGCGATGGACTGCTAATCCATTGGGCTGTGCCCGCATGGGTTCGATTCCCATCCTGGTCGTCTCCATTTTTGTTGAAGCATTTTGTATATAATTGAAACGAAGATTTTTCTTTCTGACTCTTTGATACAGTGAAATTAAATATTTCCTGCAGTATTTAAAATTCATGAGGCGATGTTGAAGCTAGGTGGCCGAGTGATTCCTGTGATGGACTACTAAACCAATTGGATCTGCCCGCGGGGGTTCGAGACCTATCCTCGTCGGCTCCATTTTTGTTGAAGAATTTTGTATATAAATAAAAATAATGTTTTTCTTCCTAATCCTTTGAGATACGAAAATTAAATATTTCCTCTAGAATTTATAATTTATGACGCGAGGATGAAGCTAGTTGGCCGAGTGATTCCGTCGATGGACTACTAACCCACTGATATCTTCCCACGAGGGTTCGAGTCCCGTCCCCGTCGCTTCCATTTTTGTTAAAGAATTTTGTGAAAAATTAAATGCAATATTTTTATTCTTGATCCTTTGATATTAAGAAATTAAATATTTCCGGCAGAATGGAAACGCTCTGAATCGAGGTGGCCGAGTGGTTAAGGCGATGGACTGCTAATCCATTGGGCTGTGCCCGCATGGGTTCGAGTCCCATCCTCGTCGTCTCCATTTTTGTTGAAAAGTTTTGTATATAAATAAAAATAATGTTTTTCTTTCTGATTCGTTGATTTAATGAAATTAAATATTTCCTGTAGAATTTAAAATATATGAGGCGAGGATGAAGCAAGGTGAACGACTGATTCCGTCTATGGACTACTAACCCATTGGCATCTTCCCATGAAGGTTCGAGTCCCGTCCCCGTCGCTTCCATTTTTGTGAAAAATTAAATGCAATATTTTTCTTCTTGATCCTTTGTTATTGAGAAATTAAATATTTCCGGCAGAATGAAAACCCTCTGAGGCGAGGTGGCCGAGTGGTTAAGGCGTTGGACTGCTAATCCATTAGGCTGTGCCCGCATGGGTTCGAGTCCCATCCTCGTCGTCTCCATTTTTGTTGAAAAGTTTTGTATATAAATAAAAATAATGTTTTTCTTTCTGATTCGTTGATATAATGAAATTAAATATTTCCTGTAGAATTTAAAATATATGAGGCGAGGATGAAGCAAGGTGGACAAGTGATTCCGTCGATGGACTACTAACCCATTGGCATCTTCCCACGAGTGTTCGTGTCCCAAACCCGTCGCTTCCATTTTTGTTTTAGAAATTTGTGAAAAATTAAATGCAATATTTCTCTTTTTGAACCTTTGATATTGAGAAATTAAATATTTCCGGCCGAATGAAAACCCTCTGAGGCGAGGTGGCCGAGTGGTTAAGGCGATGGACTGCTAATCCATTGGGCTCTGCCCGCGTGGGTTCGAGTCCCATCCTCGTCGTCTCCATTTTTGTTGAAGCATTTTGTATATAATTGAAACGAAGATTTTTCTTTCTGACTCTTTGATATAGTGAAAATAAATATTTCCTGCAGAATTTAAAATTTATGAGGCGATGTAGAAGCTAGGTGGCCGAGTGATTCCTGTGATGGACTACTAAACCATTTGGATCTGCCCGCGGGGGTTCGAGACCCATCCTCGTCGGCTCCATTTTGTTGAAGAATTTTGTGAAAAATTAAATGCAATATTTTTCTTCTTGATCCTTTGATATTAAGAAATTAAATATTTCCGGCAGAATGGAAACGCTCTGAGGCGAGGTGGCCGAGTGGTTAAGGCGATGGACTGCTAATCCATTGGGCTGTGCCCGCATGGGTTCGAGTCCCATCCTCGTCGTCTCCATTTTTGTTGAAAAGTTTTGTATATAAATAAAAATAATGTTTTTCTTTCTGATTCGTTGATATAATGAAATTAAATATTTCCTGTAGAATTTAAAATATATGAGGCGAGGATGAAGCAAGGTGGACGAGTGATTCCGTCGATGGACTACTAACCCATTGGCATCTTCCCACGAGGGTTCGAGTCCAGTCCCCGTCGCTTCCATTTTTGTTAAAGAATTTTGTGAAAAATTAAATGCAATATTTTTCTTCTTAATCCTTTGATATTGAGAAATTAAATATTTCCGGCCGAATGAAAACGCTCTGAGGCGAGGTGGCCGTGTGGTTAAGGCGATGGACTGCTAATCCATTGGGCTGTGCCCGCATGGGTTCGAGTCCCATCCTCGTCGTCTCCATTTTTGTTGAAGCATTTTGTATATAATTGAAACGATGATTTTTCTTTCTGACTCTTTGATACAGTGAAATTAAATATTTCCTGCAGAATTTAAAATTTATGAGGCGATGTTGAAGCTAGGTGGCCGAGTGATTCCTGTGATGGACTACTAACCCATTGCATGTTCCCACGAGGTTTCGAGTCCCGTCCCCGTCGGCTCCATTTTTGTTGAAAAATTTTGTATATAAATAAAAAATAATGTTTTTCTTCCTAATCCTTTGAGATACGAAAATTAAATATTTCCTCTAGAATTTATAATATATGAGGCGAGGATGAAGCAAGGTGGACGAGTGATTCCGTCGATGGACTACTAACCCATTGGCATCTTCCCACGAGGGTTCGAGTCCCGTCCCCGTCGCTTCCATTTTTGTTTTTGAATTTTGTGAAAAATTAAATGCAATATTTTTCTTCTTGAACCTTTGATATTGAGAAATTAAATATTTCCGACCGAATGAAATCCCTCTGAGGTGAGGTGGCCGAGTGGTTAAGGCGATGGACTGCTAATCCGTTGGGCTCTGCCCGCGTGGGTTCGAGTCCCATCCTCGTCGTCTCCATTTTTGTTGAAGCATTTTGTATATAATTGAAACGAAGATTTTTCTTTCTGACTCTTTGATATAGTGAAATTAAATATTTCCTGCAGAATTTAAAATTCATGAGGCGATGTTGAAGCTAGGTGGCCGAGTGATTCCTGTGATGGACTACTAAACCATTTGGATCTGCCCGCGGGGGTTCGAGACCTATCCTCGTCGGCTCCATTTTTGTTGAAGAATTTTGTATATAAATAAAAATAATGTTTTTCTTCCTAATCCTTTGAGATACGAAAATTAAATATTTCCTCTAGTATTTATATTTATGACGCGAGGATGAAGCTAGTTGGCCGAGTGATTCCGTCGATGGACTACTAACCCACTGATATCTTCCCACGAGGGTTCGAGTCCCGTCCCCGTCGCTTCCATTTTTGTTAAAGAATTTTGTGAAAAATTAAATGCAATATTTTTCTTCTTGATCCTTTGATATTGAGAAATTAAATATTTCCGGCAGAATGAAAACCCTCTGAGGCGAGGTGGCCGAGTGGTTAAGGCGTTGGACTGCTAATCCATTAGGCTGTGCCCGCATGGGTTCGAGTCCCATCCTCGTCGTCTCCATTTTTGTTGAAAAGTTTTGTATATAAATAAAAATAATGTTTTTCTTTCTGATTCGTTGATATAATGAAATTAAATATTTCCTGTAGAATTTAAAATATATGAGGCGAGGATGAAGCAAGGTGGACAAGTGATTCCGTCGATGGACTACTAACCCATTGGCATCTTCCCACGAGTGTTCGTGTCCCAAACCCGTCGCTTCCATTTTTGTTTTAGAAATTTGTGAAAAATTAAATGCAATATTTCTCTTTTTGAACCTTTGATATTGAGAAATTAAATATTTCCGGCCGAATGAAAACCCTCTGAGGCGAGGTGGCCGAGTGGTTAAGGCGATGGACTGCTAATCCATTGGGCTCTGCCCGCGTGGGTTCGAGTCCCCTCCTCGTCGTCTCCATTTTTGTTGAAGCATTTTGTATATAATTGAAACGAAGATTTTTCTTTCTGACTCTTTGATATAGTGAAATTAAATATTTCCTGCAGAATTTAAAATTTATGAGGCGATGTAGAAGCTAGGTGGCCGAGTGATTCCTGTGATGGACTACTAAACCATTTGGATCTGCCCGCGGGGGTTCGAGACCCATCCTCGTCGGCTCCATTTTGTTGAAGAATATTGTAAAAAATTAAATGCAATATTTTTCTTCTTGATCCTTTGATATTAAGAAATTAAATATTTCCGGCAGAATGGAAACGCTCTGAGGCGAGGTGGCCGAGTGGTTAAGGCGATGGACTGCTAATCCATTGGGCTGTGCCCGCATGGGTTCGAGTCCCATCCTCGTCGTCTCCATTTTTGTTGAAAAGTTTTGTATATAAATAAAAATAATGTTTTTCTTTCTGATTCGTTGATATAATGAAATTAAATATTTCCTGTAGAATTTAAAATATATGAGGCGAGGATGAAGCAAGGTGGACGAGTGATTCCGTCGATGGACTACTAACCCATTGGCATCTTCCCACGAGGGTTCGAGTCCCGTCCCCGTCGCTTCCATTTTTGTTAAAGAATTTTGTGAAAAATTAAATGCAATATTTTTCTTCTTGATCCTTTGATATTGAGAAATTAAATATTTCCGGCAGAATGGAAACGCTCTGAGGCGAGGTGGCCGAGTGGTTAAGGCGATGGACTGCTAATCCATTGGGCTGTGCCCGCGTGGGTTCGAGTCCCATACTCGTCGTCTCAATTTTTGTTGAATAGTTTTGTATATAAATAAAAATAATGTTTTTCTTTCTGATTCGTTGACATAATGAAATTAAATATTTCCTGTAGAATTTAAAATATATGAGGCGAGGATGAAGCATGGTGGACGCGTGATTCCGTCGACGGACTACTAACCCATTGGCATCTTCCCACGAGGGTTCGAGTCCCGTCCCCGTCGCTTCCATTTTTGTTTTAGAATTTTGTGAAAAATTAAATGCAATATATCTCTTCTTTAACCTTTGATATTAAGAAATTAAATATTTCCGGCCGAATGAAAACCCTCTGAGGCGAGGTGCCCGAGTGGTTAAGGCGATGGACTGCTAATCCATTGGGCTCTGCCCGCTTGGGTTCGAGTCCCATCCTCGTCGTCTCCATTTTTGTTGAAGCATTTTGTATATAATTGAAACGAAGATTTTTCTTTCTGACTCTTTGATATAGTGAAATTAAATATTTCCTGCAGAATTTAAAATTTATGAGGCGATGTTGAAGCTAGGTGGCCGAGTGATTAGTGTGATGGACTACTAAACCATTTGGATCTGCCCGCGGGGGTTCGAGACCCATCCTCGTCGGCTCCATTTTGTTGAAGAATTTTGTGAAAAATTAAATGCAATATTTTTCTTCTTGATCCTTTGATATTGAGAAATTAAATATTTCCGGCAGAATGGAAACACTCTGAAGCGAGGTGGCCGAGTGGTTAAGGCGATGGACTGCTAATCCATTGGGCTGTTCCCGCGTGGGTTCGAGTCCCATCCTCGCCGTCTCCATTTTTGTTGAATAGTTTTGTATATAAATAGAAATAATATTTTTCTTTCTGATTCGTTGATATAATTAAATTAAATATTTCCTGAAGGATTTAAAATATATGAGGCGAGGATGAAGCAAGGTGGACGAGTGATTCCGTCGATTGACTACTAACCCATTGGCATCTTCCCATGAGGGTTCGAGTCCCGTCCCCGTCGCTTCCATTTTTGTTAAAGAATTTTGTGAAAAATTAAATGCAATATTTTTCTTCTTGATCCTTTGATATTGAGAAATTAAATATTTCCGGCAGAATGGAAACTCTCTGAGGCGAGGTGGCCGAGTGGTTAAGGCGATGGACTGCTAATCCATTGGGCTGTGCCCGCGTGGGTTCGAGTCCCATACTCGTCGTCTCCATTTTTGTTGAATAGTTTTGTATATAAATAAAAATAATATTTTTCTTTCTGATTCGTTGATATAATGAAATTAAATATTTAATGTAGAATTTAAAATATATGAGGCGAGGATGAAGCAAGGTGGACGAGTGATTCCGTCGATGGACTACTAACCCATTGGCATCTTCCCACGAGGGTTCGAGTCCCGTCCCCATCGCTTCAATTTTTGTTTTAGAATTTTGTGAAAAATTAAATGCAATAATTTTCTTCTTGAACCTTTGATATTGAGAAATTAAATATTTCCGGCCGAATGAAAACCCTCTGAGGCGAGGTGGCCGAGTGGTTAAGGCGATGGACTGCTAATCCTTTGGGCTCTGCCCGCGTGGGTTCGAGTCCCATCCTCGTCGTCTCCATTTTTGTTGAAGCATTTTGTATATAATTGAAACGAAGATTTTCCTTTCTGACTCTTTGATATAGGGAAATTAAATATTTCCTGCAGAATTTAAAATTTATGAGGCGATGTTGAAGTTAGGTGGCCGAGTGATTCCTGTGATGGACTACTAAACCATTTGGATCTGCCCGCGGGGGTTCGAGACCTATCCTCGTCGGCTCCATTTTTGTTGAAGAATTTTGTATATAAATAAAAATAATGTTTTTCTTCCTAAACCTTTGAGATACGAAAATTAAATATTTCCTCTAGAATTTATAATTTATGACGCGAGGATGAAGCTAGTTGGCCGAGTGATTCCGTCGATGGACTACTAACCCACTGACATCTTCCCACGAGGGTTCGAGTCCCGCCCCCGTCGCTTCCATTTTTGTTAAAGAATTTTGTGAAAAATTAAATGCAATATTTTTATTCTTGATCCTTTGATATTAAGAAATTAAATATTTCTGGCAGAATGGAAACGCTCTGAGACGAGGTGGCCGAGTGGTTAAGGCGATGGACTGCTAATCCATTGGGCTGTGCCCGCGTGGGTTCGAGTCCCATACTCGTCGTCTCCATTTTTGTTGAATAGTTTTGTATATAAATAAAAATAATGTTTTTCTTTCTGATTCGTTGATATAATGAAATTAAATAGTTAATGTAGAATTTAAAATATATGAGGCGAGGATGAAGCAAGGTGGACGAGTGATTCCGTCGATGGACTATTAACCCATTGGCATCTTCCCACGAGGGTTCGAGTCCAGTCCCCGTCGCTTCCATTTTTGTTAAAGAATTTTGTGAAAAATTAAATGCAATATTTTTCTTCTTGATCCTTTGATATTGAGAAATTAAATATTTCCGGCAGAATTTAAACGCTCTGAGGCGAGGTGGCCGAGTGGTTAAGGCGATGGACTGCTAATCCATTGGGCTGTGCCCGCGTGGGTTCGAGTCCCATACTCGTCGCCTCCATTTTTGTTGAATAGTTTTGTATATAAATAAAAATAATATTTTTCTTTCTGATTCGTTGATATAATGAAATTAAATATTTAATGTAGAATTTAAAATATATGAGGCGAGGATGAAGCAAGGTGGACGAGTGATTCCTGTGATGGACTACTAAACCATTTGGATCTGCCCGCGGGGGTTCGAGACCCATCCTCGTCGGCTCCATTTTTGTTGAAAAATTTTGTATATAAATAAAAATAATGTTTTTCTTCCTAATCCTTTGAGATACGAAAATTAAATATTTCCTCTAGAATTTATAATATATGAGGCGAGGATGAAGCAAGGTGGACGAGTGATTCCGTCGATGGACTTCTAACCCATTGGCATCTTCCCACGAGGGTTCGAGTCCCGTCCCCGTCGCTTCCATTTTTGTTTTTGAATTTTGTGAAAAATTAAATGCAATATTTTTCTTCTTGAACCTTTGATATTGAGAAATTAAATATTTCCGGCCGAATGAAATCCCTCTGAGGTGAGGTGGCCGAGTGGTTAAGGCGATGGACTGCTAATACATTGGGCTATGCCCGCGTGGGTTCGAGTCCCATCCTCGTCGTCTCCATTTTTGTTGAAGCATTTTGTATATAATTGAAACGAAGATTTTTCTTTCTGACTCTTTGATATAGTGAAATTAAATATTTCCTGCAGAATTTAAAATTCATGAGGCGATGTTGAAGCTAGGTGGCCGAGTGATTCCTGTGATGGACTACTAAACCATTTGGATCTGCCCGCGGGGGTTCGAGACCTATCCTCGTCGGCTCCATTTTTGTTGAAGAATTTTGTATATAAATAAAAATAATGTTTTTCTTCCTAATCCTTTGAGATACGAAAATTAAATATTTCCTCTAGTATTTATAATTTATGACGCGAGGATGAAGCTAGTTGGCCGAGTGATTCCGTCGATGGACTACTAACCCACTGATATCTTCCCACGAGGGTTCGAGTCCCGTCCCCGTCGCTTCCATTTTTGTTAAAGAATTTTGTGAAAAATTAAATGCAATATTTTTCTTCTTGATCCTTTGATATTGAGAAATTAAATATTTCCGGCAGAATGAAAACCCTCTGAGGCGAGGTGGCCGAGTGGTTAAGGCGTTGGACTGCTAATCCATTAGGCTGTGCCCGCATGGGTTCGAGTCCCATCCTCGTCGTCTCCATTTTTGTTGAAAAGTTTTGTATATAAATAAAAATAATGTTTTTCTTTCTGATTCGTTGATATAATGAAATTAAATATTTCCTGTAGAATTTAAAATATATGAGGCGAGGATGAAGCAAGGTGGACAAGTGATTCCGTCGATGGACTACTAACCCATTGGCATCTTCCCACGAGTGTTCGTGTCCCAAACCCGTCGCTTCCATTTTTGTTTTAGAAATTTGTGAAAAATTAAATGCAATATTTCTCTTTTTGAACCTTTGATATTGAGAAATTAAATATTTCCGGCCGAATGAAAACCCTCTGAGGCGAGGTGGCCGAGTGGTTAAGGCGATGGACTGCTAATCCATTGGGCTCTGCCCGCGTGGGTTCGAGTCCCCTCCTCGTCGTCTCCATTTTTGTTGAAGCATTTTGTATATAATTGAAACGAAGATTTTTCTTTCTGACTCTTTGATATAGTGAAATTAAATATTTCCTGCAGAATTTAAAATTTATGAGGCGATGTAGAAGCTAGGTGGCCGAGTGATTCCTGTGATGGACTACTAAACCATTTGGATCTGCCCGCGGGGGTTCGAGACCCATCCTCGTCGGCTCCATTTTGTTGAAGAATTTTGTGAAAAATTAAATGCAATATTTTTCTTCTTGATCCTTTGATATTAAGAAATTAAATATTTCCGGCAGAATGGAAACGCTCTGAGGCGAGGTGGCCGAGTGGTTAAGGCGATGGACTGCTAATCCATTGGGCTGTGCCCGCATGGGTTCGAGTCCCATCCTCGTCGTCTCCATTTTTGTTGAAAAGTTTTGTATATAAATAAAAATAATGTTTTTCTTTCTGATTCGTTGATATAATGAAATTAAATATTTCCTGTAGAATTTAAAATATATGAGGCGAGGATGAAGCAAGGTGGACGAGTGATTCCGTCGATGGACTACTAACCCATTGGCATCTTCCCACGAGGGTTCGAGTCCCGTCCCCGTCGCTTCCATTTTTGTTAAAGAATTTTGTGAAAAATTAAATGCAATATTTTTCTTCTTGATCCTTTGATATTGAGAAATTAAATATTTCCGGCAGAATGGAAACGCTCTGAGGCGAGGTGGCCGAGTGGTTAAGGCGATGGACTGCTAATCCATTGGGCTGTGCCCGCGTGGGTTCGAGTCCCATACTCGTCGTCTCAATTTTTGTTGAATAGTTTTGTATATAAATAAAAATAATGTTTTTCTTTCTGATTCGTTGACATAATGAAATTAAATATTTCCTGTAGAATTTAAAATATATGAGGCGAGGATGAAGCATGGTGGACGAGTGATTCCGTCGACGGACTACTAACCCATTGGCATCTTCCCACGAGGGTTCGAGTCCCGTCCCCGTCGCTTCCATTTTTGTTTTAGAATTTTGTGAAAAATTAAATGCAATATTTTTCTTCTTGAACCTTTGATATTGAGAAATTAAATATTTCCGGCCGAATGAAAACCCTCTGAGGCGAGGAGGCCGAGTGGTTAAGGCGATGGACTGCTAATCCATTGGGCTGTGCCAGCATGGGTTCGAGTCCCATCCTCGTCGTCTTCATTTTTGTTGAAAAGTTTTGTATATAAATAAAAATAATGTTTTTCTTTCTGATTCGTTGATATAATGAAATTAAATATTTCCTCTAGAAGTTAAAATATATGAGGCGAGGATGAAGCAAGGTGGACGAGTGATTCCGTCGATGGACTACTAACCCATTGGCATCTTCCCACGAGGGTTCGAGTCCCGTCCCCGTCGCTTCCATTTTTGTTTTAGAATTTTGTGAAAAATTAAATGCAATATATTTCTTCTTGAACCTTTGATATTAAGAAATTAAATATTTCCGGCCGAATGAAAACCCTCTGAGGCGAGGTGGCCGAGTGGTTAAGGCGATGGACTGCTAATCCATTGGGCTCTGCCCGCTTGGGTTCGAGTCCCATCCTCGTCGTCTCCATTTTTGTTGAAGCATTTTGTATATAATTGAAACGAAGATTTTTCTTTCTGACTCTTTGATATAGTGAAATTAAATATTTCCTGCAGAATTTAAAATTTATGAGGCGATGTTGAAGCTAGGTGGCCGAGTGATTCCTGTGATGGACTACTAAACCATTTGGATCTGCCCGCGGGGGTTCGAGACCCATCCTCGTCGGCTCCATTTTGTTGAAGAATTTTGTGAAAAATTAAATGCAATATTTTTCTTCTTGATCCTTTGATATTGAGAAATTAAATATTTCCGGCAGAATGGGAACACTCTGAAGCGAGGTGGCCGAGTGGTTAAGGCGATGGACTGCTAATCCATTGGGCTGTTCCCGCGTGGGTTCGAGTCCCATCCTCGCCGTCTCCATTTTTGTTGAATAGTTTTGTATATAAATAGAAATAATATTTTTCTTTCTGATTCGTTGATATAATGAAATTAAATATTTCCTGAAGGATTTAAAATATATGAGGCGAGGATGAAGCAAGGTGGACGAGTGATTCCGTCGATTGACTACTAACCCATTGGCATCTTCCCATGAGGGTTCGAGTCCCGTCCCCGTCGCTTCCATTTTTGTTAAAGAATTTTGTGAAAAATTAAATGCAATATTTTTCTTCTTGATCCTTTGATATTGAGAAATTAAATATTTCCGGCAGAATGGAAACGCTCTGAGGCGAGGTGGCCGAGTGGTTAAGGCGATGGACTGCTAATCCATTGGGCTGTGCCCGCGTGGGTTCGAGTCCCATACTCGTCGTCTCCATTTTTGTTGAATAGTTTTGTATATAAATAAAAATAATATTTTTCTTTCTGATTCGTTGATATAATGAAATTAAATATTTAATGTAGAATTTAAAATATATGAGGCGAGGATGAAGCAAGGTGGACGAGTGATTCCGTCGATGGACTACTAACCCATTGGCATCTTCCCACGAGGGTTCGAGTCCCGTCCCCATCGCTTCAATTTTTGTTTTAGAATTTTGTGAAAAATTAAATGCAATATTTTTCTTCTTGAACCTTTGATATTGAGAAATTAAATATTTCCGGCCGAATGAAAACCCTCTGAGGCGAGGTGGCCGAGTGGTTAAGGCGATGGACTGCTAATCCATTGGGCTCTGCCCGCGTGGGTTCGAGTCCCATCCTCGTCGTCTCCATTTTTGTTGAAGCATTTTGTATATAATTGAAACGAAGATTTTCCTTTCTGACTCTTTGATATAGTGAAATTAAATATTTCCTGCAGAATTTAAAATTTATGAGGCGATGTTGAAGCTAGGTGGCCGAGTGATTCCTGTGATGGACTACTAAACCATTTGGATCTGCCCGCGGGGGTTCGAGACCTATCCTCGTCGGCTCCATTTTTGTTGAAGAATTTTGTATATAAATAAAAATAATGTTTTTCTTCCTAAACCTTTGAGATACGAAAATTAAATATTTCCTCTAGAATTTATAATTTATGACGCGAGGATGAAGCTAGTTGGCCGAGTGATTCCGTCGATGGACTACTAACCCACTGACATCTTCCCACGAGGGTTCGAGTCCCGCCCCCGTCGCTTCCATTTTTGTTAAAGAATTTTGTGAAAAATTAAATGCAATATTTTTATTCTTGATCCTTTGATATTAAGAAATTAAATATTTCTGGCAGAATGGAAACGCTCTGAGGCGAGGTGGCCGAGTGGTTAAGGCGATGGACTGCTAATCCATTGGGCTGTGCCCGCATGGGTTTGAGTCCCATCCTCGTCGTCTCCATTTTTGTTGAAAAGTTTTGTATATAAATAAAAATAATGTTTTTCTTTCTGATTCGTTGATAAAATGAAATTAAATATTTCCTGTAGAATTTAAAATATATGAGGCGAGGATGAAGCAAGGTGGACGAGTGATTCCGTCGATGGACTACTAACCCATTGGCATCTTCCCACGAGGGTTCGAGTCCAGTCCCCGTCGCTTCCATTTTTGTTAAAGAATTTTGTGAAAAATTAAATGCAATAATTTTCTTCTTGATCCTTTGATATTGAGAAATTAAATATTTCCGGCAGAATGGAAACGCTCTGAGGCGAGGTGGCCGAGTGGTTAAGGCGATGGACTGCTAATCCATTGGGCTGTGCCCGCGTGGGTTCGAGTCCCATACTCGTCGTCTCCATTTTTGTTGAATAGTTTTGTATATAAATAAAAATAATATTTTTCTTTCTGATTCGTTGATATAATGAAATTAAATATTTAATGTAGAATTTAAAATATATGAGGCGAGGATGAAGCAAGGTGGACGAGTGATTCCTGTGATGGACTACTAAACCATTTGGATCTGCCCGCGGGGGTTCGAGACCCATCCTCGTCGGCTCCATTTTTGTTGAAAAATTTTGTATATAAATAAAAATAATGTTTTTCTTCCTAATCCTTTGAGATACGAAAATTAAATATTTCCTCTAGAATTTATAATATATGAGGCGAGGATGAAGCAAGGTGGACGAGTGATTCCGTCGATGGACTTCTAACCCATTGGCATCTTCCCACGAGGGTTCGAGTCCCGTCCCCGTCGCTTCCATTTTTGTTTTTGAATTTTGTGAAAAATTAAATGCAATATTTTTCTTCTTGAACCTTTGATATTGAGAAATTAAATATTTCCGGCCGAATGAAAACCCTCTGAGGTGAGGTGGCCGAGTGGTTAAGGCGATGGACTGCTAATCCATTGGGCTCTGCCCGCGTGGGTTCGAGTCCCATCCTCGTCGTCTCCATTTTTGTTGAAAAGTTTTGTATATAAATAAAAATAATGTTTTTCTTTCTGATTCGTTGATATAATGAAATTAAATATTTCCTGTAGAATTTAAAATATATGAGGCGAGGATGAAGCAAGGTGGACGAGTGATTCCGTCGATGGTCTACTAACCCATTGGCATCTTCCCACGAGGGTTCGAGTCCCGTCCCCGTCGCTTCCATTTTTGTTGAAGAATTTTGTGAAAAATTAAATGCAATATTTCTCTTTTTGAACCTTTGATATTGAGAAATTAAATATTTCCGGCCGAATGAAAACCCTCTGAGGCGAGGTGGCCGAGTGGTTAAGGCGATGGACTGCTAATCCATTGGGCTCTGCCCGCGTGGGTTCGAGTCCCATCCTCGTCGTCTCCATTTTTGTTGAAGCATTTTGTATATAATTGAAACGAAGATTTTTCTTTCTGACTCTTTGATATAGTGAAATTAAATATTTCCTGCAGAATTTAAAATTTATGAGGCGATGTAGAAGCTAGGTGGCCGAGTGATTCCTGTGATGGACTACTAAACCATTTGGATCTGCCCGCGGGGGTTCGAGACCCATCCTCGTCGGCTCCATTTTGTTGAAGAATTTTGTGAAAAATTAAATGCAATATTTTTCTTCTTGATCCTTTGATATTAAGAAATTAAATATTTCCGGCAGAATGGAAACGCTCTGAGGCGAGGTGGCCGAGTGGTTAAGGCGATGGACTGCTAATCCATTGGGCTGTGCCCGCATGGGTTCGAGTCCCATCCTCGTCGTCTCCATTTTTGTTGAAAAGTTTTGTATATAAATAAAAATAATGTTTTTCTTTCTGATTCGTTGATATAATGAAATTAAATATTTCCTGTAGAATTTAAAATATATGAGGCGAGGATGAAGCAAGGTGGACGAGTGATTCCGTCGATGGACTACTAACCCATTGGCATCTTCCCACGAGGGCTCGAGTCCCGTCCCCGTCGCTTCCATTTTTGTTAAAGAATTTTGTGAAAAATTAGATGCAATATTTTTCTTCTTGATCCTTTGATATTGAGAAATTAAATATTTCCGGCAGAATGGAAACGCTCTGAGGCGAGGTGGCCGAGTGGTTAAGGCGATGGACTGCTAATCCATTGGGCTGTGCCCGCGTGGGTTCGAGTCCCATACTCGTCGTCTCCATTTTTGTTGAATAGTTTTGTATATAAATAAAAATAATGTTTTTCTTTCTGATTCGTTGACATAATGAAATTAAATATTTCCTGTAGAATTTAAAATATATGAGGCGAGGATGAAGCATGGTGGACGAGTGATTCCGTCGACGGACTACTAACCCATTGGCATCTTCCCACGAGGGTTCGAGTCCCGTCACCGTCGCTTCCATTTTTGTTAAAGAATTTTGTGAAAAATTAAATGAAATATTTTTCTTCTTTATCCTTTGATATTGAGAAATTAAATATTTCCTGCCGAATGAAAACGCTCTGAGGCGAGGTGGCCGAGTGGTTAAGGCGATGGACTGCTAATCCATTGGGCTGTGCCGCATGGGTTCGAGTCCCATCCTCGTCGTCTCCATTTTTGTTGAAGCATTTTGTATATAATTGAAACGAAGATTTTTCTTTCTGACTCTTTGGTACAGTGAAATTAAATATTTCCTGCAGAATTTAAAATTTATGAGGCGATGTTGAAGCTAGGTGGCCGAGTGATTCCTGTGATGGACTACTAACCCATTGCATGTTCCCACGAGGTTTCGAGTCCCGTCCCCGTCGCTTCCATTTCAGTTAAAGAATTTTGTGAAAAATTAAATGCAATATTTTTCTTCTTGATCCTTTGATATTGTGAAATTAAATATTTCCGTCAGAATGGAAATGCTCTGAGGCGAGGTGGCCGAGTGGTTAAGGCGATGGACTGCTAATCCATTGGGCTGTGCCCGCGTGGGATCCAGTCCCATCCTCGTCGAGTTCTATTTTTGTTGAATAGTTTTGTATATAAATAAAAATAATATTTTTCTTTCTGATTCGTTGATATAATGAAATTAAATATTTCCTGTAGAATTTAAAATATATGAGGCGAGGATGAAGCAAGGTGGACGAGTGATTCCGTCGATGGACTACTAACCCACTGACATCTTCCCACGAGGGTTCGAATCCCGCCCCCGTCGCTTCCATTTTTGTTAAAGAATTTAGTGAAAAATTAAATGCAATATTTTTATTCTTGATCCTTTGATATTAAGAAATTAAATATTTCCGGCAGAATGAAAACGCTATGAGGCAAGGTGGCCGAGTGGTTAAGGCGATGGACTGCTAATCCATTGGGCTGTGCCCGCATGGGTTCGAGTCCCATCCTCGTCGTCTCCATTTTTGTTGAAAAGTTTTGTATATAAATAAGAATAATGTTTTTCTTTCTGATTCGTTGATATAATGAAATTAAATATTTCCTGTAGAATTTAAAATATATGAGGCGAGGATGAAGCAAGGTGGACGAGTGATTCCGTCGATGGTCTACTAACTCATTGGCATCTTCCCACGAGGGTTCGAGTCCCGTCCCCGTCGCTTCCATTTTTGTTGAAGAATTTTGTGAAAAATTAAATGCAATATTTTTCTTCTTGATCCTTTGATATTGAGAAATTAAATATTTCCTGCAGAATGGAAACGCTCTGAGGCGAGGTGGCCGAGTGGTTAAGGCGATGGACTGCTAATCCATTGGGCTGTGCCCGCGTGGGATCGAGTCCCATACTCGTCGTCTCCATTTTTGTTGAATAGTTTTGTATATAAATAAAAATAATATTTTTCTTTCTGATTCGTTGATATAATGAAATTAAATATTTAATGTCGAATTTAAAATATATGAGGCGAGGATGAAGCAAGGTGGACGAGTGATTCCGTCGATGGACTACTAACCCATTGGCATCTTCCCACGAGGGTTCGAGTCCAGTCCCCGTCGCTTCCATTTTTGTTAAAGAATTTTGTGAAAAATTAAATGCAATATTTTTCTTCTTGATCCTTTGATATTGAGAAATTAAATATTTCCGGCAGAATGGAAACGCTCTGAGGCGAGGTGGCCGAGTGGTTAAGGCGATGGACTGCTAATCCATTGGGCTGTGCCCGCGTGGGTTCGAGTCCCATACTCGTCGTCTCCATTTTTGTTGAATAGTTTTGTATATAAATAAAAATAATATTTTTCTTTCTGATTCGTTGATATAATGAAATTAAATATTTAATGTAGAATTTAAAATATATGAGGCGAGGATGAAGCAAGGTGGACGAGTGATTCCTGTGATGGACTACTAAACCATTTGGATCTGCCCGCGGGGGTTCGAGACCCATCCTCGTCGGCTCCATTTTTGTTGAAAAATTTTGTATATAAATAAAAAATAATGTTTTTCTTCCTAATCCTTTGAGATACGAAAATTAAATATTTCCTCTAGAATTTATAATATATGAGGCGAGGATGAAGCAAGGTGGACGAGTGATTCCGTCGATGGACTACTAACCCATTGGCATCTTCCCACGAGGGTTCGAGTCCCGTCCCCGTCGCTTCCATTTTTGTTTTAGAATTTTGTGAAAAATTAAATGCAATATATTTCTTCTTGAACCTTTGATATTGAGAAATTAAATATTTCCGGCCGAATGAAAACCCTCTGAGGCGAGGTGGCCGAGTGGTTAAGGCGATGGACTGCTAATCCATTGGGCTCTGCCCGCGTGGGTTCGAGTCCCATCCTCGTCGTCTCCATTTTTGTTGAAGCATTTTGTATATAATTGAAACGAAGATTTTTCTTTCTGACTCTTTGATATAGTGAAATTAAATATTTCCTGCAGAATTTAAAATTTATGAGGCGATGTTGAAGCTAGGTGGCCGAGTGATTCCTGTGATGGACTACTAAACCATTTGGATCTGCCCGCGGGGGTTCGAGACCTATCCTCGTCGGCTCCATTTTTGTTGAAGAATTTTGTATATAAATAAAAATAATGTTTTTCTTCCTAATCCTTTGAGATACGAAAATTAAATATTTCCTCTAGAATTTATAATTTATGACGCGAGGATAAAGCTAGTTGGCCGAGTGATTCCGTCGATGGACTACTAACCCACTGATATCTTCCCACGAGGGTTCGAGTCCCGTCCCCGTCGCTTCCATTTTTGTTAAAGAATTTTGTGAAAAATTAAATGCAATATTTTTATTCTTGATCCTTTGATATTAAGAAATTAAATATTTCCGGCAGAATGGAAACGCTCTGAATCGAGGTGGCCGAGTGGTTAAGGCGATGGACTGCTAATCCATTGGGCTGTGCCCGCATGGGTTCGAGTCCCATCCATGTCGTCTCCATTTTTGTTGAAAATTTTTTATATAAATAAAAATAATGTTTTTCTTTCTGATTCGTTGATATAATGAAATTAAGTATTTCCTGTGGAATTTAAAATATATGAGGCGAGGATGAAGCAAGGAGGACGAGTGATTCCGTCGATGGACTACTAACCCATTGGCATCTTCCCACGAGGGTTCGAGTCCCGTCCCCGTCGCTTCCATTTTTGTTTTAGAATTTTGTGAAAAATTAAATGCAATATTTTTCTTCTTGAATCTTTGATATTGAGAAATTAAATATTTCCGGCCGAATGAAAACCCTCTGAGGCGAGGTGGCCGAGTGGTTAAGGCGATGGACTGCTAATCCATTGGGCTGTGCCCGCATGGGTTCGAGTCCCATCCTCGTCGTCTCCATTTTTGTTGAAAAGTTTTGTATATAAATAAAAATAATGTTTTTCTTTCTGATTCGTTGATATAATGAAATTAAATATTTCCTGTAGAATTTAAAATATATGAGGCGAGGATGAAGCAAGGTGGACGAGTGATTCCGTCGATGGACTACTAACCCATTGGCATCTTCCCACGAGGGTTCGAGTCCCGTCCCCGTCGCTTCCATTTTTGTTTTAGAATTTTGTGAAAAATTAAATGCAATATTTTTCTTCTTGAACCTTTGATATTGAGAAATTAAATATTTCCGGCCGAATGAAAACCCTCTGAGGCGAGGTGGCCGAGTGGTTAAGGCGATGAACTGCTAATCCATTGGGCTGTTCCCGCGTGGGTTTGAGTCCCATCCTCGTCGTCTCCATTTTTGTTGAATAGTTTTGTATATAAATAGAAATAATATTTTTCTTTCTGATTCGTTGATATAATGAAATTAAATATTTCCTGAAGGATTTAAAATATATGAGGCGAGGATGAAGCAAGGTGGACGAGTGATTCCGTCGATGGACTACTAACCCACTGACATCTTCCCACGAGGGTTCGAATCCCGCCCCCGTCGCTTCCATTTTTGTTAAAGAATTTAGTGAAAAATTAAATGCAATATTTTTATTCTTGATCCTTTGATATTAAGAAATTAAATATTTCCGGCAGAATGAAAACGCTCTGAGGCAAGGTGGCCGAGTGGTTAAGGCGATGGACTGCTAATCCATTGGGCTGTGCCCGCATGGGTTCGAGTCCCATCCTCGTCGTCTCCATTTTTGTTGAAAAGTTTTGTA
Source organism: Amaurobius ferox (assembly GCA_951213105.1). Lineage (NCBI taxonomy): Eukaryota > Metazoa > Arthropoda > Arachnida > Araneae > Amaurobiidae > Amaurobius > Amaurobius ferox. The sequence goes on along the minus strand of OX578144.1, from coordinate 119,934,710 downwards.
TATAAATAAGAATAATGTTTTTCTTTCTGATTCGTTGATATAATGAAATTAAATATTTCCTGTAGAATTTAAAATATATGAGGCGAGGATGAAGCAAGGTGGACGAGTGATTCCGTCGATGGTCTACTAACCCATTGGCATCTTCCCACGAGGGTTCGAGTCCCGTCCCCGTCGCTTCCATTTTTGTTGAAGAATTTTGTGAAAAATTAAATGCAATATTTTTCTTCTTGATCCTTTGATATTGAGAAATTAAATATTTCCGGCAGAATGGAAACGCTCTGAATCGAGGTGGCCGAGTGGTTAAGGCGATGGACTGCTAATCCATTGGGCTGTGCCCGCATGGGTTCGAGTCCCATCCATGTCGTCTCCATTTTTGTTGAAAATTTTTTATATAAATAAAAATAATGTTTTTCTTTCTGATTCGTTGATATAATGAAATTAAGTATTTCCTGTGGAATTTAAAATATATGAGGCGAGGATGAAGCAAGGAGGACGAGTGATTCCGTCGATGGACTACTAACCCATTGGCATCTTCCCACGAGGGTTCGAGTCCCGTCCCCGTCGCTTCCATTTTTGTTTTAGAATTTTGTGAAAAATTAAATGCAATATTTTTCTTCTTGAATCTTTGATATTGAGAAATTAAATATTTCCGGCCGAATGAAAACCCTCTGAGGCGAGGTGGCCGAGTGGTTAAGGCGATGGACTGCTAATCCATTGGGCTGTGCCCGCATGGGTTCGAGTCCCATCCTCGTCGTCTCCATTTTTGTTGAAAAGTTTTGTATATAAATAAAAATAATGTTTTTCTTTCTGATTCGTTGATATAATGAAATTAAATATTTCCTGTAGAATTTAAAATATATGAGGCGAGGATGAAGCAAGGTGGACGAGTGATTCCGTCGATGGACTACTAACCCATTGGCATCTTCCCACGAGGGTTCGAGTCCCGTCCCCGTCGCTTCCATTTTTGTTTTAGAATTTTGTGAAAAATTAAATGCAATATTTTTCTTCTTGAACCTTTGATATTGAGAAATTAAATATTTCCGGCCGAATGAAAACCCTCTGAGGCGAGGTGGCCGAGTGGTTAAGGCGATGAACTGCTAATCCATTGGGCTGTTCCCGCGTGGGTTCGAGTCCCATCCTCGTCGTCTCCATTTTTGTTGAATAGTTTTGTATATAAATAGAAATAATATTTTTCTTTCTGATTCGTTGATATAATGAAATTAAATATTTCCTGAAGGATTTAAAATATATGAGGCGAGGATGAAGCAAGGTGGACGAGTGATTCCGTCGATGGACTACTAACCCACTGACATCTTCCCACGAGGGTTCGAATCCCGCCCCCGTCGCTTCCATTTTTGTTAAAGAATTTAGTGAAAAATTAAATGCAATATTTTTATTCTTGATCCTTTGATATTAAGAAATTAAATATTTCCGGCAGAATGAAAACGCTCTGAGGCAAGGTGGCCGAGTGGTTAAGGCGATGGACTGCTAATCCATTGGGCTGTGCCCGCATGGGTTCGAGTCCCATCCTCGTCGTCTCCATTTTTGTTGAAAAGTTTTGTATATAAATAAGAATAATGTTTTTCTTTCTGATTCGTTGATATAATGAAATTAAATATTTCCTGTAGAATTTAAAATATATGAGGCGAGGATGAAGCAAGGTGGACGAGTGATTCCGTCGATGGTCTACTAACCCATTGGCATCTTCCCACGAGGGTTCGAGTCCCGTCCCCGTCGCTTCCATTTTTGTTGAAGAATTTTGTGAAAAATTAAATGCAATATTTTTCTTCTTGATCCTTTGATATTGAGAAATTAAATATTTCCTGCAGAATGGAAACGCTCTGAGGCGAGGTGGCCGAGTGGTTAAGGCGATGGACTGCTAATCCATTGGGCTGTGCCCGCGTGGGATCGAGTCCCATACTCGTCGTCTCCATTTTTGTTGAATAGTTTTGTATATAAATAAAAATAATATTTTTCTTTCTGATTCGTTGATATAATGAAATTAAATATTTAATGTAGAATTTAAAATATATGAGGCGAGGATGAAGCAAGGTGGACGAGTGATTCCTGTGATGGACTACTAAACCATTTGGATCTGCCCGCGGGGGTTCGAGACCCATCCTCGTCGGCTCCATTTTTGTTGAAAAATTTTGTATATAAATAAAAAATAATGTTTTTCTTCCTAATCCTTTGAGATACGAAAATTAAATATTTCCTCTAGAATTTATAATATATGAGGCGAGGATGAAGCAAGGTGGACGAGTGATTCCGTCGATGGACTACTAACCCATTGGCATCTTCCCACGAGGGTTCGAGTCCCGTCCCCGTCGCTTCCATTTTTGTTTTAGAATTTTGTGAAAAATTAAATGCAATATATTTCTTCTTGAACCTTTGATATTGAGAAATTAAATATTTCCGGCCGAATGAAAACCCTCTGAGGCGAGGTGGCCGAGTGGTTAAGGCGATGGACTGCTAATCCATTGGGCTCTGCCCGCGTGGGTTCGAGTCCCATCCTCGTCGTCTCCATTTTTGTTGAAGCATTTTGTATATAATTGAAACGAAGATTTTTCTTTCTGACTCTTTGATATAGTGAAATTAAATATTTCCTGCAGAATTTAAAATTTATGAGGCGATGTTGAAGCTAGGTGGCCGAGTGATTCCTGTGATGGACTACTAAACCATTTGGATCTGCCCGCGGGGGTTCGAGACCTATCCTCGTCGGCTCCATTTTTGTTGAAGAATTTTGTATATAAATAAAAATAATGTTTTTCTTCCTAATCCTTTGAGATACGAAAATTAAATATTTCCTCTAGAATTTATAATTTATGACGCGAGGATGAAGCTAGTTGGCCGAGTGATTCCGTCGATGGACTACTAACCCACTGATATCTTCCCACGAGGGTTCGAGTCCCGTCCCCGTCGCTTCCATTTTTGTTTTAGAATTTTGTGAAAAATTAAATGCAATATTTTTCTTCTTGAATCTTTGATATTGAGAAATTAAATATTTCCGGCCGAATGAAAACCCTCTGAGGCGAGGTGGCCGAGTGGTTAAGGCGATGGACTGCTAATCCATTGGGCTGTGCCCGCATGGGTTCGAGTCCCATCCATGTCGTCTCCATTTTTGTTGAAAATTTTTTATATAAATAAAAATAATGTTTTACTTTCTGATTCGTTGATATAATGAAATTAAGTATTTCCTGTGGAATTTAAAATATATGAGGCGAGGATGAAGCAAGGTGGACGAGTGATTCCGTCGATGGACTACTAACCCATTGGCATCTTCCCACGAGGGTTCGAGTCCCGTCCCCGTCGCTTCCATTTTTGTTTTAGAATTTTGTGAAAAATTAAATGCAATATTTTTCTTCTTGAATCTTTGATATTGAGAAATTAAATATTTCCGGCCGAATGAAAACCCTCTGAGGCGAGGTGGCCGAGTGGTTAAGGCGATGGACTGCTAATCCATTGGGCTGTGCCCGCATGGGTTCGAGTCCCATCCTCGTCGTCTCCATTTTTGTTGAAAAGTTTTGTATATAAATAAAAATAATGTTTTTCTTTCTGATTCGTTGATATAATGAAATTAAATATTTCCTGTAGAATTTAAAATATATGAGGCGAGAATGAAGCAAGGTGGACGAGTGATTCCGTCGATGGACTACTAACCCATTGGCATCTTCCCACGAGGGTTCGAGTCCCGTCCCCGTCGCTTCCATTTTTGTTTTAGAATTTTGTGAAAAATTAAATGCAATATTTTTCTTCTTGAACCTTTGATATTGAGAAATTAAATATTTCCGGCCGAATGAAAACCCTCTGAGGCGAGGTGGCCGAGTGGTTAAGGCGATGGACTGCTAATCCATTGGGCTGTTCCCGCGTGGGTTCGAGTCCCATCCTCGTCGTCTCCATTTTTGTTGAATAGTTTTGTATATAAATAGAAATAATATTTTTCTTTCTGATTCGTTGATATAATGAAATTAAATATTTCCTGAAGGATTTAAAATATATGAGGCGAGGATGAAGCAAGGTGGACGAGTGATTCCGTCGATTGACTACTAACCCATTGGCATCTTCCCATGAGGGTTCGAGTCCCGTCCCCGTCGCTTCCATTTTTGTTAAAGAATTTTGTGAAAAATTAAATGCAATATTTTTCTTCTTGATCCTTTGATATTGAGAAATTAAATATTTCCGGCAGAATGGAAACGCTCTGAGGCGAGGTGGCCGAGTGGTTAAGGCGTTGGACTGCTAATCCATTGGGCTGTGCCCGCGTGGGTTCGAGTCCCATACTCGTCGTCTCCATTTTTGTTGAATAGTTTTGTATATAAATAAAAATAATATTTTTCTTTCTGATTCGTTGATATAATGAAATTAAATATTTAATGTAGAATTTAAAATATATGAGGCGAGGATGAAGCAAGGTGGACGAGTGATTCCTGTGATGGACTACTAAACCATTTGGATCTGCCCGCGGGGGTTCGAGACCCATCCTCGTCGGCTCCATTTTTGTTGAAAAATTTTGTATATAAATAAAAAATAATGTTTTTCTTCCTAATCCTTTGAGATACGAAAATTAAATATTTCCTCTAGAATTTATAATATATGAGGCGAGGATGAAGCAAGGTGGACGAGTGATTCCGTCGATGGACTACTATCCCATTGGCATCTTCCCACGAGGGTTCGAGTCCCGTCCCCGTCGCTTCCATTTTTGTTTTAGAATTTTGTGAAAAATTAAATGCAATATATTTCTTCTTGAACCTTTGATATTGAGAAATTAAATATTTCCGGCAGAATGGAAACGCTCTGAGGCGAGGTGGCCGAGTGGTTAAGGCGATGGACTGCTAATCCATTGGGCTGTGCCCGCATGGGTTCGAGTCCCATCCATGTCGTCTCCATTTTTGTTGAAAATTTTTTATATAAATAAAAATAATGTTTTTCTTTCTGATTCGTTGATATAATGAAATTAAATATTTCCTGTAGAATTTAAAATATATGAGGCGAGGATGAAGCAAGGTGGACGAGTGATTCCGTCGATGGACTACTAACCCATTGGCATCTTCCCACGAGGGTTCGAGTCCCGTCCCCGTCGCTTCCTTTTTTGTTTTAGAATTTTGTGAAAAATTAAATGCAATATTTTTCTTCTTGAACCTTTGATATTGAGAAATTAAATATTTCCGGCCGAATGAAAACCCTCTGAGGCGAGGTGGCCGAGTGGTTAAGGCGATGGACTGCTAATCCATTGGGCTCTGCCCGCGTGGGTTCGAGTCCCATCCTCGTCGTCTCCATTTTTGTTGAAAAGTTTTGTATATAAATAAAAATAATGTTTTTCTTTCTGATTCGTTGATATAATGAAATTAAATATTTCCTGTAGAATTTAAAATATATGAGGCGAGGATGAAGCAAGGTGGACAAGTGATTCCGTCGATGGACTACTAACCCATTGGCATCTTCCCACGAGTGTTCGTGTCCCAAACCCGTCGCTTCCATTTTTGTTTTAGAAATTTGTGAAAAATTAAATGCAATATTTCTCTTTTTGAACCTTTGATATTGAGAAATTAAATATTTCCGGCCGAATGAAAACCCTCTGAGGCGAGGTGGCCGAGTGGTTAAGGCGATGGACTGCTAATCCATTGGGCTCTGCCCGCGTGGGTTCGAGTCCCCTCCTCGTCGTCTCCATTTTTGTTGAAGCATTTTGTATATAATTGAAACGAAGATTTTTCTTTCTGACTCTTTGATATAGTGAAATTAAATATTTCCTGCAGAATTTAAAATTTATGAGGCGATGTAGAAGCTAGGTGGCCGAGTGATTCCTGTGATGGACTACTAAACCATTTGGATCTGCCCGCGGGGGTTCGAGACCCATCCTCGTCGGCTCCATTTTGTTGAAGAATATTGTAAAAAATTAAATGCAATATTTTTCTTCTTGATCCTTTGATATTAAGAAATTAAATATTTCCGGCAGAATGGAAACGCTCTGAGGCGAGGTGGCCGAGTGGTTAAGGCGATGGACTGCTAATCCATTGGGCTGTGCCCGCATGGGTTCGAGTCCCATCCTCGTCGTCTCCATTTTTGTTGAAAAGTTTTGTATATAAATAAAAATAATGTTTTTCTTTCTGATTCGTTGATATAATGAAATTAAATATTTCCTGTAGAATTTAAAATATATGAGGCGAGGATGAAGCAAGGTGGACGAGTGATTCCGTCGATGGACTACTAACCCATTGGCATCTTCCCACGAGGGTTCGAGTCCCGTCCCCGTCGCTTCCATTTTTGTTAAAGAATTTTGTGAAAAATTAAATGCAATATTTTTCTTCTTGATCCTTTGATATTGAGAAATTAAATATTTCCGGCAGAATGGAAACGCTCTGAGGCGAGGTGGCCGAGTGGTTAAGGCGATGGACTGCTAATCCATTGGGCTGTGCCCGCGTGGGTTCGAGTCCCATACTCGTCGTCTCAATTTTTGTTGAATAGTTTTGTATATAAATAAAAATAATGTTTTTCTTTCTGATTCGTTGACATAATGAAATTAAATATTTCCTGTAGAATTTAAAATATATGAGGCGAGGATGAAGCATGGTGGACGCGTGATTCCGTCGACGGACTACTAACCCATTGGCATCTTCCCACGAGGGTTCGAGTCCCGTCCCCGTCGCTTCCATTTTTGTTTTAGAATTTTGTGAAAAATTAAATGCAATATATCTCTTCTTTAACCTTTGATATTAAGAAATTAAATATTTCCGGCCGAATGAAAACCCTCTGAGGCGAGGTGCCCGAGTGGTTAAGGCGATGGACTGCTAATCCATTGGGCTCTGCCCGCTTGGGTTCGAGTCCCATCCTCGTCGTCTCCATTTTTGTTGAAGCATTTTGTATATAATTGAAACGAAGATTTTTCTTTCTGACTCTTTGATATAGTGAAATTAAATATTTCCTGCAGAATTTAAAATTTATGAGGCGATGTTGAAGCTAGGTGGCCGAGTGATTAGTGTGATGGACTACTAAACCATTTGGATCTGCCCGCGGGGGTTCGAGACCCATCCTCGTCGGCTCCATTTTGTTGAAGAATTTTGTGAAAAATTAAATGCAATATTTTTCTTCTTGATCCTTTGATATTGAGAAATTAAATATTTCCGGCAGAATGGAAACACTCTGAAGCGAGGTGGCCGAGTGGTTAAGGCGATGGACTGCTAATCCATTGGGCTGTGCCCGCATGGGTTCGAGTCCCATCCATGTCGTCTCCATTTTTGTTGAAAATTTTTTATATAAATAAAAATAATGTTTTACTTTCTGATTCGTTGATATAATGAAATTAAGTATTTCCTGTGGAATTTAAAATATATGAGGCGAGGATGAAGCAAGGTGGACGAGTGATTCCGTCGATGGACTACTAACCCATTGGCATCTTCCCACGAGGGTTCGAGTCCCGTCCCCGTCGCTTCCATTTTTGTTTTAGAATTTTGTGAAAAATTAAATGCAATATTTTTCTTCTTGAATCTTTGATATTGAGAAATTAAATATTTCCGGCCGAATGAAAACCCTCTGAGGCGAGGTGGCCGAGTGGTTAAGGCGATGGACTGCTAATCCATTGGGCTGTGCCCGCATGGGTTCGAGTCCCATCCTCGTCGTCTCCATTTTTGTTGAAAAGTTTTGTATATAAATAAAAATAATGTTTTTCTTTCTGATTCGTTGATATAATGAAATTAAATATTTCCTGTAGAATTTAAAATATATGAGGCGAGAATGAAGCAAGGTGGACGAGTGATTCCGTCGATGGACTACTAACCCATTGGCATCTTCCCACGAGGGTTCGAGTCCCGTCCCCGTCGCTTCCATTTTTGTTTTAGAATTTTGTGAAAAATTAAATGCAATATTTTTCTTCTTGAACCTTTGATATTGAGAAATTAAATATTTCCGGCCGAATGAAAACCCTCTGAGGCGAGGTGGCCGAGTGGTTAAGGCGATGGACTGCTAATCCATTGGGCTGTTCCCGCGTGGGTTCGAGTCCCATCCTCGTCGTCTCCATTTTTGTTGAATAGTTTTGTATATAAATAGAAATAATATTTTTCTTTCTGATTCGTTGATATAATGAAATTAAATATTTCCTGAAGGATTTAAAATATATGAGGCGAGGATGAAGCAAGGTGGACGAGTGATTCCGTCGATTGACTACTAACCCATTGGCATCTTCCCATGAGGGTTCGAGTCCCGTCCCCGTCGCTTCCATTTTTGTTAAAGAATTTTGTGAAAAATTAAATGCAATATTTTTCTTCTTGATCCTTTGATATTGAGAAATTAAATATTTCCGGCAGAATGGAAACGCTCTGAGGCGAGGTGGCCGAGTGGTTAAGGCGTTGGACTGCTAATCCATTGGGCTGTGCCCGCGTGGGTTCGAGTCCCATACTCGTCGTCTCCATTTTTGTTGAATAGTTTTGTATATAAATAAAAATAATATTTTTCTTTCTGATTCGTTGATATAATGAAATTAAATATTTAATGTAGAATTTAAAATATATGAGGCGAGGATGAAGCAAGGTGGACGAGTGATTCCTGTGATGGACTACTAAACCATTTGGATCTGCCCGCGGGGGTTCGAGACCCATCCTCGTCGGCTCCATTTTTGTTGAAAAATTTTGTATATAAATAAAAAATAATGTTTTTCTTCCTAATCCTTTGAGATACGAAAATTAAATATTTCCTCTAGAATTTATAATATATGAGGCGAGGATGAAGCAAGGTGGACGAGTGATTCCGTCGATGGACTACTATCCCATTGGCATCTTCCCACGAGGGTTCGAGTCCCGTCCCCGTCGCTTCCATTTTTGTTTTAGAATTTTGTGAAAAATTAAATGCAATATATTTCTTCTTGAACCTTTGATATTGAGAAATTAAATATTTCCGGCAGAATGGAAACGCTCTGAGGCGAGGTGGCCGAGTGGTTAAGGCGATGGACTGCTAATCCATTGGGCTGTGCCCGCATGGGTTCGAGTCCCATCCATGTCGTCTCCATTTTTGTTGAAAATTTTTTATATAAATAAAAATAATGTTTTTCTTTCTGATTCGTTGATATAATGAAATTAAATATTTCCTGTAGAATTTAAAATATATGAGGCGAGGATGAAGCAAGGTGGACGAGTGATTCCGTCGATGGACTACTAACCCATTGGCATCTTCCCACGAGGGTTCGAGTCCCGTCCCCGTCGCTTCCTTTTTTGTTTTAGAATTTTGTGAAAAATTAAATGCAATATTTTTCTTCTTGAACCTTTGATATTGAGAAATTAAATATTTCCGGCCGAATGAAAACCCTCTGAGGCGAGGTGGCCGAGTGGTTAAGGCGATGGACTGCTAATCCATTGGGCTCTGCCCGCGTGGGTTCGAGTCCCATCCTCGTCGTCTCCATTTTTGTTGAAAAGTTTTGTATATAAATAAAAATAATGTTTTTCTTTCTGATTCGTTGATATAATGAAATTAAATATTTCCTGTAGAATTTAAAATATATGAGGCGAGGATGAAGCAAGGTGGACAAGTGATTCCGTCGATGGACTACTAACCCATTGGCATCTTCCCACGAGTGTTCGTGTCCCAAACCCGTCGCTTCCATTTTTGTTTTAGAAATTTGTGAAAAATTAAATGCAATATTTCTCTTTTTGAACCTTTGATATTGAGAAATTAAATATTTCCGGCCGAATGAAAACCCTCTGAGGCGAGGTGGCCGAGTGGTTAAGGCGATGGACTGCTAATCCATTGGGCTCTGCCCGCGTGGGTTCGAGTCCCCTCCTCGTCGTCTCCATTTTTGTTGAAGCATTTTGTATATAATTGAAACGAAGATTTTTCTTTCTGACTCTTTGATATAGTGAAATTAAATATTTCCTGCAGAATTTAAAATTTATGAGGCGATGTAGAAGCTAGGTGGCCGAGTGATTCCTGTGATGGACTACTAAACCATTTGGATCTGCCCGCGGGGGTTCGAGACCCATCCTCGTCGGCTCCATTTTGTTGAAGAATATTGTAAAAAATTAAATGCAATATTTTTCTTCTTGATCCTTTGATATTAAGAAATTAAATATTTCCGGCAGAATGGAAACGCTCTGAGGCGAGGTGGCCGAGTGGTTAAGGCGATGGACTGCTAATCCATTGGGCTGTGCCCGCATGGGTTCGAGTCCCATCCTCGTCGTCTCCATTTTTGTTGAAAAGTTTTGTATATAAATAAAAATAATGTTTTTCTTTCTGATTCGTTGATATAATGAAATTAAATATTTCCTGTAGAATTTAAAATATATGAGGCGAGGATGAAGCAAGGTGGACGAGTGATTCCGTCGATGGACTACTAACCCATTGGCATCTTCCCACGAGGGTTCGAGTCCCGTCCCCGTCGCTTCCATTTTTGTTAAAGAATTTTGTGAAAAATTAAATGCAATATTTTTCTTCTTGATCCTTTGATATTGAGAAATTAAATATTTCCGGCAGAATGGAAACGCTCTGAGGCGAGGTGGCCGAGTGGTTAAGGCGATGGACTGCTAATCCATTGGGCTGTGCCCGCGTGGGTTCGAGTCCCATACTCGTCGTCTCAATTTTTGTTGAATAGTTTTGTATATAAATAAAAATAATGTTTTTCTTTCTGATTCGTTGACATAATGAAATTAAATATTTCCTGTAGAATTTAAAATATATGAGGCGAGGATGAAGCATGGTGGACGCGTGATTCCGTCGACGGACTACTAACCCATTGGCATCTTCCCACGAGGGTTCGAGTCCCGTCCCCGTCGCTTCCATTTTTGTTTTAGAATTTTGTGAAAAATTAAATGCAATATATCTCTTCTTTAACCTTTGATATTAAGAAATTAAATATTTCCGGCCGAATGAAAACCCTCTGAGGCGAGGTGCCCGAGTGGTTAAGGCGATGGACTGCTAATCCATTGGGCTCTGCCCGCTTGGGTTCGAGTCCCATCCTCGTCGTCTCCATTTTTGTTGAAGCATTTTGTATATAATTGAAACGAAGATTTTTCTTTCTGACTCTTTGATATAGTGAAATTAAATATTTCCTGCAGAATTTAAAATTTATGAGGCGATGTTGAAGCTAGGTGGCCGAGTGATTAGTGTGATGGACTACTAAACCATTTGGATCTGCCCGCGGGGGTTCGAGACCCATCCTCGTCGGCTCCATTTTGTTGAAGAATTTTGTGAAAAATTAAATGCAATATTTTTCTTCTTGATCCTTTGATATTGAGAAATTAAATATTTCCGGCAGAATGGAAACACTCTGAAGCGAGGTGGCCGAGTGGTTAAGGCGATGGACTGCTAATCCATTGGGCTGTTCCCGCGTGGGTTCGAGTCCCATCCTCGCCGTCTCCATTTTTGTTGAATAGTTTTGTATATAAATAGAAATAATATTTTTCTTTCTGATTCGTTGATATAATTAAATTAAATATTTCCTGAAGGATTTAAAATATATGAGGCGAGGATGAAGCAAGGTGGACGAGTGATTCCGTCGATTGACTACTAACCCATTGGCATCTTCCCATGAGGGTTCGAGTCCCGTCCCCGTCGCTTCCATTTTTGTTAAAGAATTTTGTGAAAAATTAAATGCAATATTTTTCTTCTTGATCCTTTGATATTGAGAAATTAAATATTTCCGGCAGAATGGAAACTCTCTGAGGCGAGGTGGCCGAGTGGTTAAGGCGATGGACTGCTAATCCATTGGGCTGTGCCCGCGTGGGTTCGAGTCCCATACTCGTCGTCTCCATTTTTGTTGAATAGTTTTGTATATAAATAAAAATAATATTTTTCTTTCTGATTCGTTGATATAATGAAATTAAATATTTAATGTAGAATTTAAAATATATGAGGCGAGGATGAAGCAAGGTGGACGAGTGATTCCGTCGATGGACTACTAACCCATTGGCATCTTCCCACGAGGGTTCGAGTCCCGTCCCCATCGCTTCAATTTTTGTTTTAGAATTTTGTGAAAAATTAAATGCAATAATTTTCTTCTTGAACCTTTGATATTGAGAAATTAAATATTTCCGGCCGAATGAAAACCCTCTGAGGCGAGGTGGCCGAGTGGTTAAGGCGATGGACTGCTAATCCTTTGGGCTCTGCCCGCGTGGGTTCGAGTCCCATCCTCGTCGTCTCCATTTTTGTTGAAGCATTTTGTATATAATTGAAACGAAGATTTTCCTTTCTGACTCTTTGATATAGGGAAATTAAATATTTCCTGCAGAATTTAAAATTTATGAGGCGATGTTGAAGTTAGGTGGCCGAGTGATTCCTGTGATGGACTACTAAACCATTTGGATCTGCCCGCGGGGGTTCGAGACCTATCCTCGTCGGCTCCATTTTTGTTGAAGAATTTTGTATATAAATAAAAATAATGTTTTTCTTCCTAAACCTTTGAGATACGAAAATTAAATATTTCCTCTAGAATTTATAATTTATGACGCGAGGATGAAGCTAGTTGGCCGAGTGATTCCGTCGATGGACTACTAACCCACTGACATCTTCCCACGAGGGTTCGAGTCCCGCCCCCGTCGCTTCCATTTTTGTTAAAGAATTTTGTGAAAAATTAAATGCAATATTTTTATTCTTGATCCTTTGATATTAAGAAATTAAATATTTCTGGCAGAATGGAAACGCTCTGAGACAAGGTGGCCGAGTGGTTAAGGCGATGGACTGCTAATCCATTGGGCTGTGCCCGCGTGGGTTCGAGTCCCATACTCGTCGTCTCCATTTTTGTTGAATAGTTTTGTATATAAATAAAAATAATGTTTTTCTTTCTGATTCGTTGATATAATGAAATTAAATAGTTAATGTAGAATTTAAAATATATGAGGCGAGGATGAAGCAAGGTGGACGAGTGATTCCGTCGATGGACTATTAACCCATTGGCATCTTCCCACGAGGGTTCGAGTCCAGTCCCCGTCGCTTCCATTTTTGTTAAAGAATTTTGTGAAAAATTAAATGCAATATTTTTCTTCTTGATCCTTTGATATTGAGAAATTAAATATTTCCGGCAGAATTTAAACGCTCTGAGGCGAGGTGGCCGAGTGGTTAAGGCGATGGACTGCTAATCCATTGGGCTGTGCCCGCGTGGGTTCGAGTCCCATACTCGTCGCCTCCATTTTTGTTGAATAGTTTTGTATATAAATAAAAATAATATTTTTCTTTCTGATTCGTTGATATAATGAAATTAAATATTTAATGTAGAATTTAAAATATATGAGGCGAGGATGAAGCAAGGTGGACGAGTGATTCCTGTGATGGACTACTAAACCATTTGGATCTGCCCGCGGGGGTTCGAGACCCATCCTCGTCGGCTCCATTTTTGTTGAAAAATTTTGTATATAAATAAAAATAATGTTTTTCTTCCTAATCCTTTGAGATACGAAAATTAAATATTTCCTCTAGAATTTATAATATATGAGGCGAGGATGAAGCAAGGTGGACGAGTGATTCCGTCGATGGACTTCTAACCCATTGGCATCTTCCCACGAGGGTTCGAGTCCCGTCCCCGTCGCTTCCATTTTTGTTTTTGAATTTTGTGAAAAATTAAATGCAATATTTTTCTTCTTGAACCTTTGATATTGAGAAATTAAATATTTCCGGCCGAATGAAATCCCTCTGAGGTGAGGTGGCCGAGTGGTTAAGGCGATGGACTGCTAATACATTGGGCTATGCCCGCGTGGGTTCGAGTCCCATCCTCGTCGTCTCCATTTTTGTTGAAGCATTTTGTATATAATTGAAACGAAGATTTTTCTTTCTGACTCTTTGATATAGTGAAATTAAATATTTCCTGCAGAATTTAAAATTCATGAGGCGATGTTGAAGCTAGGTGGCCGAGTGATTCCTGTGATGGACTACTAAACCATTTGGATCTGCCCGCGGGGGTTCGAGACCTATCCTCGTCGGCTCCATTTTTGTTGAAGAATTTTGTATATAAATAAAAATAATGTTTTTCTTCCTAATCCTTTGAGATACGAAAATTAAATATTTCCTCTAGTATTTATAATTTATGACGCGAGGATGAAGCTAGTTGGCCGAGTGATTCCGTCGATGGACTACTAACCCACTGATATCTTCCCACGAGGGTTCGAGTCCCGTCCCCGTCGCTTCCATTTTTGTTAAAGAATTTTGTGAAAAATTAAATGCAATATTTTTCTTCTTGATCCTTTGATATTGAGAAATTAAATATTTCCGGCAGAATGAAAACCCTCTGAGGCGAGGTGGCCGAGTGGTTAAGGCGTTGGACTGCTAATCCATTAGGCTGTGCCCGCATGGGTTCGAGTCCCATCCTCGTCGTCTCCATTTTTGTTGAAAAGTTTTGTATATAAATAAAAATAATGTTTTTCTTTCTGATTCGTTGATATAATGAAATTAAATATTTCCTGTAGAATTTAAAATATATGAGGCGAGGATGAAGCAAGGTGGACAAGTGATTCCGTCGATGGACTACTAACCCATTGGCATCTTCCCACGAGTGTTCGTGTCCCAAACCCGTCGCTTCCATTTTTGTTTTAGAAATTTGTGAAAAATTAAATGCAATATTTCTCTTTTTGAACCTTTGATATTGAGAAATTAAATATTTCCGGCCGAATGAAAACCCTCTGAGGCGAGGTGGCCGAGTGGTTAAGGCGATGGACTGCTAATCCAATGGGCTCTGCCCGCGTGGGTTCGAGTCCCCTCCTCGTCGTCTCCATTTTTGTTGAAGCATTTTGTATATAATTGAAACGAAGATTTTTCTTTCTGACTCTTTGATATAGTGAAATTAAATATTTCCTGCAGAATTTAAAATTTATGAGGCGATGTAGAAGCTAGGTGGCCGAGTGATTCCTGTGATGGACTACTAAACCATTTGGATCTGCCCGCGGGGGTTCGAGACCCATCCTCGTCGGCTCCATTTTGTTGAAGAATTTTGTGAAAAATTAAATGCAATATTTTTCTTCTTGATCCTTTGATATTAAGAAATTAAATATTTCCGGCAGAATGGAAACGCTCTGAGGCGAGGTGGCCGAGTGGTTAAGGCGATGGACTGCTAATCCATTGGGCTGTGCCCGCATGGGTTCGAGTCCCATCCTCGTCGTCTCCATTTTTGTTGAAAAGTTTTGTATATAAATAAAAATAATGTTTTTCTTTCTGATTCGTTGATATAATGAAATTAAATATTTCCTGTAGAATTTAAAATATATGAGGCGAGGATGAAGCAAGGTGGACGAGTGATTCCGTCGATGGACTACTAACC
The DNA here is from genome assembly GCA_951213105.1 of Amaurobius ferox. Classification (NCBI taxonomy): domain Eukaryota; kingdom Metazoa; phylum Arthropoda; class Arachnida; order Araneae; family Amaurobiidae; genus Amaurobius; species Amaurobius ferox. The sequence continues at coordinate 119,919,493 of OX578144.1, read as the reverse complement.
CATTGGCATCTTCCCACGAGGGTTCGAGTCCCGTCCCCGTCGCTTCCATTTTTGTTAAAGAATTTTGTGAAAAATTAAATGCAATATTTTTCTTCTTGATCCTTTGATATTGAGAAATTAAATATTTCCGGCAGAATGGAAACGCTCTGAGGCGAGGTGGCCGAGTGGTTAAGGCGATGGACTGCTAATCCATTGGGCTGTGCCCGCGTGGGTTCGAGTCCCATACTCGTCGTCTCAATTTTTGTTGAATAGTTTTGTATATAAATAAAAATAATGTTTTTCTTTCTGATTCGTTGACATAATGAAATTAAATATTTCCTGTAGAATTTAAAATATATGAGGCGAGGATGAAGCATGGTGGACGAGTGATTCCGTCGACGGACTACTAACCCATTGGCATCTTCCCACGAGGGTTCGAGTCCCGTCCCCGTCGCTTCCATTTTTGTTTTAGAATTTTGTGAAAAATTAAATGCAATATTTTTCTTCTTGAACCTTTGATATTGAGAAATTAAATATTTCCGGCCGAATGAAAACCCTCTGAGGCGAGGAGGCCGAGTGGTTAAGGCGATGGACTGCTAATCCATTGGGCTGTGCCAGCATGGGTTCGAGTCCCATCCTCGTCGTCTTCATTTTTGTTGAAAAGTTTTGTATATAAATAAAAATAATGTTTTTCTTTCTGATTCGTTGATATAATGAAATTAAATATTTCCTCTAGAAGTTAAAATATATGAGGCGAGGATGAAGCAAGGTGGACGAGTGATTCCGTCGATGGACTACTAACCCATTGGCATCTTCCCACGAGGGTTCGAGTCCCGTCCCCGTCGCTTCCATTTTTGTTTTAGAATTTTGTGAAAAATTAAATGCAATATATTTCTTCTTGAACCTTTGATATTAAGAAATTAAATATTTCCGGCCGAATGAAAACCCTCTGAGGCGAGGTGGCCGAGTGGTTAAGGCGATGGACTGCTAATCCATTGGGCTCTGCCCGCTTGGGTTCGAGTCCCATCCTCGTCGTCTCCATTTTTGTTGAAGCATTTTGTATATAATTGAAACGAAGATTTTTCTTTCTGACTCTTTGATATAGTGAAATTAAATATTTCCTGCAGAATTTAAAATTTATGAGGCGATGTTGAAGCTAGGTGGCCGAGTGATTCCTGTGATGGACTACTAAACCATTTGGATCTGCCCGCGGGGGTTCGAGACCCATCCTCGTCGGCTCCATTTTGTTGAAGAATTTTGTGAAAAATTAAATGCAATATTTTTCTTCTTGATCCTTTGATATTGAGAAATTAAATATTTCCGGCAGAATGGGAACACTCTGAAGCGAGGTGGCCGAGTGGTTAAGGCGATGGACTGCTAATCCATTGGGCTGTTCCCGCGTGGGTTCGAGTCCCATCCTCGCCGTCTCCATTTTTGTTGAATAGTTTTGTATATAAATAGAAATAATATTTTTCTTTCTGATTCGTTGATATAATGAAATTAAATATTTCCTGAAGGATTTAAAATATATGAGGCGAGGATGAAGCAAGGTGGACGAGTGATTCCGTCGATTGACTACTAACCCATTGGCATCTTCCCATGAGGGTTCGAGTCCCGTCCCCGTCGCTTCCATTTTTGTTAAAGAATTTTGTGAAAAATTAAATGCAATATTTTTCTTCTTGATCCTTTGATATTGAGAAATTAAATATTTCCGGCAGAATGGAAACGCTCTGAGGCGAGGTGGCCGAGTGGTTAAGGCGATGGACTGCTAATCCATTGGGCTGTGCCCGCGTGGGTTCGAGTCCCATACTCGTCGTCTCCATTTTTGTTGAATAGTTTTGTATATAAATAAAAATAATATTTTTCTTTCTGATTCGTTGATATAATGAAATTAAATATTTAATGTAGAATTTAAAATATATGAGGCGAGGATGAAGCAAGGTGGACGAGTGATTCCGTCGATGGACTACTAACCCATTGGCATCTTCCCACGAGGGTTCGAGTCCCGTCCCCATCGCTTCAATTTTTGTTTTAGAATTTTGTGAAAAATTAAATGCAATATTTTTCTTCTTGAACCTTTGATATTGAGAAATTAAATATTTCCGGCCGAATGAAAACCCTCTGAGGCGAGGTGGCCGAGTGGTTAAGGCGATGGACTGCTAATCCATTGGGCTCTGCCCGCGTGGGTTCGAGTCCCATCCTCGTCGTCTCCATTTTTGTTGAAGCATTTTGTATATAATTGAAACGAAGATTTTCCTTTCTGACTCTTTGATATAGTGAAATTAAATATTTCCTGCAGAATTTAAAATTTATGAGGCGATGTTGAAGCTAGGTGGCCGAGTGATTCCTGTGATGGACTACTAAACCATTTGGATCTGCCCGCGGGGGTTCGAGACCTATCCTCGTCGGCTCCATTTTTGTTGAAGAATTTTGTATATAAATAAAAATAATGTTTTTCTTCCTAAACCTTTGAGATACGAAAATTAAATATTTCCTCTAGAATTTATAATTTATGACGCGAGGATGAAGCTAGTTGGCCGAGTGATTCCGTCGATGGACTACTAACCCACTGACATCTTCCCACGAGGGTTCGAGTCCCGCCCCCGTCGCTTCCATTTTTGTTAAAGAATTTTGTGAAAAATTAAATGCAATATTTTTATTCTTGATCCTTTGATATTAAGAAATTAAATATTTCTGGCAGAATGGAAACGCTCTGAGGCGAGGTGGCCGAGTGGTTAAGGCGATGGACTGCTAATCCATTGGGCTGTGCCCGCATGGGTTTGAGTCCCATCCTCGTCGTCTCCATTTTTGTTGAAAAGTTTTGTATATAAATAAAAATAATGTTTTTCTTTCTGATTCGTTGATAAAATGAAATTAAATATTTCCTGTAGAATTTAAAATATATGAGGCGAGGATGAAGCAAGGTGGACGAGTGATTCCGTCGATGGACTACTAACCCATTGGCATCTTCCCACGAGGGTTCGAGTCCAGTCCCCGTCGCTTCCATTTTTGTTAAAGAATTTTGTGAAAAATTAAATGCAATAATTTTCTTCTTGATCCTTTGATATTGAGAAATTAAATATTTCCGGCAGAATGGAAACGCTCTGAGGCGAGGTGGCCGAGTGGTTAAGGCGATGGACTGCTAATCCATTGGGCTGTGCCCGCGTGGGTTCGAGTCCCATACTCGTCGTCTCCATTTTTGTTGAATAGTTTTGTATATAAATAAAAATAATATTTTTCTTTCTGATTCGTTGATATAATGAAATTAAATATTTAATGTAGAATTTAAAATATATGAGGCGAGGATGAAGCAAGGTGGACGAGTGATTCCTGTGATGGACTACTAAACCATTTGGATCTGCCCGCGGGGGTTCGAGACCCATCCTCGTCGGCTCCATTTTTGTTGAAAAATTTTGTATATAAATAAAAATAATGTTTTTCTTCCTAATCCTTTGAGATACGAAAATTAAATATTTCCTCTAGAATTTATAATATATGAGGCGAGGATGAAGCAAGGTGGACGAGTGATTCCGTCGATGGACTTCTAACCCATTGGCATCTTCCCACGAGGGTTCGAGTCCCGTCCCCGTCGCTTCCATTTTTGTTTTTGAATTTTGTGAAAAATTAAATGCAATATTTTTCTTCTTGAACCTTTGATATTGAGAAATTAAATATTTCCGGCCGAATGAAAACCCTCTGAGGTGAGGTGGCCGAGTGGTTAAGGCGATGGACTGCTAATCCATTGGGCTCTGCCCGCGTGGGTTCGAGTCCCATCCTCGTCGTCTCCATTTTTGTTGAAAAGTTTTGTATATAAATAAAAATAATGTTTTTCTTTCTGATTCGTTGATATAATGAAATTAAATATTTCCTGTAGAATTTAAAATATATGAGGCGAGGATGAAGCAAGGTGGACGAGTGATTCCGTCGATGGTCTACTAACCCATTGGCATCTTCCCACGAGGGTTCGAGTCCCGTCCCCGTCGCTTCCATTTTTGTTGAAGAATTTTGTGAAAAATTAAATGCAATATTTCTCTTTTTGAACCTTTGATATTGAGAAATTAAATATTTCCGGCCGAATGAAAACCCTCTGAGGCGAGGTGGCCGAGTGGTTAAGGCGATGGACTGCTAATCCATTGGGCTCTGCCCGCGTGGGTTCGAGTCCCATCCTCGTCGTCTCCATTTTTGTTGAAGCATTTTGTATATAATTGAAACGAAGATTTTTCTTTCTGACTCTTTGATATAGTGAAATTAAATATTTCCTGCAGAATTTAAAATTTATGAGGCGATGTAGAAGCTAGGTGGCCGAGTGATTCCTGTGATGGACTACTAAACCATTTGGATCTGCCCGCGGGGGTTCGAGACCCATCCTCGTCGGCTCCATTTTGTTGAAGAATTTTGTGAAAAATTAAATGCAATATTTTTCTTCTTGATCCTTTGATATTAAGAAATTAAATATTTCCGGCAGAATGGAAACGCTCTGAGGCGAGGTGGCCGAGTGGTTAAGGCGATGGACTGCTAATCCATTGGGCTGTGCCCGCATGGGTTCGAGTCCCATCCTCGTCGTCTCCATTTTTGTTGAAAAGTTTTGTATATAAATAAAAATAATGTTTTTCTTTCTGATTCGTTGATATAATGAAATTAAATATTTCCTGTAGAATTTAAAATATATGAGGCGAGGATGAAGCAAGGTGGACGAGTGATTCCGTCGATGGACTACTAACCCATTGGCATCTTCCCACGAGGGCTCGAGTCCCGTCCCCGTCGCTTCCATTTTTGTTAAAGAATTTTGTGAAAAATTAGATGCAATATTTTTCTTCTTGATCCTTTGATATTGAGAAATTAAATATTTCCGGCAGAATGGAAACGCTCTGAGGCGAGGTGGCCGAGTGGTTAAGGCGATGGACTGCTAATCCATTGGGCTGTGCCCGCGTGGGTTCGAGTCCCATACTCGTCGTCTCCATTTTTGTTGAATAGTTTTGTATATAAATAAAAATAATGTTTTTCTTTCTGATTCGTTGACATAATGAAATTAAATATTTCCTGTAGAATTTAAAATATATGAGGCGAGGATGAAGCATGGTGGACGAGTGATTCCGTCGACGGACTACTAACCCATTGGCATCTTCCCACGAGGGTTCGAGTCCCGTCACCGTCGCTTCCATTTTTGTTAAAGAATTTTGTGAAAAATTAAATGAAATATTTTTCTTCTTTATCCTTTGATATTGAGAAATTAAATATTTCCTGCCGAATGAAAACGCTCTGAGGCGAGGTGGCCGAGTGGTTAAGGCGATGGACTGCTAATCCATTGGGCTGTGCCGCATGGGTTCGAGTCCCATCCTCGTCGTCTCCATTTTTGTTGAAGCATTTTGTATATAATTGAAACGAAGATTTTTCTTTCTGACTCTTTGGTACAGTGAAATTAAATATTTCCTGCAGAATTTAAAATTTATGAGGCGATGTTGAAGCTAGGTGGCCGAGTGATTCCTGTGATGGACTACTAACCCATTGCATGTTCCCACGAGGTTTCGAGTCCCGTCCCCGTCGCTTCCATTTCAGTTAAAGAATTTTGTGAAAAATTAAATGCAATATTTTTCTTCTTGATCCTTTGATATTGTGAAATTAAATATTTCCGTCAGAATGGAAATGCTCTGAGGCGAGGTGGCCGAGTGGTTAAGGCGATGGACTGCTAATCCATTGGGCTGTGCCCGCGTGGGATCCAGTCCCATCCTCGTCGAGTTCTATTTTTGTTGAATAGTTTTGTATATAAATAAAAATAATATTTTTCTTTCTGATTCGTTGATATAATGAAATTAAATATTTCCTGTAGAATTTAAAATATATGAGGCGAGGATGAAGCAAGGTGGACGAGTGATTCCGTCGATGGACTACTAACCCACTGACATCTTCCCACGAGGGTTCGAATCCCGCCCCCGTCGCTTCCATTTTTGTTAAAGAATTTAGTGAAAAATTAAATGCAATATTTTTATTCTTGATCCTTTGATATTAAGAAATTAAATATTTCCGGCAGAATGAAAACGCTATGAGGCAAGGTGGCCGAGTGGTTAAGGCGATGGACTGCTAATCCATTGGGCTGTGCCCGCATGGGTTCGAGTCCCATCCTCGTCGTCTCCATTTTTGTTGAAAAGTTTTGTATATAAATAAGAATAATGTTTTTCTTTCTGATTCGTTGATATAATGAAATTAAATATTTCCTGTAGAATTTAAAATATATGAGGCGAGGATGAAGCAAGGTGGACGAGTGATTCCGTCGATGGTCTACTAACTCATTGGCATCTTCCCACGAGGGTTCGAGTCCCGTCCCCGTCGCTTCCATTTTTGTTGAAGAATTTTGTGAAAAATTAAATGCAATATTTTTCTTCTTGATCCTTTGATATTGAGAAATTAAATATTTCCTGCAGAATGGAAACGCTCTGAGGCGAGGTGGCCGAGTGGTTAAGGCGATGGACTGCTAATCCATTGGGCTGTGCCCGCGTGGGATCGAGTCCCATACTCGTCGTCTCCATTTTTGTTGAATAGTTTTGTATATAAATAAAAATAATATTTTTCTTTCTGATTCGTTGATATAATGAAATTAAATATTTAATGTCGAATTTAAAATATATGAGGCGAGGATGAAGCAAGGTGGACGAGTGATTCCGTCGATGGACTACTAACCCATTGGCATCTTCCCACGAGGGTTCGAGTCCAGTCCCCGTCGCTTCCATTTTTGTTAAAGAATTTTGTGAAAAATTAAATGCAATATTTTTCTTCTTGATCCTTTGATATTGAGAAATTAAATATTTCCGGCAGAATGGAAACGCTCTTAGGCGAGGTGGCCGAGTGGTTAAGGCGATGGACTGCTAATCCATTGGGCTGTGCCCGCGTGGGTTCGAGTCCCATACTCGTCGTCTCCATTTTTGTTGAATAGTTTTGTATATAAATAAAAATAATATTTTTCTTTCTGATTCGTTGATATAATGAAATTAAATATTTAATGTAGAATTTAAAATATATGAGGCGAGGATGAAGCAAGGTGGACGAGTGATTCCTGTGATGGACTACTAAACCATTTGGATCTGCCCGCGGGGGTTCGAGACCCATCCTCGTCGGCTCCATTTTTGTTGAAAAATTTTGTATATAAATAAAAAATAATGTTTTTCTTCCTAATCCTTTGAGATACGAAAATTAAATATTTCCTCTAGAATTTATAATATATGAGGCGAGGATGAAGCAAGGTGGACGAGTGATTCCGTCGATGGACTACTAACCCATTGGCATCTTCCCACGAGGGTTCGAGTCCCGTCCCCGTCGCTTCCATTTTTGTTTTAGAATTTTGTGAAAAATTAAATGCAATATATTTCTTCTTGAACCTTTGATATTGAGAAATTAAATATTTCCGGCCGAATGAAAACCCTCTGAGGCGAGGTGGCCGAGTGGTTAAGGCGATGGACTGCTAATCCATTGGGCTCTGCCCGCGTGGGTTCGAGTCCCATCCTCGTCGTCTCCATTTTTGTTGAAGCATTTTGTATATAATTGAAACGAAGATTTTTCTTTCTGACTCTTTGATATAGTGAAATTAAATATTTCCTGCAGAATTTAAAATTTATGAGGCGATGTTGAAGCTAGGTGGCCGAGTGATTCCTGTGATGGACTACTAAACCATTTGGATCTGCCCGCGGGGGTTCGAGACCTATCCTCGTCGGCTCCATTTTTGTTGAAGAATTTTGTATATAAATAAAAATAATGTTTTTCTTCCTAATCCTTTGAGATACGAAAATTAAATATTTCCTCTAGAATTTATAATTTATGACGCGAGGATAAAGCTAGTTGGCCGAGTGATTCCGTCGATGGACTACTAACCCACTGATATCTTCCCACGAGGGTTCGAGTCCCGTCCCCGTCGCTTCCATTTTTGTTAAAGAATTTTGTGAAAAATTAAATGCAATATTTTTATTCTTGATCCTTTGATATTAAGAAATTAAATATTTCCGGCAGAATGGAAACGCTCTGAATCGAGGTGGCCGAGTGGTTAAGGCGATGGACTGCTAATCCATTGGGCTGTGCCCGCATGGGTTCGAGTCCCATCCATGTCGTCTCCATTTTTGTTGAAAATTTTTTATATAAATAAAAATAATGTTTTTCTTTCTGATTCGTTGATATAATGAAATTAAGTATTTCCTGTGGAATTTAAAATATATGAGGCGAGGATGAAGCAAGGAGGACGAGTGATTCCGTCGATGGACTACTAACCCATTGGCATCTTCCCACGAGGGTTCGAGTCCCGTCCCCGTCGCTTCCATTTTTGTTTTAGAATTTTGTGAAAAATTAAATGCAATATTTTTCTTCTTGAATCTTTGATATTGAGAAATTAAATATTTCCGGCCGAATGAAAACCCTCTGAGGCGAGGTGGCCGAGTGGTTAAGGCGATGGACTGCTAATCCATTGGGCTGTGCCCGCATGGGTTCGAGTCCCATCCTCGTCGTCTCCATTTTTGTTGAAAAGTTTTGTATATAAATAAAAATAATGTTTTTCTTTCTGATTCGTTGATATAATGAAATTAAATATTTCCTGTAGAATTTAAAATATATGAGGCGAGGATGAAGCAAGGTGGACGAGTGATTCCGTCGATGGACTACTAACCCATTGGCATCTTCCCACGAGGGTTCGAGTCCCGTCCCCGTCGCTTCCATTTTTGTTTTAGAATTTTGTGAAAAATTAAATGCAATATTTTTCTTCTTGAACCTTTGATATTGAGAAATTAAATATTTCCGGCCGAATGAAAACCCTCTGAGGCGAGGTGGCCGAGTGGTTAAGGCGATGAACTGCTAATCCATTGGGCTGTTCCCGCGTGGGTTTGAGTCCCATCCTCGTCGTCTCCATTTTTGTTGAATAGTTTTGTATATAAATAGAAATAATATTTTTCTTTCTGATTCGTTGATATAATGAAATTAAATATTTCCTGAAGGATTTAAAATATATGAGGCGAGGATGAAGCAAGGTGGACGAGTGATTCCGTCGATGGACTACTAACCCACTGACATCTTCCCACGAGGGTTCGAATCCCGCCCCCGTCGCTTCCATTTTTGTTAAAGAATTTAGTGAAAAATTAAATGCAATATTTTTATTCTTGATCCTTTGATATTAAGAAATTAAATATTTCCGGCAGAATGAAAACGCTCTGAGGCAAGGTGGCCGAGTGGTTAAGGCGATGGACTGCTAATCCATTGGGCTGTGCCCGCATGGGTTCGAGTCCCATCCTCGTCGTCTCCATTTTTGTTGAAAAGTTTTGTATATAAATAAGAATAATGTTTTTCTTTCTGATTCGTTGATATAATGAAATTAAATATTTCCTGTAGAATTTAAAATATATGAGGCGAGGATGAAGCAAGGTGGACGAGTGATTCCGTCGATGGTCTACTAACCCATTGGCATCTTCCCACGAGGGTTCGAGTCCCGTCCCCGTCGCTTCCATTTTTGTTGAAGAATTTTGTGAAAAATTAAATGCAATATTTTTCTTCTTGATCCTTTGATATTGAGAAATTAAATATTTCCGGCAGAATGGAAACGCTCTGAATCGAGGTGGCCGAGTGGTTAAGGCGATGGACTGCTAATCCATTGGGCTGTGCCCGCATGGGTTCGAGTCCCATCCATGTCGTCTCCATTTTTGTTGAAAATTTTTTATATAAATAAAAATAATGTTTTTCTTTCTGATTCGTTGATATAATGAAATTAAGTATTTCCTGTGGAATTTAAAATATATGAGGCGAGGATGAAGCAAGGAGGACGAGTGATTCCGTCGATGGACTACTAACCCATTGGCATCTTCCCACGAGGGTTCGAGTCCCGTCCCCGTCGCTTCCATTTTTGTTTTAGAATTTTGTGAAAAATTAAATGCAATATTTTTCTTCTTGAATCTTTGATATTGAGAAATTAAATATTTCCGGCCGAATGAAAACCCTCTGAGGCGAGGTGGCCGAGTGGTTAAGGCGATGGACTGCTAATCCATTGGGCTGTGCCCGCATGGGTTCGAGTCCCATCCTCGTCGTCTCCATTTTTGTTGAAAAGTTTTGTATATAAATAAAAATAATGTTTTTCTTTCTGATTCGTTGATATAATGAAATTAAATATTTCCTGTAGAATTTAAAATATATGAGGCGAGGATGAAGCAAGGTGGACGAGTGATTCCGTCGATGGACTACTAACCCATTGGCATCTTCCCACGAGGGTTCGAGTCCCGTCCCCGTCGCTTCCATTTTTGTTTTAGAATTTTGTGAAAAATTAAATGCAATATTTTTCTTCTTGAACCTTTGATATTGAGAAATTAAATATTTCCGGCCGAATGAAAACCCTCTGAGGCGAGGTGGCCGAGTGGTTAAGGCGATGAACTGCTAATCCATTGGGCTGTTCCCGCGTGGGTTCGAGTCCCATCCTCGTCGTCTCCATTTTTGTTGAATAGTTTTGTATATAAATAGAAATAATATTTTTCTTTCTGATTCGTTGATATAATGAAATTAAATATTTCCTGAAGGATTTAAAATATATGAGGCGAGGATGAAGCAAGGTGGACGAGTGATTCCGTCGATGGACTACTAACCCACTGACATCTTCCCACGAGGGTTCGAATCCCGCCCCCGTCGCTTCCATTTTTGTTAAAGAATTTAGTGAAAAATTAAATGCAATATTTTTATTCTTGATCCTTTGATATTAAGAAATTAAATATTTCCGGCAGAATGAAAACGCTCTGAGGCAAGGTGGCCGAGTGGTTAAGGCGATGGACTGCTAATCCATTGGGCTGTGCCCGCATGGGTTCGAGTCCCATCCTCGTCGTCTCCATTTTTGTTGAAAAGTTTTGTATATAAATAAGAATAATGTTTTTCTTTCTGATTCGTTGATATAATGAAATTAAATATTTCCTGTAGAATTTAAAATATATGAGGCGAGGATGAAGCAAGGTGGACGAGTGATTCCGTCGATGGTCTACTAACCCATTGGCATCTTCCCACGAGGGTTCGAGTCCCGTCCCCGTCGCTTCCATTTTTGTTGAAGAATTTTGTGAAAAATTAAATGCAATATTTTTCTTCTTGATCCTTTGATATTGAGAAATTAAATATTTCCTGCAGAATGGAAACGCTCTGAGGCGAGGTGGCCGAGTGGTTAAGGCGATGGACTGCTAATCCATTGGGCTGTGCCCGCGTGGGATCGAGTCCCATACTCGTCGTCTCCATTTTTGTTGAATAGTTTTGTATATAAATAAAAATAATATTTTTCTTTCTGATTCGTTGATATAATGAAATTAAATATTTAATGTAGAATTTAAAATATATGAGGCGAGGATGAAGCAAGGTGGACGAGTGATTCCTGTGATGGACTACTAAACCATTTGGATCTGCCCGCGGGGGTTCGAGACCCATCCTCGTCGGCTCCATTTTTGTTGAAAAATTTTGTATATAAATAAAAAATAATGTTTTTCTTCCTAATCCTTTGAGATACGAAAATTAAATATTTCCTCTAGAATTTATAATATATGAGGCGAGGATGAAGCAAGGTGGACGAGTGATTCCGTCGATGGACTACTAACCCATTGGCATCTTCCCACGAGGGTTCGAGTCCCGTCCCCGTCGCTTCCATTTTTGTTTTAGAATTTTGTGAAAAATTAAATGCAATATATTTCTTCTTGAACCTTTGATATTGAGAAATTAAATATTTCCGGCCGAATGAAAACCCTCTGAGGCGAGGTGGCCGAGTGGTTAAGGCGATGGACTGCTAATCCATTGGGCTCTGCCCGCGTGGGTTCGAGTCCCATCCTCGTCGTCTCCATTTTTGTTGAAGCATTTTGTATATAATTGAAACGAAGATTTTTCTTTCTGACTCTTTGATATAGTGAAATTAAATATTTCCTGCAGAATTTAAAATTTATGAGGCGATGTTGAAGCTAGGTGGCCGAGTGATTCCTGTGATGGACTACTAAACCATTTGGATCTGCCCGCGGGGGTTCGAGACCTATCCTCGTCGGCTCCATTTTTGTTGAAGAATTTTGTATATAAATAAAAATAATGTTTTTCTTCCTAATCCTTTGAGATACGAAAATTAAATATTTCCTCTAGAATTTATAATTTATGACGCGAGGATGAAGCTAGTTGGCCGAGTGATTCCGTCGATGGACTACTAACCCACTGATATCTTCCCACGAGGGTTCGAGTCCCGTCCCCGTCGCTTCCATTTTTGTTTTAGAATTTTGTGAAAAATTAAATGCAATATTTTTCTTCTTGAATCTTTGATATTGAGAAATTAAATATTTCCGGCCGAATGAAAACCCTCTGAGGCGAGGTGGCCGAGTGGTTAAGGCGATGGACTGCTAATCCATTGGGCTGTGCCCGCATGGGTTCGAGTCCCATCCATGTCGTCTCCATTTTTGTTGAAAATTTTTTATATAAATAAAAATAATGTTTTACTTTCTGATTCGTTGATATAATGAAATTAAGTATTTCCTGTGGAATTTAAAATATATGAGGCGAGGATGAAGCAAGGTGGACGAGTGATTCCGTCGATGGACTACTAACCCATTGGCATCTTCCCACGAGGGTTCGAGTCCCGTCCCCGTCGCTTCCATTTTTGTTTTAGAATTTTGTGAAAAATTAAATGCAATATTTTTCTTCTTGAATCTTTGATATTGAGAAATTAAATATTTCCGGCCGAATGAAAACCCTCTGAGGCGAGGTGGCCGAGTGGTTAAGGCGATGGACTGCTAATCCATTGGGCTGTGCCCGCATGGGTTCGAGTCCCATCCTCGTCGTCTCCATTTTTGTTGAAAAGTTTTGTATATAAATAAAAATAATGTTTTTCTTTCTGATTCGTTGATATAATGAAATTAAATATTTCCTGTAGAATTTAAAATATATGAGGCGAGAATGAAGCAAGGTGGACGAGTGATTCCGTCGATGGACTACTAACCCATTGGCATCTTCCCACGAGGGTTCGAGTCCCGTCCCCGTCGCTTCCATTTTTGTTTTAGAATTTTGTGAAAAATTAAATGCAATATTTTTCTTCTTGAACCTTTGATATTGAGAAATTAAATATTTCCGGCCGAATGAAAACCCTCTGAGGCGAGGTGGCCGAGTGGTTAAGGCGATGGACTGCTAATCCATTGGGCTGTTCCCGCGTGGGTTCGAGTCCCATCCTCGTCGTCTCCATTTTTGTTGAATAGTTTTGTATATAAATAGAAATAATATTTTTCTTTCTGATTCGTTGATATAATGAAATTAAATATTTCCTGAAGGATTTAAAATATATGAGGCGAGGATGAAGCAAGGTGGACGAGTGATTCCGTCGATTGACTACTAACCCATTGGCATCTTCCCATGAGGGTTCGAGTCCCGTCCCCGTCGCTTCCATTTTTGTTAAAGAATTTTGTGAAAAATTAAATGCAATATTTTTCTTCTTGATCCTTTGATATTGAGAAATTAAATATTTCCGGCAGAATGGAAACGCTCTGAGGCGAGGTGGCCGAGTGGTTAAGGCGTTGGACTGCTAATCCATTGGGCTGTGCCCGCGTGGGTTCGAGTCCCATACTCGTCGTCTCCATTTTTGTTGAATAGTTTTGTATATAAATAAAAATAATATTTTTCTTTCTGATTCGTTGATATAATGAAATTAAATATTTAATGTAGAATTTAAAATATATGAGGCGAGGATGAAGCAAGGTGGACGAGTGATTCCTGTGATGGACTACTAAACCATTTGGATCTGCCCGCGGGGGTTCGAGACCCATCCTCGTCGGCTCCATTTTTGTTGAAAAATTTTGTATATAAATAAAAAATAATGTTTTTCTTCCTAATCCTTTGAGATACGAAAATTAAATATTTCCTCTAGAATTTATAATATATGAGGCGAGGATGAAGCAAGGTGGACGAGTGATTCCGTCGATGGACTACTATCCCATTGGCATCTTCCCACGAGGGTTCGAGTCCCGTCCCCGTCGCTTCCATTTTTGTTTTAGAATTTTGTGAAAAATTAAATGCAATATATTTCTTCTTGAACCTTTGATATTGAGAAATTAAATATTTCCGGCAGAATGGAAACGCTCTGAGGCGAGGTGGCCGAGTGGTTAAGGCGATGGACTGCTAATCCATTGGGCTGTGCCCGCATGGGTTCGAGTCCCATCCATGTCGTCTCCATTTTTGTTGAAAATTTTTTATATAAATAAAAATAATGTTTTTCTTTCTGATTCGTTGATATAATGAAATTAAATATTTCCTGTAGAATTTAAAATATATGAGGCGAGGATGAAGCAAGGTGGACGAGTGATTCCGTCGATGGACTACTAACCCATTGGCATCTTCCCACGAGGGTTCGAGTCCCGTCCCCGTCGCTTCCTTTTTTGTTTTAGAATTTTGTGAAAAATTAAATGCAATATTTTTCTTCTTGAACCTTTGATATTGAGAAATTAAATATTTCCGGCCGAATGAAAACCCTCTGAGGCGAGGTGGCCGAGTGGTTAAGGCGATGGACTGCTAATCCATTGGGCTGTGCCCGCATTGGTTCGAGTCCCATCCTCGTCGTCTCCATTTTTGTTGAAAAGTTTTGTATATAAATAAAAATAATGTTTTTCTTTCTGATTCGTTGATAAAATGAAATTAAATATTTCCTGTAGAATTTAAAATATATGAGGCGAGGATGAAGCAAGATGGACGACTGATTCCGTCTATGGACTACTAACCCATTGGCATCTTCCCATGAGGGTTCGAGTCCCGTCCCCGTCGCTTCCATTTTTGTTAAAGAATTTTGTGAAAAATTAAATGCCATATTTTTCTTCTTGATCCTTTGATATTGAGAAATTAAATATTTCCGGCAGAATGAAAACCCTCTGAGGCGAGGTGGCCGAGTGGTTAAGGCGTTGGACTGCTAATCCATTAGGCTGTGCCCGCATGGGTTCGAGTCCCATCCTCGTCGTCTCCATTTTTGTTGAAAAGTTTTGTATATAAATAAAAATAATGTTTTTCTTTCTGATTCGTTGATATAATGAAATTAAATATTTCCTGTAGAATTTAAAATATATGAGGCGAGGATGAAGCAAGGTGGACAAGTGATTCCGTCGATGGACTACTAACCCATTGGCATCTTCCCACGAGTGTTCGTGTCCCGGGCCCGTCGCTTCCATTTTTGTTTTAGAAATTTGTGAAAAATTAAATGCAATATTTCTCTTTTTGAACTTTTGATATTGAGAAATTAAATATTTCCGGCCGAATGAAAACCCTCTGAGGCGAGGTGGCCGAGTGGTTAAGGCGATGGACTGCTAATCCATTGGGCTCTGCCCGCGTGGGTTCGAGTCCCATCCTCGTCGTCTCCATTTTTGTTGAAGCATTTTGTATATAATTGAAACGAAGATTTTTCTTTCTGACTCTTTGATATAGTGAAATTAAATATTTCCTGCAGAATTTAAAATTTATGAGGCGATGTTGAAGCTAGGTGGCCGAGTGATTCCTGTGATGGACTACTAAACCATTTGGATCTGCCCGCGGGGGTTCGAGACCCATCCTCGTCGGCTCCATTTTGTTGAAGAATTTTGTGAAAAATTAAATGCAATATTTTTCTTCTTGATCCTTTGATATTGAGAAATTAAATATTTCCGGCAGAATGGAAACACTCTGAAGCGAGGTGGCCGAGTGGTTAAGGCGATGGACTGCTGATCCATTGGGCTGTTCCCGCGTGGGTTCGAGTCCCATCCTCGTCGTCTCCATTTTTGTTGAATAGTTTTGTATATAAATAGAAATAATATTTTTCTTTCTGATTCGTTGATATAATGAAATTAAATATTTCCTGAAGGATTTAAAATATATGAGGCGAGGATGAAGCAAGGTGGACGAGTGATTCCGTCGATTGACTACTAACCCATTGGCATCTTCCCACGAGGGTTCGAGTCCCGTCCCCGTTGCTTCCATTTTTGTTAAAGAATTTTTTGAAAAATTAAATGCAATATTTTTCTTCTTGAACCATTGATATTGAGAAATTAAATATTTCCGGCCGAATGAAAACCCTCTGAGGCGAGGTGGCCGAGTGGTTAAGGCGATGGACTGCTGATCCATTGGGCTGTTCCCGCGTGGGTTCGAGTCCCATCCTCGTCGTCTCCATTTTTGTTGAATAGTTTTGTATATAAATAGAAATAATATTTTTCTTTCTGATTCGTTGATATAATGAAATTAAATATTTAATGTAGAATTTAAAATATATGAGGCGAGGATGAAGCAAGGTGGACGAGTGATTCCTGTGATGGACTAATAAACCATTTGGATCTGCCCGCGGGGTGTTCGAGACCCATCCTCGTCGGCTCCATTTTTGTTGAAAAATTTTGTATATAAATAAAAAATAATGTTTTTCTTCCTAATCCTTTGAGATACGAAAATTAAATATTTCCTCTAGAATTTATAATATATGAAGCGAGGATGAAGCAAGGTGGACGAGTGATTCCGTCGATGGACTACTATCCCATTGGCATCTTCCCACGAGGGTTCGAGTCCCGTCCCCGTCGCTTCCATTTTTGTTTTAGAATTTTGTGAAAAATTAAATGCAATATATTTCTTCTTGAACCTTTGATATTGAGAAATTAAATATTTCCGGCAGAATGGAAACGCTCTGAATCGAGGTGGCCGAGTGGTTAAGGCGATGGACTGCTAATCCATTGGGCTGTGCCCGTATGGGTTCGAGTCCCATCCATGTCGTCTCCATTTTTGTTGAAAATTTTTTATATAAATAAAAATAATGTTTTTCTTTCTGATTCGTTGATATAATGAAATTAAATATTTCCTGTAGAATTTAAAATATATGAGGCGAGGATGAAGCAAGGTGGACGAGTGATTCCGTCGATGGACTACTAACCCATTGGCATCTTCCCACGAGGGTTCGAGTCCCGTCCCCGTCGCTTCCTTTTTTGTTTTAGAATTTTGTGAAAAATTAAATGCAATATTTTTCTTCTTGAACCTTTGATATTGAGAAATTAAATATTTCCGGCCGAATGAAAACCCTCTGAGGCGAGGTGGCCGAGTGGTTAAGGCGATGGACTGCTAATCCATTGGGCTGTGCCCGCATTGGTTCGAGTCCCATCCTCGTCGTCTCCATTTTTGTTGAAAAGTTTTGTATATAAATAAAAATAATGTTTTTCTTTCTGATTCGTTGATAAAATGAAATTAAATATTTCCTGTAGAATTTAAAATATATGAGGCGAGGATGAAGCAAGATGGACGACTGATTCCGTCTATGGACTACTAACCCATTGGCATCTTCCCATGAGGGTTCGAGTCCCGTCCCCGTCGCTTCCATTTTTGTTAAAGAATTTTGTGAAAAATTAAATGCCATATTTTTCTTCTTGATCCTTTGATATTGAGAAATTAAATATTTCCGGCAGAATGAAAACCCTCTGAGGCGAGGTGGCCGAGTGGTTAAGGCGTTGGACTGCTAATCCATTAGGCTGTGCCCGCATGGGTTCGAGTCCCATCCTCGTCGTCTCCATTTTTGTTGAATAGTTTTGTATATAAATAGAAATAATATTTTTCTTTCTGATTCGTTGATATAATGAAATTAAATATTTCCTGAAGGATTTAAAATATATGAGGCGAGGATGAAGCAAGGTGGACGAGTGATTCCGTCGATTGACTACTAACCCATTGGCATCTTCCCACGAGGGTTCGAGTCCCGTCCCCGTTGCTTCCATTTTTGTTAAAGAATTTTGTGAAAAATTAAATGCAATATTTTTCTTCTTGAACCTTTGATATTGAGAAATTAAATATTTCCGGCCGAATGAAAACCCTCTGAAGCGAGGTGGCCGAGTGGTTAAGGCGATGGACTGCTAATCCATTGGGCTGTGCCCGCATGGGTTCGAGTCCCATCCTCGTCGTCTCCATTTTTGTTGAAAAGTTTTGTATATAAATAAAAATAATGTTTTTCTTTCTGATTCGTTGATAAAATGAAATTAAATATTTCCTGTAGAATTTAAAATATATGAGGCGAGGATGAAGCAAGGTGGACAAGTGATTCCGTAGATGGACTACTAACCCATTGGCATCTTCCCACGAGGGTTCGAGTCCCGTCCCCGTCGCCTCCATTTTTGTTAAAGAATTTTGTGAAAAATTAAATGCAATATTTTTCTTCTTGATCCATTGATATTGAGAAATTAAATATTTCCGGCAGAATGGAAACGCTCTGAAGCGAGGTGGCCGAGTGGTTAAGGCGATGGACTGCTAAACCATTGGGCTGTTCCCGCGTGGGGTCGAGTCCCATCCTCGTCGTCTCCATTTTTGTTGAAGCATTTTGTGTATAATTGAAACAAAGATTTTTCTTTCTAACTCTTTGATATAGTGAAATTAAATAATTCCTGCAGAATTTAAAATTTATGAGCCGATGTTGAAGCTAGGTGTCCGAGTGATTCCTGTGATGGACTACTAAACCATTTGGATCTGCGCGCGAGGGTTCGAGACCCATCCTCGTCGGCTCCATTTTTGTTGAAGAATTTTGTATATAAATAAAAATAATGTTTTTCTTCCTAATCCTTTGAGATACGAAAATTAAATATTTCCTCTAGAATTTATAATTTATGATGCGAGGATGAAGCTAGTTGGCCGAGTGATTCCGTCGATGGACTAATAACCCATTGGCATCTTCCCTCGAAGGTTCGAGTTTCGTCCCCATCGCTTCCATTTTTTTAAAGAATTTTGAGAAAAATTATATGCAATATTTTTCTTCTTGATCCTTTAATATTGAGAAATTAAATATTTCGGGCAGAATGGAAACGCTCTGAGGCGAGATGGCCGAGTGGTTAAGGCGATGGACTACTAATCCATTGGGCTATGCCCGCGTGGGTTCGAGTCCCATCCTCGTCGTCTCCATTTTTGTTGAATAGTTTTGTATATAAATAAAAATAATGTTTTTCTTTCTGATTCGTTGATATAATGAAATTAAATATTTCCTTTAGAATTTAAAATATATGAGGCGAGAATGAAGCAAGGTGGACACTAGTGATTCCGTCGATGGACTACTAACCCATTGGCATCTTCCCACGTGGGTTCGAGTCC
Organism: Amaurobius ferox; assembly: GCA_951213105.1. Lineage (NCBI taxonomy): Eukaryota > Metazoa > Arthropoda > Arachnida > Araneae > Amaurobiidae > Amaurobius > Amaurobius ferox. The sequence goes on along the minus strand of OX578144.1, from coordinate 119,900,452 downwards.
CGTCCCCGTCGCTTCAATTTTGTTAAAGAATTTTGTGAAAAATTAAATGCAATATTTTTCCTTTTGATCCTTTGATATTGAGAAATTAAATATTTCAGGCAGAATGGAAATGCTCTGAGGCGAGGTGGCCGAGTGGTTAAGGCGATGGACTGCTAATCCATTGGGCTGTGCCCGCATGGGTTCGAGTCCCATCCGTGTCGTCTCCATTTTTGTTGAAAATTTTTTATATAAATAAAAATAATGTTTTTCTTTCTGATTCGTTGATATAATGAAATTAAATATTTCCTGTAGAATTTAAAATATATGAGGCGAGGATGAAGCAAGGTGGACGAGTGATTCCGTCGATGGACTACTAACCCATTGGCATCTTCCCACGAGGGTTCGAGTCCCGTCCCCGTCGCTTCCTTTTTTGTTTTAGAATTTTGTGAAAAATTAAATGCAATATTTTTCTTCTTGAACCTTTGATATTGAGAAATTAAATATTTCCGGCCGAATGAAAACCCTCTGAGGCGAGGTGGCCGAGTGGTTAAGGCGATGGACTGCTGATCCATTGGGCTGTTCCCGCGTGGGTTCGAGTCCCATCCTCGCCGTCTCCATTTTTGTTGAATAGTTTTGTATATAAATAGAAATAATATTTTTCTTTCTGATTCGTTGATATAATGAAATTAAATATTTCCTGAAGGATTTAAAATATATGAGGCGAGGATGAAGCAAGGTGGACGAGTGATTCCGTCGATTGACTACTAACCCATTGGCATCTTCCCATGAGGGTTCGAGTCCCGTCCCCGTCGCTTCCATTTTTGTTAAAGAATTTTGTGAAAAATTAAATGCAATATTTTTCTTCTTGATCCTTTGATATTGAGAAATTAAATATTTCCGGCAGAATGGAAACGCTCTGAGGCGAGGTGGCCGAGTGGTTAAGGCGATGGACTGCTAAACCATTGGGCTGTTCCCGCGTGGGGTCGAGTCCCATCCTCGTCGTCTCCATTTTTGTTGAAGCATTTTGTATATAATTGAAACGAAGATTTTTCTTTCTGACTCTTTGATATAGTGAAATTAAATATTTCCTGCAGAATTTAAAATTCATGAGGCGATGTTGAAGCTAGGTGGCCGAGTGATTCCTGTGATGGACTACTAAACCATTTGGATCTGCCCGCGGGGGTTCGAGACCTATCCTCGTCGGCTCCATTTTTGTTGAAGAATTTTGTATATAAATAAAAATAATGTTTTTCTTCCTAATCCTTTGAGATACGAAAATTAAATATTTCCTCTAGTATTTATAATTTATGACGCGAGGATGAAGCTAGTTGGCCGAGTGATTCCGTCGATGGACTACTAACCCACTGATATCTTCCCACGAGGGTTCGAGTCCCGTCCCCGTCGCTTCCATTTTTGTTAAAGAATTTTGTGAAAAATTAAATGCAATATTTTTCTTCTTGATCCTTTGATATTGAGAAATTAAATATTTCCGGCAGAATGAAAACCCTCTGAGGCGAGGTGGCCGAGTGGTTAAGGCGTTGGACTGCTAATCCATTAGGCTGTGCCCGCATGGGTTCGAGTCCCATCCTCGTCGTCTCCATTTTTGTTGAAAAGTTTTGTATATAAATAAAAATAATGTTTTTCTTTCTGATTCGTTGATATAATGAAATTAAATATTTCCTGTAGAATTTAAAATATATGAGGCGAGGATGAAGCAAGGTGGACAAGTGATTCCGTCGATGGACTACTAACCCATTGGCATCTTCCCACGAGTGTTCGTGTCCCAAACCCGTCGCTTCCATTTTTGTTTTAGAAATTTGTGAAAAATTAAATGCAATATTTCTCTTTTTGAACCTTTGATATTGAGAAATTAAATATTTCCGGCCGAATGAAAACCCTCTGAGGCGAGGTGGCCGAGTGGTTAAGGCGATGGACTGCTAATCCATTGGGCTCTGCCCGCGTGGGTTCGAGTCCCCTCCTCGTCGTCTCCATTTTTGTTGAAGCATTTTGTATATAATTGAAACGAAGATTTTTCTTTCTGACTCTTTGATATAGTGAAATTAAATATTTCCTGCAGAATTTAAAATTTATGAGGCGATGTAGAAGCTAGGTGGCCGAGTGATTCCTGTGATGGACTACTAAACCATTTGGATCTGCCCGCGGGGGTTCGAGACCCATCCTCGTCGGCTCCATTTTGTTGAAGAATTTTGTGAAAAATTAAATGCAATATTTTTCTTCTTGATCCTTTGATATTAAGAAATTAAATATTTCCGGCAGAATGGAAACGCTCTGAGGCGAGGTGGCCGAGTGGTTAAGGCGATGGACTGCTAATCCATTGGGCTGTGCCCGCATGGGTTCGAGTCCCATCCTCGTCGTCTCCATTTTTGTTGAAAAGTTTTGTATATAAATAAAAATAATGTTTTTCTTTCTGATTCGTTGATATAATGAAATTAAATATTTCCTGTAGAATTTAAAATATATGAGGCGAGGATGAAGCAAGGTGGACGAGTGATTCCGTCGATGGACTACTAACCCATTGGCATCTTCCCACGAGGGTTCGAGTCCCGTCCCCGTCGCTTCCATTTTTGTTAAAGAATTTTGTGAAAAATTAAATGCAATATTTTTCTTCTTGATCCTTTGATATTGAGAAATTAAATATTTCCGGCAGAATGGAAACGCTCTGAGGCGAGGTGGCCGAGTGGTTAAGGCGATGGACTGCTAATCCATTGGGCTGTGCCCGCGTGGGTTCGAGTCCCATACTCGTCGTCTCAATTTTTGTTGAATAGTTTTGTATATAAATAAAAATAATGTTTTTCTTTCTGATTCGTTGACATAATGAAATTAAATATTTCCTGTAGAATTTAAAATATATGAGGCGAGGATGAAGCATGGTGGACGAGTGATTCCGTCGACGGACTACTAACCCATTGGCATCTTCCCACGAGGGTTCGAGTCCCGTCCCCGTCGCTTCCATTTTTGTTTTAGAATTTTGTGAAAAATTAAATGCAATATTTTTCTTCTTGAACCTTTGATATTGAGAAATTAAATATTTCCGGCCGAATGAAAACCCTCTGAGGCGAGGAGGCCGAGTGGTTAAGGCGATGGACTGCTAATCCATTGGGCTGTGCCAGCATGGGTTCGAGTCCCATCCTCGTCGTCTTCATTTTTGTTGAAAAGTTTTGTATATAAATAAAAATAATGTTTTTCTTTCTGATTCGTTGATATAATGAAATTAAATATTTCCTCTAGAAGTTAAAATATATGAGGCGAGGATGAAGCAAGGTGGACGAGTGATTCCGTCGATGGACTACTAACCCATTGGCATCTTCCCACGAGGGTTCGAGTCCCGTCCCCGTCGCTTCCATTTTTGTTTTAGAATTTTGTGAAAAATTAAATGCAATATATTTCTTCTTGAACCTTTGATATTAAGAAATTAAATATTTCCGGCCGAATGAAAACCCTCTGAGGCGAGGTGGCCGAGTGGTTAAGGCGATGGACTGCTAATCCATTGGGCTCTGCCCGCTTGGGTTCGAGTCCCATCCTCGTCGTCTCCATTTTTGTTGAAGCATTTTGTATATAATTGAAACGAAGATTTTTCTTTCTGACTCTTTGATATAGTGAAATTAAATATTTCCTGCAGAATTTAAAATTTATGAGGCGATGTTGAAGCTAGGTGGCCGAGTGATTCCTGTGATGGACTACTAAACCATTTGGATCTGCCCGCGGGGGTTCGAGACCCATCCTCGTCGGCTCCATTTTGTTGAAGAATTTTGTGAAAAATTAAATGCAATATTTTTCTTCTTGATCCTTTGATATTGAGAAATTAAATATTTCCGGCAGAATGGGAACACTCTGAAGCGAGGTGGCCGAGTGGTTAAGGCGATGGACTGCTAATCCATTGGGCTGTTCCCGCGTGGGTTCGAGTCCCATCCTCGCCGTCTCCATTTTTGTTGAATAGTTTTGTATATAAATAGAAATAATATTTTTCTTTCTGATTCGTTGATATAATGAAATTAAATATTTCCTGAAGGATTTAAAATATATGAGGCGAGGATGAAGCAAGGTGGACGAGTGATTCCGTCGATTGACTACTAACCCATTGGCATCTTCCCATGAGGGTTCGAGTCCCGTCCCCGTCGCTTCCATTTTTGTTAAAGAATTTTGTGAAAAATTAAATGCAATATTTTTCTTCTTGATCCTTTGATATTGAGAAATTAAATATTTCCGGCAGAATGGAAACGCTCTGAGGCGAGGTGGCCGAGTGGTTAAGGCGATGGACTGCTAATCCATTGGGCTGTGCCCGCGTGGGTTCGAGTCCCATACTCGTCGTCTCCATTTTTGTTGAATAGTTTTGTATATAAATAAAAATAATATTTTTCTTTCTGATTCGTTGATATAATGAAATTAAATATTTAATGTAGAATTTAAAATATATGAGGCGAGGATGAAGCAAGGTGGACGAGTGATTCCGTCGATGGACTACTAACCCATTGGCATCTTCCCACGAGGGTTCGAGTCCCGTCCCCATCGCTTCAATTTTTGTTTTAGAATTTTGTGAAAAATTAAATGCAATATTTTTCTTCTTGAACCTTTGATATTGAGAAATTAAATATTTCCGGCCGAATGAAAACCCTCTGAGGCGAGGTGGCCGAGTGGTTAAGGCGATGGACTGCTAATCCATTGGGCTCTGCCCGCGTGGGTTCGAGTCCCATCCTCGTCGTCTCCATTTTTGTTGAAGCATTTTGTATATAATTGAAACGAAGATTTTCCTTTCTGACTCTTTGATATAGTGAAATTAAATATTTCCTGCAGAATTTAAAATTTATGAGGCGATGTTGAAGCTAGGTGGCCGAGTGATTCCTGTGATGGACTACTAAACCATTTGGATCTGCCCGCGGGGGTTCGAGACCTATCCTCGTCGGCTCCATTTTTGTTGAAGAATTTTGTATATAAATAAAAATAATGTTTTTCTTCCTAAACCTTTGAGATACGAAAATTAAATATTTCCTCTAGAATTTATAATTTATGACGCGAGGATGAAGCTAGTTGGCCGAGTGATTCCGTCGATGGACTACTAACCCACTGACATCTTCCCACGAGGGTTCGAGTCCCGCCCCCGTCGCTTCCATTTTTGTTAAAGAATTTTGTGAAAAATTAAATGCAATATTTTTATTCTTGATCCTTTGATATTAAGAAATTAAATATTTCTGGCAGAATGGAAACGCTCTGAGGCGAGGTGGCCGAGTGGTTAAGGCGATGGACTGCTAATCCATTGGGCTGTGCCCGCATGGGTTTGAGTCCCATCCTCGTCGTCTCCATTTTTGTTGAAAAGTTTTGTATATAAATAAAAATAATGTTTTTCTTTCTGATTCGTTGATAAAATGAAATTAAATATTTCCTGTAGAATTTAAAATATATGAGGCGAGGATGAAGCAAGGTGGACGAGTGATTCCGTCGATGGACTACTAACCCATTGGCATCTTCCCACGAGGGTTCGAGTCCAGTCCCCGTCGCTTCCATTTTTGTTAAAGAATTTTGTGAAAAATTAAATGCAATAATTTTCTTCTTGATCCTTTGATATTGAGAAATTAAATATTTCCGGCAGAATGGAAACGCTCTGAGGCGAGGTGGCCGAGTGGTTAAGGCGATGGACTGCTAATCCATTGGGCTGTGCCCGCGTGGGTTCGAGTCCCATACTCGTCGTCTCCATTTTTGTTGAATAGTTTTGTATATAAATAAAAATAATATTTTTCTTTCTGATTCGTTGATATAATGAAATTAAATATTTAATGTAGAATTTAAAATATATGAGGCGAGGATGAAGCAAGGTGGACGAGTGATTCCTGTGATGGACTACTAAACCATTTGGATCTGCCCGCGGGGGTTCGAGACCCATCCTCGTCGGCTCCATTTTTGTTGAAAAATTTTGTATATAAATAAAAATAATGTTTTTCTTCCTAATCCTTTGAGATACGAAAATTAAATATTTCCTCTAGAATTTATAATATATGAGGCGAGGATGAAGCAAGGTGGACGAGTGATTCCGTCGATGGACTTCTAACCCATTGGCATCTTCCCACGAGGGTTCGAGTCCCGTCCCCGTCGCTTCCATTTTTGTTTTTGAATTTTGTGAAAAATTAAATGCAATATTTTTCTTCTTGAACCTTTGATATTGAGAAATTAAATATTTCCGGCCGAATGAAAACCCTCTGAGGTGAGGTGGCCGAGTGGTTAAGGCGATGGACTGCTAATCCATTGGGCTCTGCCCGCGTGGGTTCGAGTCCCATCCTCGTCGTCTCCATTTTTGTTGAAAAGTTTTGTATATAAATAAAAATAATGTTTTTCTTTCTGATTCGTTGATATAATGAAATTAAATATTTCCTGTAGAATTTAAAATATATGAGGCGAGGATGAAGCAAGGTGGACGAGTGATTCCGTCGATGGTCTACTAACCCATTGGCATCTTCCCACGAGGGTTCGAGTCCCGTCCCCGTCGCTTCCATTTTTGTTGAAGAATTTTGTGAAAAATTAAATGCAATATTTTTCTTCTTGATCCTTTGATATTGAGAAATTAAATATTTCCGGCAGAATGGAAACGCTCTGAGGCGAGGTGGCCGAGTGGTTAAGGCGATGGACTGCTAATCCATTGGGCTGTGCCCGCGTGGGTTCTAGTCCCATACTCGTCGTCTCCATTTTTGTTGAATAGTTTTGTATATAAATAAAAATAATGTTTTTCTTTCTGATTCGTTGATATAATGAAATTAAATATTTAATGTAGAATTTAAAATATATGAGGCGAGGATGAAGCAAGGTGGACGAGTGATTCCGTCGATGGACTACTAACCCATTGGCATCTTCCCACGAGGGTTCGAGTCCCGTCCCCGTCGCTTCCATTTTTGTTAAAGAATTTTGTGAAAAATTAAATGCAATATTTTTCTTCTTGAACCTTTGATATTGAGAAATTAAATATTTCCGGCCGAATGAAAACCCTCTGAGGTGAGGTGGCCGAGTGGTTAAGGCGATGGACTGCTAATCCATTGGGCTCTGCCCGCGTGGGTTCGAGTCCCATCCTCGTCGTCTCCATTATTGTTGAAGCATTTTGTATATAATTGAAACGAAGATTTTTCTTTCTGACTCTTTGATATAGTGAAATTAAATATTTCCTGCAGAATTTAAAATTCATGAGGCGATGTTGAAGCTAGGTGGCCGAGTGATTCCTGTGATGGACTACTAAACCATTTGGATCTGCCCGCGGGGGTTCGAGACCTATCCTCGTCGGCTCCATTTTTGTTGAAGAATTTTGTATATAAATAAAAATAATGTTTTTCTTCCTAATCCTTTGAGATACGAAAATTAAATATTTCCTCTAGTATTTATAATTTATGACGCGAGGATGAAGCTAGTTGGCCGAGTGATTCCGTCGATGGATTACTAACCCACTGATATCTTCCCACGAGGGTTCGAGTCCCGTCCCCGTCGCTTCCATTTTTGTTAAAGAATTTTGTGAAAAATTAAATGCAATATTTTTATTCTTGATCCTTTGATATTAAGAAATTAAATATTTCCGGCAGAATGGAAACGCTCTGAATCGAGGTGGCCGAGTGGTTAAGGCGATGGACTGCTAATCCATTGGGCTGTGCCCGCATGGGTTCGAGTCCCATCCTCGTCGTCTCCATTTTTGTTGAAAAGTTTTGTATATAAATAAAAATAATGTTTCTCTTTCTGATTCGTTGATTTAATGAAATTAAATATTTCCTGTAGAATTTAAAATATATGAGGCGAGGATGAAGCAAGGTGGACGACTGATTCCGTCTATGGACTACTAACCCATTGGCATCTTCCCATGAGGGTTCGAGTCCCGTCCCCGTCGCTTCCATTTTTGTTAAAGAATTTTGTGAAAAATTAAATGCAATATTTTTCTTCTTGATCCTTTGATATTAAGAAATTAAATATTTCCGGCAGAATGGAAACGCTCTGAGGCGAGGTGGGCGAGTGGTTAAGGCGATGGACTGCTAATCCATTGGGCTGTGCCCGCATGGGTTCGAGTCCCATCCTCGTCGTCTCCATTTTTGTTGAAAAGTTTTGTATATAAATAAAAATAATGTTTTTCTTTCTGATTCGTTGATATAATGAAATTAAATATTTCCTGTAGAATTTAAAATATATGAGGCGAGGATGAAGCAAGGTGGACAAGTGATTCCGTCGATGGACTACTAACCCATTGGCATCTTCCCACGAGTGTTCGTGTCCCAAACCCGTCGCTTCCATTTTTGTTTTAGAAATTTGTGAAAAATTAAATGCAATATTTCTCTTTTTGAACCTTTGATATTGAGAAATTAAATATTTCCGGCCGAATGAAAACCCTCTGAGGCGAGGTGGCCGAGTGGTTAAGGCGATGGACTGCTAATCCATTGGGCTCTGCCCGCGTGGGTTCGAGTCCCATCCTCGTCGTCTCCATTTTTGTTGAAGCATTTTGTATATAATTGAAACGAAGATTTTTCTTTCTGACTCTTTGATATAGTGAAATTAAATATTTCCTGCAGAATTTAAAATTTATGAGGCGATGTAGAAGCTAGGTGGCCGAGTGATTCCTGTGATGGACTACTAAACCATTTGGATCTGCCCGCGGGGGTTCGAGACCCATCCTCGTCGGCTCCATTTTGTTGAAGAATTTTGTGAAAAATTAAATGCAATATTTTTCTTCTTGATCCTTTGATATTAAGAAATTAAATATTTCCGGCAGAATGGAAACGCTCTGAGGCGAGGTGGCCGAGTGGTTAAGGCGATGGACTGCTAATCCATTGGGCTGTGCCCGCGTGGGTTCGAGTCCCATACTCGTCGTCTCCATTTTTGTTGAATAGTTTTGTATATAAATAAAAATAATGTTTTTCTTTCTGATTCGTTGACATAATGAAATTAAATATTTCCTGTAGAATTTAAAATATATGAGGCGAGGATGAAGCATGGTGGACGAGTGATTCCGTCGACGGACTACTAACCCATTGGCATCTTCCCACGAGGGTTCGAGTCCCGTCACCGTCGCTTCCATTTTTGTTAAAGAATTTTGTGAAAAATTAAATGAAATATTTTTCTTCTTTATCCTTTGATATTGAGAAATTAAATATTTCCTGCCGAATGAAAACGCTCTGAGGCGAGGTGGCCGAGTGGTTAAGGCGATGGACTGCTAATCCATTGGGCTGTGCCGCATGGGTTCGAGTCCCATCCTCGTCGTCTCCATTTTTGTTGAAGCATTTTGTATATAATTGAAACGAAGATTTTTCTTTCTGACTCTTTGGTACAGTGAAATTAAATATTTCCTGCAGAATTTAAAATTTATGAGGCGATGTTGAAGCTAGGTGGCCGAGTGATTCCTGTGATGGACTACTAACCCATTGCATGTTCCCACGAGGTTTCGAGTCCCGTCCCCGTCGCTTCCATTTCAGTTAAAGAATTTTGTGAAAAATTAAATGCAATATTTTTCTTCTTGATCCTTTGATATTGAGAAATTAAATATTTCCGTCAGAATGGAAATGCTCTGAGGCGAGGTGGCCGAGTGGTTAAGGCGATGGACTGCTAATCCATTGGGCTGTGCCCGCGTGGGATCCAGTCCCATCCTCGTCGAGTTCTATTTTTGTTGAATAGTTTTGTATATAAATAAAAATAATATTTTTCTTTCTGATTCGTTGATATAATGAAATTAAATATTTCCTGTAGAATTTAAAATATATGAGGCGAGGATGAAGCAAGGTGGACGAGTGATTCCGTCGATGGACTACTAACCCACTGACATCTTCCCACGAGGGTTCGAATCCCGCCCCCGTCGCTTCCATTTTTGTTAAAGAATTTAGTGAAAAATTAAATGCAATATTTTTATTCTTGATCCTTTGATATTAAGAAATTAAATATTTCCGGCAGAATGAAAACGCTATGAGGCAAGGTGGCCGAGTGGTTAAGGCGATGGACTGCTAATCCATTGGGCTGTGCCCGCATGGGTTCGAGTCCCATCCTCGTCGTCTCCATTTTTGTTGAAAAGTTTTGTATATAAATAAGAATAATGTTTTTCTTTCTGATTCGTTGATATAATGAAATTAAATATTTCCTGTAGAATTTAAAATATATGAGGCGAGGATGAAGCAAGGTGGACGAGTGATTCCGTCGATGGTCTACTAACTCATTGGCATCTTCCCACGAGGGTTCGAGTCCCGTCCCCGTCGCTTCCATTTTTGTTGAAGAATTTTGTGAAAAATTAAATGCAATATTTTTCTTCTTGATCCTTTGATATTGAGAAATTAAATATTTCCTGCAGAATGGAAACGCTCTGAGGCGAGGTGGCCGAGTGGTTAAGGCGATGGACTGCTAATCCATTGGGCTGTGCCCGCGTGGGATCGAGTCCCATACTCGTCGTCTCCATTTTTGTTGAATAGTTTTGTATATAAATAAAAATAATATTTTTCTTTCTGATTCGTTGATATAATGAAATTAAATATTTAATGTCGAATTTAAAATATATGAGGCGAGGATGAAGCAAGGTGGACGAGTGATTCCGTCGATGGACTACTAACCCATTGGCATCTTCCCACGAGGGTTCGAGTCCAGTCCCCGTCGCTTCCATTTTTGTTAAAGAATTTTGTGAAAAATTAAATGCAATATTTTTCTTCTTGATCCTTTGATATTGAGAAATTAAATATTTCCGGCAGAATGGAAACGCTCTGAGGCGAGGTGGCCGAGTGGTTAAGGCGATGGACTGCTAATCCATTGGGCTGTGCCCGCGTGGGTTCGAGTCCCATACTCGTCGTCTCCATTTTTGTTGAATAGTTTTGTATATAAATAAAAATAATATTTTTCTTTCTGATTCGTTGATATAATGAAATTAAATATTTAATGTAGAATTTAAAATATATGAGGCGAGGATGAAGCAAGGTGGACGAGTGATTCCTGTGATGGACTACTAAACCATTTGGATCTGCCCGCGGGGGTTCGAGACCCATCCTCGTCGGCTCCATTTTTGTTGAAAAATTTTGTATATAAATAAAAAATAATGTTTTTCTTCCTAATCCTTTGAGATACGAAAATTAAATATTTCCTCTAGAATTTATAATATATGAGGCGAGGATGAAGCAAGGTGGACGAGTGATTCCGTCGATGGACTACTAACCCATTGGCATCTTCCCACGAGGGTTCGAGTCCCGTCCCCGTCGCTTCCATTTTTGTTTTAGAATTTTGTGAAAAATTAAATGCAATATATTTCTTCTTGAACCTTTGATATTGAGAAATTAAATATTTCCGGCCGAATGAAAACCCTCTGAGGCGAGGTGGCCGAGTGGTTAAGGCGATGGACTGCTAATCCATTGGGCTCTGCCCGCGTGGGTTCGAGTCCCATCCTCGTCGTCTCCATTTTTGTTGAAGCATTTTGTATATAATTGAAACGAAGATTTTTCTTTCTGACTCTTTGATATAGTGAAATTAAATATTTCCTGCAGAATTTAAAATTTATGAGGCGATGTTGAAGCTAGGTGGCCGAGTGATTCCTGTGATGGACTACTAAACCATTTGGATCTGCCCGCGGGGGTTCGAGACCTATCCTCGTCGGCTCCATTTTTGTTGAAGAATTTTGTATATAAATAAAAATAATGTTTTTCTTCCTAATCCTTTGAGATACGAAAATTAAATATTTCCTCTAGAATTTATAATTTATGACGCGAGGATAAAGCTAGTTGGCCGAGTGATTCCGTCGATGGACTACTAACCCACTGATATCTTCCCACGAGGGTTCGAGTCCCGTCCCCGTCGCTTCCATTTTTGTTAAAGAATTTTGTGAAAAATTAAATGCAATATTTTTATTCTTGATCCTTTGATATTAAGAAATTAAATATTTCCGGCAGAATGGAAACGCTCTGAATCGAGGTGGCCGAGTGGTTAAGGCGATGGACTGCTAATCCATTGGGCTGTGCCCGCATGGGTTCGAGTCCCATCCATGTCGTCTCCATTTTTGTTGAAAATTTTTTATATAAATAAAAATAATGTTTTTCTTTCTGATTCGTTGATATAATGAAATTAAGTATTTCCTGTGGAATTTAAAATATATGAGGCGAGGATGAAGCAAGGAGGACGAGTGATTCCGTCGATGGACTACTAACCCATTGGCATCTTCCCACGAGGGTTCGAGTCCCGTCCCCGTCGCTTCCATTTTTGTTTTAGAATTTTGTGAAAAATTAAATGCAATATTTTTCTTCTTGAATCTTTGATATTGAGAAATTAAATATTTCCGGCCGAATGAAAACCCTCTGAGGCGAGGTGGCCGAGTGGTTAAGGCGATGGACTGCTAATCCATTGGGCTGTGCCCGCATGGGTTCGAGTCCCATCCTCGTCGTCTCCATTTTTGTTGAAAAGTTTTGTATATAAATAAAAATAATGTTTTTCTTTCTGATTCGTTGATATAATGAAATTAAATATTTCCTGTAGAATTTAAAATATATGAGGCGAGGATGAAGCAAGGTGGACGAGTGATTCCGTCGATGGACTACTAACCCATTGGCATCTTCCCACGAGGGTTCGAGTCCCGTCCCCGTCGCTTCCATTTTTGTTTTAGAATTTTGTGAAAAATTAAATGCAATATTTTTCTTCTTGAACCTTTGATATTGAGAAATTAAATATTTCCGGCCGAATGAAAACCCTCTGAGGCGAGGTGGCCGAGTGGTTAAGGCGATGAACTGCTAATCCATTGGGCTGTTCCCGCGTGGGTTCGAGTCCCATCCTCGTCGTCTCCATTTTTGTTGAATAGTTTTGTATATAAATAGAAATAATATTTTTCTTTCTGATTCGTTGATATAATGAAATTAAATATTTCCTGAAGGATTTAAAATATATGAGGCGAGGATGAAGCAAGGTGGACGAGTGATTCCGTCGATGGACTACTAACCCACTGACATCTTCCCACGAGGGTTCGAATCCCGCCCCCGTCGCTTCCATTTTTGTTAAAGAATTTAGTGAAAAATTAAATGCAATATTTTTATTCTTGATCCTTTGATATTAAGAAATTAAATATTTCCGGCAGAATGAAAACGCTCTGAGGCAAGGTGGCCGAGTGGTTAAGGCGATGGACTGCTAATCCATTGGGCTGTGCCCGCATGGGTTCGAGTCCCATCCTCGTCGTCTCCATTTTTGTTGAAAAGTTTTGTATATAAATAAGAATAATGTTTTTCTTTCTGATTCGTTGATATAATGAAATTAAATATTTCCTGTAGAATTTAAAATATATGAGGCGAGGATGAAGCAAGGTGGACGAGTGATTCCGTCGATGGTCTACTAACCCATTGGCATCTTCCCACGAGGGTTCGAGTCCCGTCCCCGTCGCTTCCATTTTTGTTGAAGAATTTTGTGAAAAATTAAATGCAATATTTTTCTTCTTGATCCTTTGATATTGAGAAATTAAATATTTCCGGCAGAATGGAAACGCTCTGAATCGAGGTGGCCGAGTGGTTAAGGCGATGGACTGCTAATCCATTGGGCTGTGCCCGCATGGGTTCGAGTCCCATCCATGTCGTCTCCATTTTTGTTGAAAATTTTTTATATAAATAAAAATAATGTTTTTCTTTCTGATTCGTTGATATAATGAAATTAAGTATTTCCTGTGGAATTTAAAATATATGAGGCGAGGATGAAGCAAGGAGGACGAGTGATTCCGTCGATGGACTACTAACCCATTGGCATCTTCCCACGAGGGTTCGAGTCCCGTCCCCGTCGCTTCCATTTTTGTTTTAGAATTTTGTGAAAAATTAAATGCAATATTTTTCTTCTTGAATCTTTGATATTGAGAAATTAAATATTTCCGGCCGAATGAAAACCCTCTGAGGCGAGGTGGCCGAGTGGTTAAGGCGATGGACTGCTAATCCATTGGGCTGTGCCCGCATGGGTTCGAGTCCCATCCTCGTCGTCTCCATTTTTGTTGAAAAGTTTTGTATATAAATAAAAATAATGTTTTTCTTTCTGATTCGTTGATATAATGAAATTAAATATTTCCTGTAGAATTTAAAATATATGAGGCGAGGATGAAGCAAGGTGGACGAGTGATTCCGTCGATGGACTACTAACCCATTGGCATCTTCCCACGAGGGTTCGAGTCCCGTCCCCGTCGCTTCCATTTTTGTTTTAGAATTTTGTGAAAAATTAAATGCAATATTTTTCTTCTTGAACCTTTGATATTGAGAAATTAAATATTTCCGGCCGAATGAAAACCCTCTGAGGCGAGGTGGCCGAGTGGTTAAGGCGATGAACTGCTAATCCATTGGGCTGTTCCCGCGTGGGTTCGAGTCCCATCCTCGTCGTCTCCATTTTTGTTGAATAGTTTTGTATATAAATAGAAATAATATTTTTCTTTCTGATTCGTTGATATAATGAAATTAAATATTTCCTGAAGGATTTAAAATATATGAGGCGAGGATGAAGCAAGGTGGACGAGTGATTCCGTCGATGGACTACTAACCCACTGACATCTTCCCACGAGGGTTCGAATCCCGCCCCCGTCGCTTCCATTTTTGTTAAAGAATTTAGTGAAAAATTAAATGCAATATTTTTATTCTTGATCCTTTGATATTAAGAAATTAAATATTTCCGGCAGAATGAAAACGCTCTGAGGCAAGGTGGCCGAGTGGTTAAGGCGATGGACTGCTAATCCATTGGGCTGTGCCCGCATGGGTTCGAGTCCCATCCTCGTCGTCTCCATTTTTGTTGAAAAGTTTTGTATATAAATAAGAATAATGTTTTTCTTTCTGATTCGTTGATATAATGAAATTAAATATTTCCTGTAGAATTTAAAATATATGAGGCGAGGATGAAGCAAGGTGGACGAGTGATTCCGTCGATGGTCTACTAACCCATTGGCATCTTCCCACGAGGGTTCGAGTCCCGTCCCCGTCGCTTCCATTTTTGTTGAAGAATTTTGTGAAAAATTAAATGCAATATTTTTCTTCTTGATCCTTTGATATTGAGAAATTAAATATTTCCTGCAGAATGGAAACGCTCTGAGGCGAGGTGGCCGAGTGGTTAAGGCGATGGACTGCTAATCCATTGGGCTGTGCCCGCGTGGGATCGAGTCCCATACTCGTCGTCTCCATTTTTGTTGAATAGTTTTGTATATAAATAAAAATAATATTTTTCTTTCTGATTCGTTGATATAATGAAATTAAATATTTAATGTAGAATTTAAAATATATGAGGCGAGGATGAAGCAAGGTGGACGAGTGATTCCTGTGATGGACTACTAAACCATTTGGATCTGCCCGCGGGGGTTCGAGACCCATCCTCGTCGGCTCCATTTTTGTTGAAAAATTTTGTATATAAATAAAAAATAATGTTTTTCTTCCTAATCCTTTGAGATACGAAAATTAAATATTTCCTCTAGAATTTATAATATATGAGGCGAGGATGAAGCAAGGTGGACGAGTGATTCCGTCGATGGACTACTAACCCATTGGCATCTTCCCACGAGGGTTCGAGTCCCGTCCCCGTCGCTTCCATTTTTGTTTTAGAATTTTGTGAAAAATTAAATGCAATATATTTCTTCTTGAACCTTTGATATTGAGAAATTAAATATTTCCGGCCGAATGAAAACCCTCTGAGGCGAGGTGGCCGAGTGGTTAAGGCGATGGACTGCTAATCCATTGGGCTCTGCCCGCGTGGGTTCGAGTCCCATCCTCGTCGTCTCCATTTTTGTTGAAGCATTTTGTATATAATTGAAACGAAGATTTTTCTTTCTGACTCTTTGATATAGTGAAATTAAATATTTCCTGCAGAATTTAAAATTTATGAGGCGATGTTGAAGCTAGGTGGCCGAGTGATTCCTGTGATGGACTACTAAACCATTTGGATCTGCCCGCGGGGGTTCGAGACCTATCCTCGTCGGCTCCATTTTTGTTGAAGAATTTTGTATATAAATAAAAATAATGTTTTTCTTCCTAATCCTTTGAGATACGAAAATTAAATATTTCCTCTAGAATTTATAATTTATGACGCGAGGATGAAGCTAGTTGGCCGAGTGATTCCGTCGATGGACTACTAACCCACTGATATCTTCCCACGAGGGTTCGAGTCCCGTCCCCGTCGCTTCCATTTTTGTTTTAGAATTTTGTGAAAAATTAAATGCAATATTTTTCTTCTTGAATCTTTGATATTGAGAAATTAAATATTTCCGGCCGAATGAAAACCCTCTGAGGCGAGGTGGCCGAGTGGTTAAGGCGATGGACTGCTAATCCATTGGGCTGTGCCCGCATGGGTTCGAGTCCCATCCATGTCGTCTCCATTTTTGTTGAAAATTTTTTATATAAATAAAAATAATGTTTTACTTTCTGATTCGTTGATATAATGAAATTAAGTATTTCCTGTGGAATTTAAAATATATGAGGCGAGGATGAAGCAAGGTGGACGAGTGATTCCGTCGATGGACTACTAACCCATTGGCATCTTCCCACGAGGGTTCGAGTCCCGTCCCCGTCGCTTCCATTTTTGTTTTAGAATTTTGTGAAAAATTAAATGCAATATTTTTCTTCTTGAATCTTTGATATTGAGAAATTAAATATTTCCGGCCGAATGAAAACCCTCTGAGGCGAGGTGGCCGAGTGGTTAAGGCGATGGACTGCTAATCCATTGGGCTGTGCCCGCATGGGTTCGAGTCCCATCCTCGTCGTCTCCATTTTTGTTGAAAAGTTTTGTATATAAATAAAAATAATGTTT
The DNA here is from genome assembly GCA_951213105.1 of Amaurobius ferox. NCBI lineage: Eukaryota > Metazoa > Arthropoda > Arachnida > Araneae > Amaurobiidae > Amaurobius > Amaurobius ferox. The sequence goes on along the minus strand of OX578144.1, from coordinate 119,883,745 downwards.
TTCTTTCTGATTCGTTGATATAATGAAATTAAATATTTCCTGTAGAATTTAAAATATATGAGGCGAGGATGAAGCAAGGTGGACGAGTGATTCCGTCGATGGACTACTAACCCATTGGCATCTTCCCACGAGGGTTCGAGTCCCGTCCCCGTCGCTTCCATTTTTGTTTTAGAATTTTGTGAAAAATTAAATGCAATATTTTTCTTCTTGAACCTTTGATATTGAGAAATTAAATATTTCCGGCCGAATGAAAACCCTCTGAGGCGAGGTGGCCGAGTGGTTAAGGCGATGGACTGCTAATCCATTGGGCTGTTCCCGCGTGGGTTCGAGTCCCATCCTCGTCGTCTCCATTTTTGTTGAATAGTTTTGTATATAAATAGAAATAATATTTTTCTTTCTGATTCGTTGATATAATGAAATTAAATATTTCCTGAAGGATTTAAAATATATGAGGCGAGGATGAAGCAAGGTGGACGAGTGATTCCGTCGATTGACTACTAACCCATTGGCATCTTCCCATGAGGGTTCGAGTCCCGTCCCCGTCGCTTCCATTTTTGTTAAAGAATTTTGTGAAAAATTAAATGCAATATTTTTCTTCTTGATCCTTTGATATTGAGAAATTAAATATTTCCGGCAGAATGGAAACGCTCTGAGGCGAGGTGGCCGAGTGGTTAAGGCGTTGGACTGCTAATCCATTGGGCTGTGCCCGCGTGGGTTCGAGTCCCATACTCGTCGTCTCCATTTTTGTTGAATAGTTTTGTATATAAATAAAAATAATATTTTTCTTTCTGATTCGTTGATATAATGAAATTAAATATTTAATGTAGAATTTAAAATATATGAGGCGAGGATGAAGCAAGGTGGACGAGTGATTCCTGTGATGGACTACTAAACCATTTGGATCTGCCCGCGGGGGTTCGAGACCCATCCTCGTCGGCTCCATTTTTGTTGAAAAATTTTGTATATAAATAAAAAATAATGTTTTTCTTCCTAATCCTTTGAGATACGAAAATTAAATATTTCCTCTAGAATTTATAATATATGAGGCGAGGATGAAGCAAGGTGGACGAGTGATTCCGTCGATGGACTACTATCCCATTGGCATCTTCCCACGAGGGTTCGAGTCCCGTCCCCGTCGCTTCCATTTTTGTTTTAGAATTTTGTGAAAAATTAAATGCAATATATTTCTTCTTGAACCTTTGATATTGAGAAATTAAATATTTCCGGCAGAATGGAAACGCTCTGAGGCGAGGTGGCCGAGTGGTTAAGGCGATGGACTGCTAATCCATTGGGCTGTGCCCGCATGGGTTCGAGTCCCATCCATGTCGTCTCCATTTTTGTTGAAAATTTTTTATATAAATAAAAATAATGTTTTTCTTTCTGATTCGTTGATATAATGAAATTAAATATTTCCTGTAGAATTTAAAATATATGAGGCGAGGATGAAGCAAGGTGGACGAGTGATTCCGTCGATGGACTACTAACCCATTGGCATCTTCCCACGAGGGTTCGAGTCCCGTCCCCGTCGCTTCCTTTTTTGTTTTAGAATTTTGTGAAAAATTAAATGCAATATTTTTCTTCTTGAACCTTTGATATTGAGAAATTAAATATTTCCGGCCGAATGAAAACCCTCTGAGGCGAGGTGGCCGAGTGGTTAAGGCGATGGACTGCTAATCCATTGGGCTGTGCCCGCATTGGTTCGAGTCCCATCCTCGTCGTCTCCATTTTTGTTGAAAAGTTTTGTATATAAATAAAAATAATGTTTTTCTTTCTGATTCGTTGATAAAATGAAATTAAATATTTCCTGTAGAATTTAAAATATATGAGGCGAGGATGAAGCAAGATGGACGACTGATTCCGTCTATGGACTACTAACCCATTGGCATCTTCCCATGAGGGTTCGAGTCCCGTCCCCGTCGCTTCCATTTTTGTTAAAGAATTTTGTGAAAAATTAAATGCCATATTTTTCTTCTTGATCCTTTGATATTGAGAAATTAAATATTTCCGGCAGAATGAAAACCCTCTGAGGCGAGGTGGCCGAGTGGTTAAGGCGTTGGACTGCTAATCCATTAGGCTGTGCCCGCATGGGTTCGAGTCCCATCCTCGTCGTCTCCATTTTTGTTGAAAAGTTTTGTATATAAATAAAAATAATGTTTTTCTTTCTGATTCGTTGATATAATGAAATTAAATATTTCCTGTAGAATTTAAAATATATGAGGCGAGGATGAAGCAAGGTGGACAAGTGATTCCGTCGATGGACTACTAACCCATTGGCATCTTCCCACGAGTGTTCGTGTCCCGGGCCCGTCGCTTCCATTTTTGTTTTAGAAATTTGTGAAAAATTAAATGCAATATTTCTCTTTTTGAACTTTTGATATTGAGAAATTAAATATTTCCGGCCGAATGAAAACCCTCTGAGGCGAGGTGGCCGAGTGGTTAAGGCGATGGACTGCTAATCCATTGGGCTCTGCCCGCGTGGGTTCGAGTCCCATCCTCGTCGTCTCCATTTTTGTTGAAGCATTTTGTATATAATTGAAACGAAGATTTTTCTTTCTGACTCTTTGATATAGTGAAATTAAATATTTCCTGCAGAATTTAAAATTTATGAGGCGATGTTGAAGCTAGGTGGCCGAGTGATTCCTGTGATGGACTACTAAACCATTTGGATCTGCCCGCGGGGGTTCGAGACCCATCCTCGTCGGCTCCATTTTGTTGAAGAATTTTGTGAAAAATTAAATGCAATATTTTTCTTCTTGATCCTTTGATATTGAGAAATTAAATATTTCCGGCAGAATGGAAACACTCTGAAGCGAGGTGGCCGAGTGGTTAAGGCGATGGACTGCTGATCCATTGGGCTGTTCCCGCGTGGGTTCGAGTCCCATCCTCGTCGTCTCCATTTTTGTTGAATAGTTTTGTATATAAATAGAAATAATATTTTTCTTTCTGATTCGTTGATATAATGAAATTAAATATTTCCTGAAGGATTTAAAATATATGAGGCGAGGATGAAGCAAGGTGGACGAGTGATTCCGTCGATTGACTACTAACCCATTGGCATCTTCCCACGAGGGTTCGAGTCCCGTCCCCGTTGCTTCCATTTTTGTTAAAGAATTTTTTGAAAAATTAAATGCAATATTTTTCTTCTTGAACCATTGATATTGAGAAATTAAATATTTCCGGCCGAATGAAAACCCTCTGAGGCGAGGTGGCCGAGTGGTTAAGGCGATGGACTGCTGATCCATTGGGCTGTTCCCGCGTGGGTTCGAGTCCCATCCTCGTCGTCTCCATTTTTGTTGAATAGTTTTGTATATAAATAGAAATAATATTTTTCTTTCTGATTCGTTGATATAATGAAATTAAATATTTAATGTAGAATTTAAAATATATGAGGCGAGGATGAAGCAAGGTGGACGAGTGATTCCTGTGATGGACTACTAAACCATTTGGATCTGCCCGCGGGGTGTTCGAGACCCATCCTCGTCGGCTCCATTTTTGTTGAAAAATTTTGTATATAAATAAAAAATAATGTTTTTCTTCCTAATCCTTTGAGATACGAAAATTAAATATTTCCTCTAGAATTTATAATATATGAAGCGAGGATGAAGCAAGGTGGACGAGTGATTCCGTCGATGGACTACTATCCCATTGGCATCTTCCCACGAGGGTTCGAGTCCCGTCCCCGTCGCTTCCATTTTTGTTTTAGAATTTTGTGAAAAATTAAATGCAATATATTTCTTCTTGAACCTTTGATATTGAGAAATTAAATATTTCCGGCAGAATGGAAACGCTCTGAATCGAGGTGGCCGAGTGGTTAAGGCGATGGACTGCTAATCCATTGGGCTGTGCCCGTATGGGTTCGAGTCCCATCCATGTCGTCTCCATTTTTGTTGAAAATTTTTTATATAAATAAAAATAATGTTTTTCTTTCTGATTCGTTGATATAATGAAATTAAATATTTCCTGTAGAATTTAAAATATATGAGGCGAGGATGAAGCAAGGTGGACGAGTGATTCCGTCGATGGACTACTAACCCATTGGCATCTTCCCACGAGGGTTCGAGTCCCGTCCCCGTCGCTTCCTTTTTTGTTTTAGAATTTTGTGAAAAATTAAATGCAATATTTTTCTTCTTGAACCTTTGATATTGAGAAATTAAATATTTCCGGCCGAATGAAAACCCTCTGAGGCGAGGTGGCCGAGTGGTTAAGGCGATGGACTGCTAATCCATTGGGCTGTGCCCGCATTGGTTCGAGTCCCATCCTCGTCGTCTCCATTTTTGTTGAAAAGTTTTGTATATAAATAAAAATAATGTTTTTCTTTCTGATTCGTTGATAAAATGAAATTAAATATTTCCTGTAGAATTTAAAATATATGAGGCGAGGATGAAGCAAGATGGACGACTGATTCCGTCTATGGACTACTAACCCATTGGCATCTTCCCATGAGGGTTCGAGTCCCGTCCCCGTCGCTTCCATTTTTGTTAAAGAATTTTGTGAAAAATTAAATGCCATATTTTTCTTCTTGATCCTTTGATATTGAGAAATTAAATATTTCCGGCAGAATGAAAACCCTCTGAGGCGAGGTGGCCGAGTGGTTAAGGCGTTGGACTGCTAATCTATTAGGCTGTGCCCGCATGGGTTCGAGTCCCATCCTCGTCGTCTCCATTTTTGTTGAATAGTTTTGTATATAAATAGAAATAATATTTTTCTTTCTGATTCGTTGATATAATGAAATTAAATATTTCCTGAAGGATTTAAAATATATGAGGCGAGGATGAAGCAAGGTGGACGAGTGATTCCGTCGATTGACTACTAACCCATTGGCATCTTCCCACGAGGGTTCGAGTCCCGTCCCCGTTGCTTCCATTTTTGTTAAAGAATTTTGTGAAAAATTAAATGCAATATTTTTCTTCTTGAACCTTTGATATTGAGAAATTAAATATTTCCGGCCGAATGAAAACCCTCTGAAGCGAGGTGGCCGAGTGGTTAAGGCGATGGACTGCTAATCCATTGGGCTGTGCCCGCATGGGTTCGAGTCCCATCCTCGTCGTCTCCATTTTTGTTGAAAAGTTTTGTATATAAATAAAAATAATGTTTTTCTTTCTGATTCGTTGATAAAATGAAATTAAATATTTCCTGTAGAATTTAAAATATATGAGGCGAGGATGAAGCAAGGTGGACAAGTGATTCCGTAGATGGACTACTAACCCATTGGCATCTTCCCACGAGGGTTCGAGTCCCGTCCCCGTCGCCTCCATTTTTGTTAAAGAATTTTGTGAAAAATTAAATGCAATATTTTTCTTCTTGATCCATTGATATTGAGAAATTAAATATTTCCGGCAGAATGGAAACGCTCTGAAGCGAGGTGGCCGAGTGGTTAAGGCGATGGACTGCTAAACCATTGGGCTGTTCCCGCGTGGGGTCGAGTCCCATCCTCGTCGTCTCCATTTTTGTTGAAGCATTTTGTGTATAATTGAAACAAAGATTTTTCTTTCTAACTCTTTGATATAGTGAAATTAAATAATTCCTGCAGAATTTAAAATTTATGAGCCGATGTTGAAGCTAGGTGTCCGAGTGATTCCTGTGATGGACTACTAAACCATTTGGATCTGCGCGCGAGGGTTCGAGACCCATCCTCGTCGGCTCCATTTTTGTTGAAGAATTTTGTATATAAATAAAAATAATGTTTTTCTTCCTAATCCTTTGAGATACGAAAATTAAATATTTCCTCTAGAATTTATAATTTATGATGCGAGGATGAAGCTAGTTGGCCGAGTGATTCCGTCGATGGACTAATAACCCATTGGCATCTTCCCTCGAAGGTTCGAGTTTCGTCCCCATCGCTTCCATTTTTTTAAAGAATTTTGAGAAAAATTATATGCAATATTTTTCTTCTTGATCCTTTAATATTGAGAAATTAAATATTTCGGGCAGAATGGAAACGCTCTGAGGCGAGATGGCCGAGTGGTTAAGGCGATGGACTGCTAATCCATTGGGCTATGCCCGCGTGGGTTCGAGTCCCATCCTCGTCGTCTCCATTTTTGTTGAATAGTTTTGTATATAAATAAAAATAATGTTTTTCTTTCTGATTCGTTGATATAATGAAATTAAATATTTCCTTTAGAATTTAAAATATATGAGGCGAGAATGAAGCAAGGTGGACACTAGTGATTCCGTCGATGGACTACTAACCCATTGGCATCTTCCCACGTGGGTTCGAGTCCCGTCCCCGTCGCTTCAATTTTGTTAAAGAATTTTGTGAAAAATTAAATGCAATATTTTTCCTTTTGATCCTTTGATATTGAGAAATTAAATATTTCAGGCAGAATGGAAATGCTCTGAGGCGAGGTGGCCGAGTGGTTAAGGCGATGGACTGCTAATCCATTGGGCTGTGCCCGCATGGGTTCGAGTCCCATCCGTGTCGTCTCCATTTTTGTTGAAAATTTTTTATATAAATAAAAATAATGTTTTTCTTTCTGATTCGTTGATATAATGAAATTAAATATTTCCTGTAGAATTTAAAATATATGAGGCGAGGATGAAGCAAGGTGGACGAGTGATTCCGTCGATGGACTACTAACCCATTGGCATCTTCCCACGAGGGTTCGAGTCCCGTCCCCGTCGCTTCCTTTTTTGTTTTAGAATTTTGTGAAAAATTAAATGCAATATTTTTCTTCTTGAACCTTTGATATTGAGAAATTAAATATTTCCGGCCGAATGAAAACCCTCTGAGGCGAGGTGGCCGAGTGGTTAAGGCGATGGACTGCTGATCCATTGGGCTGTTCCCGCGTGGGTTCGAGTCCCATCCTCGCCGTCTCCATTTTTGTTGAATAGTTTTGTATATAAATAGAAATAATATTTTTCTTTCTGATTCGTTGATATAATGAAATTAAATATTTCCTGAAGGATTTAAAATATATGAGGCGAGGATGAAGCAAGGTGGACGAGTGATTCCGTCGATTGACTACTAACCCATTGGCATCTTCCCATGAGGGTTCGAGTCCCGTCCCCGTCGCTTCCATTTTTGTTAAAGAATTTTGTGAAAAATTAAATGCAATATTTTTCTTCTTGATCCTTTGATATTGAGAAATTAAATATTTCCGGCAGAATGGAAACGCTCTGAGGCGAGGTGGCCGAGTGGTTAAGGCGATGGACTGCTAATCCATTGGGCTGTGCCCGCGTGGGTTCGAGTCCCATACTCGTCGTCTCCATTTTTGTTGAATAGTTTTGTATATAAATAAAAATAATATTTTTCTTTCTGATTCGTTGATATAATGAAATTAAATATTTAATGTAGAATTTAAAATATATGAGGCGAGGATGAAGCAAGGTGGACGAGTGATTCCGTCGATTGACTACTAACCCATTGGCATCTTCCCATGAGGGTTCGAGTCCCGTCCCCGTCGCTTCCATTTTTGTTAAAGAATTTTGTGAAAAATTAAATGCAATATTTTTCTTCTTGATCCTTTGATATTGAGAAATTAAATATTTCCGGCAGAATGGAAACGCTCTGAGGCGAGGTGGCCGAGTGGTTAAGGCGATGGACTGCTAATCCATTGGGCTGTGCCCGCGTGGGTTCGAGTCCCATACTCGTCGTCTCCATTTTTGTTGAATAGTTTTGTATATAAATAAAAATAATATTTTTCTTTCTGATTCGTTGATATAATGAAATTAAATATTTAATGTAGAATTTAAAATATATGAGGCGAGGATGAAGCAAGGTGGACGAGTGATTCCGTCGATGGACTACTAACCCATTGGCATCTTCCCACGAGGGTTCGAGTCCCGTCCCCATCGCTTCAATTTTTGTTTTAGAATTTTGTGAAAAATTAAATGCAATATTTTTCTTCTTGAACCTTTGATATTGAGAAATTAAATATTTCCGGCCGAATGAAAACCCTCTGAGGCGAGGTGGCCGAGTGGTTAAGGCGATGGACTGCTAATCCATTGGGCTCTGCCCGCGTGGGTTCGAGTCCCATCCTCGTCGTCTCCATTTTTGTTGAAGCATTTTGTATATAATTGAAGCGAAGATTTTCCTTTCTGACTCTTTGATATAGTGAAATTAAATATTTCCTGCAGAATTTAAAATTTATGAGGCGATGTTGAAGCTAGGTGGCCGAGTGATTCCTGTGATGGACTACTAAACCATTTGGATCTGCCCGCGGGGGTTCGAGACCTATCCTCGTCGGCTCCATTTTTGTTGAAGAATTTTGTATATAAATAAAAATAATGTTTTTCTTCCTAAACCTTTGAGATACGAAAATTAAATATTTCCTCTAGAATTTATAATTTATGACGCGAGGATGAAGCTAGTTGGCCGAGTGATTCCGTCGATGGACTACTAACCCACTGACATCTTCCCACGAGGGTTCGAGTCCCGCCCCCGTCGCTTCCATTTTTGTTAAAGAATTTTGTGAAAAATTAAATGCAATATTTTTATTCTTGATCCTTTGATATTAAGAAATTAAATATTTCTGGCAGAATGGAAACGCTCTGAGGCGAGGTGGCCGAGTGGTTAAGGCGATGGACTGCTAATCCATTGGGCTGTGCCCGCATGGGTTCGAGTCCCATCCTCGTCGTCTCCATTTTTGTTGAAAAGTTTTGTATATAAATAAAAATAATGTTTTTCTTTCTGATTCGTTGATAAAATGAAATTAAATATTTCCTGTAGAATTTAAAATATATGAGGCGAGGATGAAGCAAGGTGGACGAGTGATTCCGTCGATGGACTACTAACCCATTGGCATCTTCCCACGAGGGTTCGAGTCCAGTCCCCGTCGCTTCCATTTTTGTTAAAGAATTTTGTGAAAAATTAAATGCAATAATTTTCTTCTTGATCCTTTGATATTGAGAAATTAAATATTTCCGGCAGAATGGAAACGCTCTGAGGCGAGGTGGCCGAGTGGTTAAGGCGATGGACTGCTAATCCATTGGGCTGTGCCCGCGTGGGTTCGAGTCCCATACTCGTCGTCTCCATTTTTGTTGAATAGTTTTGTATATAAATAAAAATAATATTTTTCTTTCTGATTCGTTGATATAATGAAATTAAATATTTAATGTAGAATTTAAAATATATGAGGCGAGGATGAAGCAAGGTGGACGAGTGATTCCTGTGATGGACTACTAAACCATTTGGATCTGCCCGCGGGGGTTCGAGACTCATCCTCGTCGGCTCCATTTTTGTTGAAAAATTTTGTATATAAATAAAAATAATGTTTTTCTTCCTAATCCTTTGAGATACGAAAATTAAATATTTCCTCTAGAATTTATAATATATGAGGCGAGGATGAAGCAAGGTGGACGAGTGATTCCGTCGATGGACTTCTAAGCCATTGGCATCTTCCCACGAGGGTTCGAGTCCCGTCCCCGTCGCTTCCATTTTTGTTTTTGAATTTTGTGAAAAATTAAATGCAATATTTTTCTTCTTGAACCTTTGATATTGAGAAATTAAATATTTCCGGCCGAATGAAAACCCTCTGAGGTGAGGTGGCCGAGTGGTTAAGGCGATGGACTGCTAATCCATTGGGCTCTGCCCGCGTGGGTTCGAGTCCCATCCTCGTCGTCTCCATTTTTGTTGAAAAGTTTTGTATATAAATAAAAATAATGTTTTTCTTTCTGATTCGTTGATATAATGAAATTAAATATTTCCTGTAGAATTTAAAATATATGAGGCGAGGATGAAGCAAGGTGGACGAGTGATTCCGTCGATGGTCTACTAACCCATTGGCATCTTCCCACGAGGGTTCGAGTCCCGTCCCCGTCGCTTCCATTTTTGTTGAAGAATTTTGTGAAAAATTAAATGCAATATTTTTCTTCTTGATCCTTTGATATTGAGAAATTAAATATTTCCGGCAGAATGGAAACGCTCTGAGGCGAGGTGGCCGAGTGGTTAAGGCGATGGACTGCTAATCCATTGGGCTGTGCCCGCGTGGGTTCTAGTCCCATACTCGTCGTCTCCATTTTTGTTGAATAGTTTTGTATATAAATAAAAATAATGTTTTTCTTTCTGATTCGTTGATATAATGAAATTAAATATTTAATGTAGAATTTAAAATATATGAGGCGAGGATGAAGCAAGGTGGACGAGTGATTCCGTCGATGGACTACTAACCCATTGGCATCTTCCCACGAGGGTTCGAGTCCCGTCCCCGTCGCTTCCATTTTTGTTAAAGAATTTTGTGAAAAATTAAATGCAATATTTTTCTTCTTGAACCTTTGATATTGAGAAATTAAATATTTCCGGCCGAATGAAAACCCTCTGAGGTGAGGTGGCCGAGTGGTTAAGGCGATGGACTGCTAATCCATTGGGCTCTGCCCGCGTGGGTTCGAGTCCCATCCTCGTCGTCTCCATTATTGTTGAAGCATTTTGTATATAATTGAAACGAAGATTTTTCTTTCTGACTCTTTGATATAGTGAAATTAAATATTTCCTGCAGAATTTAAAATTCATGAGGCGATGTTGAAGCTAGGTGGCCGAGTGATTCCTGTGATGGACTACTAAACCATTTGGATCTGCCCGCGGGGGTTCGAGACCTATCCTCGTCGGCTCCATTTTTGTTGAAGAATTTTGTATATAAATAAAAATAATGTTTTTCTTCCTAATCCTTTGAGATACGAAAATTAAATATTTCCTCTAGTATTTATAATTTATGACTCGAGGATGAAGCTAGTTGGCCGAGTGATTCCGTCGATGGATTACTAACCCACTGATATCTTCCCACGAGGGTTCGAGTCCAGTCCCCGTCGCTTCCATTTTTGTTAAAGAATTTTGTGAAAAATTAAATGCAATATTTTTATTCTTGATCCTTTGATATTAAGAAATTAAATATTTCCGGCAGAATGGAAACCCTCTGAGGCGAGGTGGCCGAGTGGTTAAGGCGTTGGACTGCTAATCCATTAGGCTGTGACCGCATGGGTTCGAGTCCCATCCTCGTCGTCTCCATTTTTGTTGAAAAGTTTTGTATATAAATAAAAATAATGTTTTTCTTTCTGATTCGTTGATATAATGAAATTAAATATTTCCTGTAGAATTTAAAATATATGAGGCGAGGATGAAGCAAGGTGGACAAGTGATTCCGTCGATGGACTACTAACCCATTGGCATCTTCCCACGAGTGTTCGTGTCCCAAACCCGTCGCTTCCATTTTTGTTTTAGAAATTTGTGAAAAATTAAATGCAATATTTCTCTTTTTGAACCTTTGATATTGAGAAATTAAATATTTCCGGCCGAATGAAAACCCTCTGAGGCGAGGTGGCCGAGTGGTTAAGGCGATGGACTGCTAATCCATTGGGCTCTGCCCGCGTGGGTTCGAGTCCCATCCTCGTCGTCTCCATTTTTGTTGAAGCATTTTGTATATAATTGAAACGAAGATTTTTCTTTCTGACTCTTTGATATAGTGAAATTAAATATTTCCTGCAGAATTTAAAATTTATGAGGCGATGTAGAAGCTAGGTGGCCGAGTGATTCCTGTGATGGACTACTAAACCATTTGGATCTGCCCGCGGGGGTTCGAGACCCATCCTCGTCGGCTCCATTTTGTTGAAGAATTTTGTGAAAAATTAAATGCAATATTTTTCTTCTTGATCCTTTGATATTAAGAAATTAAATATTTCCGGCAGAATGGAAACGCTCTGAGGCGAGGTGGCCGAGTGGTTAAGGCGATGGACTGCTAATCCATTGGGCTGTGCCCGCATGGGTTCGAGTCCCATCCTCGTCGTCACCGTTTTTGTTGAAAAGTTTTGTATATAAATAAAAATAATGTTTTTCTTTCTGATTCGTTGATATAATGAAATTAAATATTTCCTGTAGAATTTAAAATATATGAGGCGAGGATGAAGCAAGGTGGACGAGTGATTCCGTCGATGGACTACTAACCCATTGGCATCTTCCCACGAGGGTTCGAGTCCCGTCCCCGTCGCTTCCATTTTTGTTAAAGAATTTTGTGAAAAATTAGATGCAATATTTTTCTTCTTGATCCTTTGATATTGAGAAATTAAATATTTCCGGCAGAATGGAAACGCTCTGAGGCGAGGTGGCCGAGTGGTTAAGGCGATGGACTGCTAATCCATTGGGCTGTGCCCGCGTGGGTTCGAGTCCCATACTCGTCGTCTCCATTTTTGTTGAATAGTTTTGTATATAAATAAAAATAATGTTTTTCTTTCTGATTCGTTGACATAATGAAATTAAATATTTCCTGTAGAATTTAAAATATATGAGGCGAGGATGAAGCATGGTGGACGAGTGATTCCGTCGACGGACTACTAACCCATTGGCATCTTCCCACGAGGGTTCGAGTCCCGTCACCGTCGCTTCCATTTTTGTTAAAGAATTTTGTGAAAAATTAAATGAAATATTTTTCTTCTTTATCCTTTGATATTGAGAAATTAAATATTTCCGGCCGAATGAAAACGCTCTGAGGCGAGGTGGCCGAGTGGTTAAGGCGATGGACTGCTAATCCATTGGGCTGTGCCGCATGGGTTCGAGTCCCATCCTCGTCGTCTCCATTTTTGTTGAAGCATTTTGTATATAATTGAAACGAAGATTTTTCTTTCTGACTCTTTGGTACAGTGAAATTAAATATTTCCTGCAGAATTTAAAATTTATGAGGCGATGTTGAAGCTAGGTGGCCGAGTGATTCCTGTGATGGACTACTAACCCATTGCATGTTCCCACGAGGTTTCGAGTCCCGTCCCCGTCGCTTCCATTTCAGTTAAAGAATTTTGTGAAAAATTAAATGCAATATTTTTCTTCTTGATCCTTTGATATTGAGAAATTAAATATTTCCGTCAGAATGGAAATGCTCTGAGGCGAGGTGGCCGAGTGGTTAAGGCGATGGACTGCTAATATATTGGGCTGTGCCCGCGTGGGATCCAGTCCCATCCTCGTCGAGTTCCATTTTTGTTGAATAGTTTTGTATATAAATAAAAATAATATTTTTCTTTCTGATTCGTTGATATAATGAAATTAAATATTTCCTGTAGAATTTAAAATATATGAGGCGAGGATGAAGCAAGGTGGACGAGTGATTCCGTCGATGGACTACTAACCCACTGACATCTTCCCACGAGGGTTCGAGTCCCGTCCCCGTCGCTTCCATTTTTGTTAAAGAATTTTGTGAAAAATTAAATGCAATATTTTTATTCTTGATCCTTTGATATTAAGAAATTAAATATTTCCGGCAGAATGGAAACGCTCTGAATCGAGGTGGCCGAGTGGTTAAGGCGATGGACTGCTAATCCATTGGGCTGTGCCCGCATGGGTTCGAGTCCCATCCATGTCGTCTCCATTTTTGTTGAAAATTTTTTATATAAATAAAAATAATGTTTTTCTTTCTGATTCGTTGATATAATGAAATTAAGTATTTCCTGTGGAATTTAAAATATATGAGGCGAGGATGAAGCAAGGAGGACGAGTGATTCCGTCGATGGACTACTAACCCATTGGCATCTTCCCACGAGGGTTCGAGTCCCGTCCCCGTCGCTTCCATTTTTGTTTTAGAATTTTGTGAAAAATTAAATGCAATATTTTACTTCTTGAATCTTTGATATTGAGAAATTAAATATTTCCGGCCGAATGAAAACCCTCTGAGGCGAGGTGGCCGAGTGGTTAAGGCGATGGACTGCTAATCCATTGGGCTGTGCCCGCATGGGTTCGAGTCCCATCCTCGTCGTCTCCATTTTTGTTGAAAAGTTTTGTATATAAATAAGAATAATGTTTTTCTTTCTGATTCGTTGATATAATGAAATTAAATATTTCCTGTAGAATTTAAAATATATGAGGCGAGGATGAAGCAAGGTGGACGAGTGATTCCGTCGATGGTCTACTAAGCCATTGGCATCTTCCCACGAGGGTTCGAGTCCCGTCCCCGTCGCTTCCATTTTTGTTTTTGAATTTTGTGAAAAATTAAATGCAATATTTTTCTTCTTGAACCTTTGATATTGAGAAATTAAATATTTCCGGCCGAATGAAAACCCTCTGAGGTGAGGTGGCCGAGTGGTTAAGGCGATGGACTGCTAATCCATTGGGCTCTGCCCGCGTGGGTTCGAGTCCCATCCTCGTCGTCTCCATTTTTGTTGAAAAGTTTTGTATATAAATAAAAATAATGTTTTTCTTTCTGATTCGTTGATATAATGAAATTAAATATTTCCTGTAGAATTTAAAATATATGAGGCGAGGATGAAGCAAGGTGGACGAGTGATTCCGTCGATGGTCTACTAACCCATTGGCATCTTCCCACGAGGGTTCGAGTCCCGTCCCCGTCGCTTCCATTTTTGTTGAAGAATTTTGTGAAAAATTAAATGCAATATTTTTCTTCTTGATCCTTTGATATTGAGAAATTAAATATTTCCGGCAGAATGGAAACGCTCTGAGGCGAGGTGGCCGAGTGGTTAAGGCGATGGACTGCTAATCCATTGGGCTGTGCCCGCGTGGGTTCTAGTCCCATACTCGTCGTCTCCATTTTTGTTGAATAGTTTTGTATATAAATAAAAATAATGTTTTTCTTTCTGATTCGTTGATATAATGAAATTAAATATTTAATGTAGAATTTAAAATATATGAGGCGAGGATGAAGCAAGGTGGACGAGTGATTCCGTCGATGGACTACTAACCCATTGGCATCTTCCCACGAGGGTTCGAGTCCCGTCCCCGTCGCTTCCATTTTTGTTAAAGAATTTTGTGAAAAATTAAATGCAATATTTTTCTTCTTGAACCTTTGATATTGAGAAATTAAATATTTCCGGCCGAATGAAAACCCTCTGAGGTGAGGTGGCCGAGTGGTTAAGGCGATGGACTGCTAATCCATTGGGCTCTGCCCGCGTGGGTTCGAGTCCCATCCTCGTCGTCTCCATTATTGTTGAAGCATTTTGTATATAATTGAAACGAAGATTTTTCTTTCTGACTCTTTGATATAGTGAAATTAAATATTTCCTGCAGAATTTAAAATTCATGAGGCGATGTTGAAGCTAGGTGGCCGAGTGATTCCTGTGATGGACTACTAAACCATTTGGATCTGCCCGCGGGGGTTCGAGACCTATCCTCGTCGGCTCCATTTTTGTTGAAGAATTTTGTATATAAATAAAAATAATGTTTTTCTTCCTAATCCTTTGAGATACGAAAATTAAATATTTCCTCTAGTATTTATAATTTATGACTCGAGGATGAAGCTAGTTGGCCGAGTGATTCCGTCGATGGATTACTAACCCACTGATATCTTCCCACGAGGGTTCGAGTCCAGTCCCCGTCGCTTCCATTTTTGTTAAAGAATTTTGTGAAAAATTAAATGCAATATTTTTATTCTTGATCCTTTGATATTAAGAAATTAAATATTTCCGGCAGAATGGAAACCCTCTGAGGCGAGGTGGCCGAGTGGTTAAGGCGTTGGACTGCTAATCCATTAGGCTGTGACCGCATGGGTTCGAGTCCCATCCTCGTCGTCTCCATTTTTGTTGAAAAGTTTTGTATATAAATAAAAATAATGTTTTTCTTTCTGATTCGTTGATATAATGAAATTAAATATTTCCTGTAGAATTTAAAATATATGAGGCGAGGATGAAGCAAGGTGGACAAGTGATTCCGTCGATGGACTACTAACCCATTGGCATCTTCCCACGAGTGTTCGTGTCCCAAACCCGTCGCTTCCATTTTTGTTTTAGAAATTTGTGAAAAATTAAATGCAATATTTCTCTTTTTGAACCTTTGATATTGAGAAATTAAATATTTCCGGCCGAATGAAAACCCTCTGAGGCGAGGTGGCCGAGTGGTTAAGGCGATGGACTGCTAATCCATTGGGCTCTGCCCGCGTGGGTTCGAGTCCCATCCTCGTCGTCTCCATTTTTGTTGAAGCATTTTGTATATAATTGAAACGAAGATTTTTCTTTCTGACTCTTTGATATAGTGAAATTAAATATTTCCTGCAGAATTTAAAATTTATGAGGCGATGTAGAAGCTAGGTGGCCGAGTGATTCCTGTGATGGACTACTAAACCATTTGGATCTGCCCGCGGGGGTTCGAGACCCATCCTCGTCGGCTCCATTTTGTTGAAGAATTTTGTGAAAAATTAAATGCAATATTTTTCTTCTTGATCCTTTGATATTAAGAAATTAAATATTTCCGGCAGAATGGAAACGCTCTGAGGCGAGGTGGCCGAGTGGTTAAGGCGATGGACTGCTAATCCATTGGGCTGTGCCCGCATGGGTTCGAGTCCCATCCTCGTCGTCACCGTTTTTGTTGAAAAGTTTTGTATATAAATAAAAATAATGTTTTTCTTTCTGATTCGTTGATATAATGAAATTAAATATTTCCTGTAGAATTTAAAATATATGAGGCGAGGATGAAGCAAGGTGGACGAGTGATTCCGTCGATGGACTACTAACCCATTGGCATCTTCCCACGAGGGTTCGAGTCCCGTCCCCGTCGCTTCCATTTTTGTTAAAGAATTTTGTGAAAAATTAGATGCAATATTTTTCTTCTTGATCCTTTGATATTGAGAAATTAAATATTTCCGGCAGAATGGAAACGCTCTGAGGCGAGGTGGCCGAGTGGTTAAGGCGATGGACTGCTAATCCATTGGGCTGTGCCCGCGTGGGTTCGAGTCCCATACTCGTCGTCTCCATTTTTGTTGAATAGTTTTGTATATAAATAAAAATAATGTTTTTCTTTCTGATTCGTTGACATAATGAAATTAAATATTTCCTGTAGAATTTAAAATATATGAGGCGAGGATGAAGCATGGTGGACGAGTGATTCCGTCGACGGACTACTAACCCATTGGCATCTTCCCACGAGGGTTCGAGTCCCGTCACCGTCGCTTCCATTTTTGTTAAAGAATTTTGTGAAAAATTAAATGAAATATTTTTCTTCTTTATCCTTTGATATTGAGAAATTAAATATTTCCGGCCGAATGAAAACGCTCTGAGGCGAGGTGGCCGAGTGGTTAAGGCGATGGACTGCTAATCCATTGGGCTGTGCCGCATGGGTTCGAGTCCCATCCTCGTCGTCTCCATTTTTGTTGAAGCATTTTGTATATAATTGAAACGAAGATTTTTCTTTCTGACTCTTTGGTACAGTGAAATTAAATATTTCCTGCAGAATTTAAAATTTATGAGGCGATGTTGAAGCTAGGTGGCCGAGTGATTCCTGTGATGGACTACTAACCCATTGCATGTTCCCACGAGGTTTCGAGTCCCGTCCCCGTCGCTTCCATTTCAGTTAAAGAATTTTGTGAAAAATTAAATGCAATATTTTTCTTCTTGATCCTTTGATATTGAGAAATTAAATATTTCCGTCAGAATGGAAATGCTCTGAGGCGAGGTGGCCGAGTGGTTAAGGCGATGGACTGCTAATATATTGGGCTGTGCCCGCGTGGGATCCAGTCCCATCCTCGTCGAGTTCCATTTTTGTTGAATAGTTTTGTATATAAATAAAAATAATATTTTTCTTTCTGATTCGTTGATATAATGAAATTAAATATTTCCTGTAGAATTTAAAATATATGAGGCGAGGATGAAGCAAGGTGGACGAGTGATTCCGTCGATGGACTACTAACCCACTGACATCTTCCCACGAGGGTTCGAGTCCCGTCCCCGTCGCTTCCATTTTTGTTTTAGAATTTTGTGAAAAATTAAATGCAATATTTTACTTCTTGAATCTTTGATATTGAGAAATTAAATATTTCCGGCCGAATGAAAACCCTCTGAGGCGAGGTGGCCGAGTGGTTAAGGCGATGGACTGCTAATCCATTGGGCTGTGCCCGCATGGGTTCGAGTCCCATCCTCGTCGTCTCCATTTTTGTTGAAAAGTTTTGTATATAAATAAGAATAATGTTTTTCTTTCTGATTCGTTGATATAATGAAATTAAATATTTCCTGTAGAATTTAAAATATATGAGGCGAGGATGAAGCAAGGTGGACGAGTGATTCCGTCGATGGTCTACTAACCCATTGGCATCTTCCCACGAGGGTTCGAGTCCCGTCCCCGTCGCTTCCATTTTTGTTGAAGAATTTTGTGAAAAATTAAATGCAATATTTTTTCTTCTTGATCCTTTGATATTGAGAAATTAAATATTTCCTGCAGAATGGAAAGCTCTGAGGCGAGGTGGCCGAGTGGTTAAGGCGATGGACTGCTAATCCATTGGGCTGTGCCCGCGTGGGATCGAGTCCCATACTCGTCGTCTCCATTTTTGTTGAATAGTTTTGTATATAAATAAAAATAATATTTTTCTTTCTGATTCGTTGATATAATGAAATTAAATATTTAATGTCGAATTTAAAATATATGAGGCGAGGATGAAGCAAGGTGGACGAGTGATTCCGTCGATGGACTACTAACCCATTGGCATCTTCCCACGAGGGTTCGAGTCCAGTCCCCGTCGCTTCCATTTTTGTTAAAGAATTTTGTGAAAAATTAAATGCAATATTTTTCTTCTTGATCCTTTGATATTGAGAAATTAAATATTTCCGGCAGAATGGAAACGCTCTGAGGCGAGGTGGCCGAGTGGTTAAGGCGATGGACTGCTAATCCATTGGGCTGTGCCCGCGTGGGTTCGAGTCCCATACTCGTCGTCTCCATTTTTGTTGAATAGTTTTGTATATAAATAAAAATAATATTTTTCTTTCTGATTCGTTGATATAATGAAATTAAATATTTAATGTAGAATTTAAAATATATGAGGCGAGGATGAAGCAAGGTGGACGAGTGATTCCTGTGATGGACTACTAAACCATTTGGATCTGCCCGCGGGGGTTCGAGACCCATCCTCGTCGGCTCCATTTTTGTTGAAAAATTTTGTATATAAATAAAAAATAATGTTTTTCTTCCTAATCCTTTGAGATACGAAAATTAAATATTTCCTCTAGAATTTATAATATATGAGGCGAGGATGAAGCAAGGTGGACGAGTGATTCCGTCGATGGACTACTAACCCATTGGCATCTTCCCACGAGGGTTCGAGTCCCGTCCCCGTCGCTTCCATTTTTGTTTTAGAATTTTGTGAAAAATTAAATGCAATATATTTCTTCTTGAACCTTTGATATTGAGAAATTAAATATTTCCGGCCGAATGAAAACCCTCTGAGGCGAGGTGGCCGAGTGGTTAAGGCGATGGACTGCTAATCCATTGGGCTCTGCCCGCGTGGGTTCGAGTCCCATCCTCGTCGTCTCCATTTTTGTTGAAGCATTTTGTATATAATTGAAACGAAGATTTTTCTTTCTGACTCTTTGATATAGTGAAATTAAATATTTCCTGCAGAATTTAAAATTTATGAGGCGATGTTGAAGCTAGGTGGCCGAGTGATTCCTGTGATGGACTACTAAACCATTTGGATCTGCCCGCGGGGGTTCGAGACCTATCCTCGTCGGCTCCATTTTTGTTGAAGAATTTTGTATATAAATAAAAATAATGTTTTTCTTCCTAATCCTTTGAGATACGAAAATTAAATATTTCCTCTAGAATTTATAATATATGAAGCGAGGATGAAGCAAGGTGGACGAGTGATTCCGTCGATGGACTACTATCCCATTGGCATCTTCCCACGAGGGTTCGAGTCCCGTCCCCGTCGCTTCCATTTTTGTTTTAGAATTTTGTGAAAAATTAAATGCAATATATTTCTTCTTGAACCTTTGATATTGAGAAATTAAATATTTCCGGCAGAATGGAAACGCTCTGAATCGAGGTGGCCGAGTGGTTAAGGCGATGGACTGCTAATCCATTGGGCTGTGCCCGCATGGGTTCGAGTCCCATCCATGTCGTCTCCATTTTTGTTGAAAATTTTTTATATAAATAAAAATAATGTTTTTCTTTCTGATTCGTTGATATAATGAAATTAAATATTTCCTGTAGAATTTAAAATATATGAGGCGAGGATGAAGCAAGGTGGACGAGTGATTCCGTCGATGGACTACTAACCCATTGGCATCTTCCCACGAGGGTTCGAGTCCCGTCCCCGTCGCTTCCTTTTTTGTTTTAGAATTTTGTGAAAAATTAAATGCAATATTTTTCTTCTTGAACCTTTGATATTGAGAAATTAAATATTTCCGGCCGAATGAAAACCCTCTGAGGCGAGGTGGCCGAGTGGTTAAGGCGATGGACTGCTAATCCATTGGGCTGTGCCCGCATTGGTTCGAGTCCCATCCTCGTCGTCTCCATTTTTGTTGAAAAGTTTTGTATATAAATAAAAATAATGTTTTTCTTTCTGATTCGTTGATATAATTAAATTAAATATTTCCTGTAGAATTTAAAATATATGAGGCGAGGATGAAGCAAGGTGGACAAGTGATTCCGTCGATGGACTACTAACCCATTGGCATCTTCCCACGAGTGTTCGTGTCCCGGGCCCGTCGCTTCCATTTTTGTTTTAGAAATTTGTGAAAAATTAAATGCAATATTTCTCTTTTTGAACTTTTGATATTGAGAAATTAAATATTTCCGGCCGAATGAAAACCCTCTGAGGCGAGGTGGCCGAGTGGTTAAGGCGATGGACTGCTAATCCATTGGGCTCTGCCCGCGTGGGTTCGAGTCCCATCCTCGTCGTCTCCATTTTTGTTGAAGCATTTTGTATATAATTGAAACGAAGATTTTTCTTTCTTACTCTTTGATATAGTGAAATTAAATATTTCCTGCAGAATTTAAAATTTATGAGGCGATGTTGAAGCTAGGTGGCCGAGTGATTCCTGTGATGGACTACTAAACCATTTGGATCTGCCCGCGGGGGTTCGAGACCCATCCTCGTCGGCTCCATTTTGTTGAAGAATTTTGTGAAAAATTAAATGCAATATTTTTCTTCTTGATCCTTTGATATTGAGAAATTAAATATTTCCGGCAGAATGGAAACACTCTGAAGCGAGGTGGCCGAGTGGTTAAGGCGATGGACTGCTGATCCATTGGGCTGTTCCCCCGTGGGTTCGAGTCCCATCCTCGTCGTCTCCATTTTTGTTGAATAGTTTTGTATATAAATAGAAATAATATTTTTCTTTCTGATTCGTTGATATAATGAAATTAAATATTTCCTGAAGGATTTAAAATATATGAGGCGAGGATGAAGCAAGGTGGACGAGTGATTCCGTCGATTGACTACTAACCCATTGGCATCTTCCCACGAGGGTTCGAGTCCCGTCCCCGTTGCTTCCATTTTTGTTAAAGAATTTTGTGAAAAATTAAATGCAATATTTTTCTTCTTGAACCTTTGATATTGAGAAATTAAATATTTCCGGCCGAATGAAAACCCTCTGAGGCGAGGTGGCCGAGTGGTTAAGGCGATGGACTGCTAATCCATTGGGCTGTGCCCGCATGGGTTCGAGTCCCATCCTCGTCGTCTCCATTTTTGTTGAAAAGTTTTGTATATAAATAAAAATAATGTTTTTCTTTCTGATTCGTTGATAAAATGAAATTAAATATTTCCTGTAGAATTTAAAATATATGAGGCGAGGATGAAGCAAGGTGGACAAGTGATTCCGTAGATGGACTACTAACCCATTGGCATCTTCCCACGAGGGTTCGAGTCCCGTCCCCGTCGCCTCCATTTTTGTTAAAGAATTTTGTGAAAAATTAAATGCAATATTTTTCTTCTTGATCCATTGATATTGAGAAATTAAATATTTCCGGCAGAATGGAAACGCTCTGAAGCGAGGTGGCCGAGTGGTTAAGGCGATGGACTGCTAAACCATTGGGCTGTTCCCGCGTGGGGTCGAGTCCCATCCTCGTCGTCTCCATTTTTGTTGAAGCATTTTGTGTATAATTGAAACAAAGATTTTTCTTTCTAACTCTTTGATATAGTGAAATTAAATAATTCCTGCAGAATTTAAAATTTATGAGCCGATGTTGAAGCTAGGTGTCCGAGTGATTCCTGTGATGGACTACTAAACCATTTGGATCTGCGCGCGAGGGTTCGAGACCCATCCTCGTCGGCTCCATTTTTGTTGAAGAATTTTGTATATAAATAAAAATAATGTTTTTCTTCCTAATCCTTTGAGATACGAAAATTAAATATTTCCTCTAGAATTTATAATTTATGATGCGAGGATGAAGCTAGTTGGCCGAGTGATTCCGTCGATGGACTAATAACCCATTGGCATCTTCCCTCGAAGGTTCGAGTTTCGTCCCCATCGCTTCCATTTTTTTAAAGAATTTTGAGAAAAATTATATGCAATATTTTTCTTCTTGATCCTTTAATATTGAGAAATTAAATATTTCGGGCAGAATGGAAACGCTCTGAGGCGAGATGGCCGAGTGGTTAAGGCGATGGACTGCTAATCCATTGGGCTATGCCCGCGTGGGTTCGAGTCCCATCCTCGTCGTCTCCATTTTTGTTGAAGAGTTTTGTATATAAATAAAAATAATGTTTTTCTTTCTGATTCGTTGATATAATGAAATTAAATATTTCCTTTAGAATTTAAAATATATGAGGCGAGAATGAAGCAAGGTGGACACTAGTGATTCCGTCGATGGACTACTAACCCATTGGCATCTTCCCACGTGGGTTCGAGTCCCGTCCCCGTCGCTTCAATTTTGTTAAAGAATTTTGTGAAAAATTAAATGCAATATTTTTCCTCTTGATCCTTTGATATTGAGAAATTAAATATTTCAGGCAGAATGGAAATGCTCTGAGGCGAGGTGGCCGAGTGGTTAAGGCGATGGACTGCTAATCCATTGGGCTATGCCCGCGTGGGTTCGAGTCCCATCCTCGTCGTCTCCATTTTTGTTGAATAGTTTTGTATATAAATAAAAATAATGTTTTTCTTTCTGATTCGTTGATATAATGAAATTAAATATTTCCTGTAGAATTTAAAATATATGAGGCGAGGATGAAGCAAGGTGGACGAGTGATTCCGTCGACGGACTACTAACCCATTGGCATCTTCCCACGAGGGTTCGAGTCCCGTCACCGTCGCTTCCATTTTTGTTAAAGAATTTTCTGAAAAATTAAATGCAATATTTTTCTTCTTTATCCTTTGATATTGAGAAATTAAATATTTCCGGCCGAATGAAAACCCTCTGAGGCGAGGTGGCCGAGTGGTTAAGGCGATGGACTGCTAATCCATTGGGCTCTGCCCGCGTGGGTTCGAGTCCCATCCTCGTCGTCTCCATTTTTGTTGAAGCATTTTGTATATAATTGAAACGAAGATTTTTCTTTCTGACTCTTTGATATAGTGAAATTAAATATTTCCTGCAGAATTTAAAATTTATGAGGCGATGTTGAAACTAGGTGGCCGAGTGATTCCTGTGATGGACTACTAAACCATTTGGATCTGCCCGCGGGGGTTCGAGACCTATCCTCGTCGGCTCCATTTTTGTTGAAGAATTTTGTATATAAATAAAAATAATGTTTTTCTTCCTAATCCTTTGAGATACGAAAATTAAATATTTCCTCTAGAATTTATAATTTATGACGCGAGGATGAAGCTAGTTGGCCGAGTGATTCCGTCGATGGACTACTAACCCACTGATATCTTCCCACGAGGGTTCGAGTCCCGTCCCCGTCGCTTCCATTTTTGTTTTAGAATTTTGTGAAAAATTAAATGCAATATTTTTCTTCTTGAACCTTTGATATTGAGAAATTAAATATTTCCGGCCGAATGAAAACCCTCTGAGGCGAGGTGGCCGAGTGGTTAAGGCGATGGACTGCTAATCCATTGGGCTGTGCAAGCATGGGTTCGAGTCCCATCCTCGTCGTCTCCATTTTTGTTGAAAAGTTTTGTATATAAATAAAAATAATGTTTTTCTTTCTGATTCGTTGATATAATGAAATTAAATATTTCCTGTAGAATTTAAAATATATGAGGCGAGGATGAAGCAAGGTGGACGAGTGATTCCGTCGATGGACTACTAACCCATTGGCATCTTCCCACGAGGGTTCGAGTCCCGTCCCCGTCGCTTCCATTTTTGTTTTAGAATTTTGTGAAAAATTAAATGCAATATTTTTCTTCTTGAACCTTTGATATTGAGAAATTAAATATTTCCGGCCGAATGAAAACCCTCTGAGGCGAGGTGGCCGAGTGGTTAAGGCGATGGACTGCTAATCCATTGGGCTGTTCCCGCGTGGGTTCGAGTCCCATCCTCGTCGTCTCCATTTTTTTTGAATAGTTTTGTATATAAATAGAAATAATATTTTTCTTTCTGATTCGTTGATATAATGAAATTAAATATTTCCTGAAGGATTTAAAATATATGAGGCGAGGATGAAGCAAGGTGGACGAGTGATTCCGTCGATTGACTACTAACCCATTGGCATCTTCCCATGAGGGTTCGAGTCCCGTCCCCGTCGCTTCCATTTTTGTTAAAGAATTTTGTGAAAAATTAAATCCAATATTTTTCTTCTTGATCCTTTGATATTGAGAAATTAAATATTTCCGGCAGAATGGAAACGCTCTGAGGCGAGGTGGCCGAGTGGTTAAGGCGTTGGACTGCTAATCCATTGGGCTGTGCCCGCTTGGGTTCGAGTCCCATACTCGTCGTCTCCATTTTTGTTGAATAGTTTTGTATATAAATAAAAATAATATTTTTCTTTCTGATTCGTTGATATAATGAAATTAAATATTTAATGTAGAATTTAAAATATATGAGGCGAGGATGAAGCAAGGTGGACGAGTGATTCCTGTGATGGACTACTAAACCATTTGGATCTGCCCGCGGGGGTTCGAGACCCATCCTCGTCGGCTCCATTTTTGTTGAAAAATTTTGTATATAAATAAAAAATAATGTTTTTCTTCCTAATCCTTTGAGATACGAAAATTAAATATTTCCTCTAGAATTTATAATATATGAAGCGAGGATGAAGCAAGGTGGACGAGTGATTCCGTCGATGGACTACTATCCCATTGGCATCTTCCCACGAGGGTTCGAGTCCCGTCTCCGTCGCTTCCATTTTTGTTTTAGAATTTTGTGAAAAATTAAATGCAATATATTTCTTCTTGAACCTTTGATATTGAGAAATTAAATATTTCCGGCAGAATGGAAACGCTCTGAATCGAGGTGGCCGAGTGGTTAAGGCGATGGACTGCTAATCCATTGGGCTGTGCCCGCATGGGTTCGAGTCCCATCCATGTCGTCTCCATTTTTGTTGAAAATTTTTTATATAAATAAAAATAATGTTTTTCTTTCTGATTCGTTGATATAATGAAATTAAATATTTCCTGTAGAATTTAAAATATATGAGGCGAGGATGAAGCAAGGTGGACGAGTGATTCCGTCGATGGACTACTAACCCATTGGCATCTTCCCACGAGGGTTCGAGTCCCGTCCCCGTCGCTTCCTTTTTTGTTTTAGAATTTTGTGAAAAATTAAATGCAATATTTTTCTTCTTGAACCTTTGATATTGAGAAATTAAATATTTCCGGCCGAATGAAAACCCTCTGAGGCGAGGTGGCCGAGTGGTTAAGGCGATGGACTGCTAATCCATTGGGCTGTGCCCGCATTGGTTCGAGTCCCATCCTCGTCGTCTCCATTTTTGTTGAAAAGTTTTGTATATAAATAAAAATAATGTTTTTCTTTCTGATTCGTTGATAAAATGAAATTAAATATTTCCTGTAGAATTTAAAATATATGAGGCGAGGATGAAGCAAGATGGACGACTGATTCCGTCTATGGACTACTAACCCATTGGCATCTTCCCATGAGGGTTCGAGTCCCGTCCCCGTCGCTTCCATTTTTGTTAAAGAATTTTGTGAAAAATTAAATGCCATATTTTTCTTCTTGATCCTTTGATATTGAGAAATTAAATATTTCCGGCAGAATGAAAACCCTCTGAGGCGAGGTGGCCGAGTGGTTAAGGCGTTGGACTGCTAATCCATTAGGCTGTGCCCGCATGGGTTCGAGTCCCATCCTCGTCGTCTCCATTTTTGTTGAAAAGTTTTGTATATAAATAAAAATAATGTTTTTCTTTCTGATTCGTTGATATAATGAAATTAAATATTTCCTGTAGAATTTAAAATATATGAGGCGAGGATGAAGCAAGGTGGACAAGTGATTCCGTCGATGGACTACTAACCCATTGGCATCTTCCCACGAGTGTTCGTGTCCCGGGCCCGTCGCTTCCATTTTTGTTTTAGAAATTTGTGAAAAATTAAATGCAATATTTCTCTTTTTGAACTTTTGATATTGAGAAATTAAATATTTCCGGCCGAATGAAAACCCTCTGAGGCGAGGTGGCCGAGTGGTTAAGGCGATGGACTGCTAATCCATTGGGCTCTGCCCGCGTGGGTTCGAGTCCCATCCTCGTCGTCTCCATTTTTGTTGAAGCATTTTGTATATAATTGAAACGAAGATTTTTCTTTCTTACTCTTTGATATAGTGAAATTAAATATTTCCTGCAGAATTTAAAATTTATGAGGCGATGTTGAAGCTAGGTGGCCGAGTGATTCCTGTGATGGACTACTAAACCATTTGGATCTGCCCGCGGGGGTTCGAGACCCATCCTCGTCGGCTCCATTTTTGTTGAAGAATTTTGTATATAAATAAAAATAATGTTTTTCTTCCTAATCCTTTGAGATACGAAAATTAAATATTTCCTCTAGAATTTATAATTTATGATGCGAGGATGAAGCTAGTTGGCCGAGTGATTCCGTCGATGGACTAATAACCCATTGGCATCTTCCCTCGAAGGTTCGAGTTTCGTCCCCATCGCTTCCATTTTTTTAAAGAATTTTGAGAAAAATTATATGCAATATTTTTCTTCTTGATCCTTTAATATTAAGAAATTAAATATTTCGGGCAGAATGGAAACGCTCTGAGGCGAGATGGCCGAGTGGTTAAGGCGATGGACTGCTAATCCATTGGGCTATGCCCGCGTGGGTTCGAGTCCCATCCTCGTCGTCTCCATTTTTGTTGAATAGTTTTGTATATAAATAAAAATAATGTTTTTCTTTCTGATTCGTTGATATAATGAAATTAAATATTTCCTTTAGAATTTAAAATATATGAGGCGAGAATGTAGCAAGGTGGACACTAGTGATTCCGTCGATGGACTACTAACCCATTGGCATCTTCCCACGTGGGTTCGAGTCCCGTCCCCGTCGCTTCAATTTTGTTAAAGAATTTTGTGAAAAATTAAATGCAATATTTTTCTTCTTGATCCTTTGATATTGAGAAATTAAATATTTCAGGCAGAATGGAAATGCTCTGAGGCGAGGTGGCCGAGTGGTTAAGGCGATGGACTGCTAATCCATTGGGCTATGCCCGCGTGGGTTCGAGTCCCATCCTCGTCGTCTCCATTTTTGTTGAATAGTTTTGTATATAAATAAAAATAATGTTTTTCTTTCTGATTCGTTGATATAATGAAATTAAATATTTCCTGTAGAATTTAAAATATATGAGGCGAGGATGAAGCAAGGTGGACGAGTGATTCCGTCGACGGACTACTAACCCATTGGCATCTTCCCACGAGGGTTCGAGTCCCGTCACCGTCGCTTCCATTTTTGTTAAAGAATTTTGTGAAAAATTAAATGCAATATTTTTCTTCTTTATCCTTTGATATTGAGAAATTAAATATTTCCGGCCGAATGAAAACCCTCTGAGGCGAGGTGGCCGAGTGGTTAAGGCGATGGACTGCTAATCCATTGGGTTCTGCCCGCGTGGGTTCGAGTCCCATCCTCGTCGTCTCCATTTTTGTTGAAGCATTTTGTATATAATTGAAACGAAGATTTTTCTTTCTGACTCTTTGATATAGTGAAATTAAATATTTCCTGCAGAATTTAAAATTTATGAGGCGATGTTGAAGCTAGGTGGCCGAGTGATTCCTGTGATGGACTACTAAACCATTTGGATCTGCCCGCGGGGGTTCGAGACCTATCCTCGTCGGCTCCATTTTTGTTGAAGAATTTTGTATATAAATAAAAATAATGTTTTTCTTCCTAATCCTTTGAGATACGAAAATTAAATATTTCCTCTAGAATTTATAATTTATGACGCGAGGATGAAGCTAGTTGGCCGAGTGATTCCGTCGATGGACTACTAACCCACTGACATCTTCCCACGAGGGTTCGAGTCCCGCCCCCGTCGCTTCCATTTTTGTTAAAGAATTTTGTGAAAAATTAAATGCAATATTTTTATTCTTGATCCTTTGATATTAAGAAATTAAATATTTCCGGCAGAATGGAAACGCTCTGAGGCGAGGTGGCCGAGTGGTTAAGGCGATGGACTGCTAATCCATTGGGCTGTGCCCGCATGGGTTCGAGTCCCATCCTCGTCGTCTCCATTTTTGTTGAAAAGTTTTGTATATAAATAAAAATAATGTTTTTCTTTCTGATTCGTTGATATAATGAAATTAAATATTTCCTGTAGAATTTAAAATATATGAGGCGAGGATGAAGCAAGGTGGACGAGTGATTCCGTCGATGGACTACTACCCATTGGCATCTTCCCACGAGGGTTCGAGTCCCGTCCCCGTCGCTTCCATTTCTGTTAAAGAATTTTGTGAAAAATTAAATGCAATATTTTTCTTCTTGATCCTTTGATATTGAGAAATTAAATATTTCCGGCAGAATGGAAACGCTCTGAGGCGAGGTGGCCGAGTGGTTAAGGCGATGGACTGCTAATCCATTGGGCTGTGCCCGCGTGGGTTCGAGTCCCATACTCGTCGTCTCCATTTTTGTTGAATAGTTTTGTATATAAATAAAAATAATGTTTTTCTTTCTGATTCGTTGATATAATGAAATTAAATATTTAATGTAGATTTTAAAATATATGATGCGACGATGAAGCAAGGTGGACGAGTGATTCCGTCGATGGACTACTAACCCATTGGCATCTTCCCACGCGGGTTCGAGTCCCGTCCCCGTCGCTTCCATTTTTGTTAAAGAATTTTGTGAAAAATTAAATGCAATATTTTTCTTCTTGATCCTTTGATATTGAGAAATTAAATATTTCCGGCAGAATGGAAACGCTCTGAGGCGAGGTGGCCGAGTGGTTAAGGCGATGGACTGCTAATCCATTGGGCTGTGCCCGCGTGGGTTCGAGTCCCATACTCGTCGTCTCCATTTTTGATGAATAGTTTTGTATATAAATAAAAATAATGTTTTTCTTTCTGATTCGTTGATATAATGAAATTAAATATTTAATGTAGAATTTAAAATATATGAGGCGAGGATGAAGCAAGGTGGACGAGTGATTCCTGTGATGGACTACTAAACCATTTGGATCTGCCCGCGGGGGTTCGAGACCCATCCTCGTCGGCTGCATTTTTGTTGAAGAATTTTGTATATAAATAAAAATAATGTTTTTCTTCCTAATCCTTTGAGATACGAAAATTAAATATTTCCTCTAGAATTTATAATATATGAGGCGAGGATGAAGCAAGGTGGACGAGTGATTCCGTCGATGGACTACTAACCCATTGGCATCTTCCCACGAGGGTTCGAGTCCTGTCCCCGTCGCTTCCATTTTTGTTTTAGAATTTTGTGAAAAATTAAATGCAATATTTTTCTTCTTGAACCTTTGATATTGAGAAATTAAATATTTCCGGCCGAATGAAAACCCTCTGAGTCGAGGTGGCCGAGTGGTTAAGGCGATGGACTGCTAATCCATTGGGCTCTGCCCGCGTGGGTTCGAGTCCCATCCTCGTCGTCTCCATTTTTGTTGAAGCATTTTGTATATAATTGAAACGAAGATTTTTCTTTCTGACTCTTTGATATAGTGAAATTAAATATTTCCTGCAGAATTTAAAATTTATGAGGCGATGTTGAAGCTAGGTGGCCGAGTGATTCCTGTGATGGACTACTAAACCATTTGGATCTGCCCGCGGGGGTTCGAGACCTATCCTCGTCGGCTCCATTTTTGTTGAAGAATTTTGTATATAAATAAAAATAATGTTTTTCTTCCTAATCCTTTGAGATACGAAAATTAAATATTTCCTCTAGAATTTATAATTTATGACGCGAGGATGAAGCTAGTTGGCCGAGTGATTCCGTCGATGGACTACTAACCCACTGACATCTTCCCACGAGGGTTCGAGTCCCGCCCCCGTCGCTTCCATTTTTGTTAAAGAATTTTGTGAAAAATTAAATGCAATATTTTTATTCTTGATCCTTTGATATTAAGAAATTAAATATTTCCGGCAGAATGGAAACGCTCTGAGGCGAGGTGGCCGAGTGGTTAAGGCGATGGACTGCTAATCCATTGGGCTGTGCCCGCATGGGTTCGAGTCCCATCCTCGTCGTCTCCATTTTTGTTGAAAAGTTTTGTATATAAATAAAAATAATGTTTTTCTTTCTGATTCGTTGATATAATGAAATTAAATATTTCCTGTAGAATTCAAAATATATGAGGCGAGGATGAAGCAAGGTGGACGAGTGATTCCGTCGATGGACTACTAACCCATTGGCATCTTCCCACGAGGTTTCGAGTCCCGTCCCCGTCGCTTCCATTTTTGTTAAAGAATTTTGTGAAAAATTAAATGCAATATTTTTCTTCTTGATCCTTTGATATTGAGAAATTAAATATTTCCGGCAGAATGGAAACGCTCTGAGGCGAGGTGGCCGAGTGGTTAAGGCGATGGACTGCTAATCCATTGGGCTGTGCCCGCGTGGGTTCGAGTCCCATACTCGTCGTCTCCATTTTTGTTGAATAGTTTTGTATATAAATAAAAATAATGTTTTTCTTTCTGATTCGTTGATATAATGAAATTAAATATTTAATGTAGAATTTAAAATATATGAGGCGAGGATGAAGCAAGGTGGACGAGTGATTCCTGTGATGGACTACTAAACCATTTGGATCTGCCCGCGGGGGTTCGAGACCCATCCTCTTCGGCTGCATTTTTGTTGAAGAATTTTGTATATAAATAAAAATAATGTTTTTCTTCCTAATCCTTTGAGATACGAAAATTAAATATTTCCTCTAGAATTTATAATATATGAGGCGAGGATGAAGCAAGGTGGACGAGTGATTCCGTCGATGGACTACTAACCCATTGGCATCTTCCCACGAGGGTTCGAGTCCCGTCCCCGTCGCTTCCATTTTTGTTTTAGAATTTTGTGAAAAATTAAATGCAATATTTTTCTTCTTGAACCTTTGATATTGAGAAATTAAATATTTCCGGCCGAATGAAAACCCTCTGAGGCGAGGTGGCCGAGTGGTTAAGGCGATGGACTGCTAATCCATTGGGCACTGCCCGCGTGGGTTCGAGTCCCATCCTCGTCGTCTCCATTTTTGTTGAAGCATTTTGTATATAATTGAAACGAAGATTTTTCTTTGTGACTCTTTGATATTGTGAAATTAAATATTTCCTGCAGAATTTAAAATTTATGAGGCGATGTTTTTTTTTTTTTTTTTCGCGGCCCAGACCCGAGGGCTCGCCAAAAATATGGCCGAGCATCTTAAATCTCGGGCCGGGAAAGAACCGATCCCCAACAAAAGGAGAGCCAACGGCCAACCCAAGCCCACCGGACAAGGAAGGCCGCCGACTCCCCAAAGCGGCCGCCCACGACCCAGAAACACACGAGGGATTCATTAAAAGAAACAAACCCAACAAGGCTCCACGTGGGAGACTTTTACAAAAATCTTCCGCACAGGCGGGGAATATAAATAAATAAAAAAGTAATAATAATTCCAAACATAAAAATACAACTTCCACCTCGGAGCCAACCATATAACAAAAAAGTGAATCAATACACTAAATAATACAAAATAGTACCATAACAGATACAAAAACACAAACAAAAATACAAACATCAGGAAATTAATAATCCCTAAAAGTTAATCACCAAATAAACCAATTTAACCTATATTCCTAAATATTTATTAAAATCATTAGTAATATTTTTGGCCACAATAACACAATTAACTATTTTTCTGATGGAGCGGGGGCGAGCAATAACCCTACTAATCCAGATTGCTCTATGTTCCTCCAGCGGTCGGGCCAAATGGTATTCCTCGCTAAACCTGCATTCAAAGACGTAATGGTCAGGATCACCCACGCCGCCACAAGGGCAGGCCGGGGATTCCCACACCTTAAACCTGTGCAGGTAGCTGGGGAAGGGACCATGGCCAGAGAGAAAGAAAAACAGAAACCGATTGGTAATCTGCAGCTTCTCACCAACCACCGGAAAGAACATCCGAGCACGCAACCCACCGGTGAGGGAGCCGCTGAAGACCCCCCAATCGCTCACCACCTTCTCGCGCAATTTGCGAGTCAGGTAGGAGCGCGGGGCAGGAACCACAAGCAGCTCTCCCTCCAAGGCCGCTGCCTTTGCATACTCATCTGCCAACTCATTTCCTAGAATCCCAGTATGTGCCCGAACCCAAACCAACTTAACCGCATGTCGAGCCCTAAAAATACAATTCTTCAATCCGGCCAAAAAATTTGACTTATTAAAAGTAGATTCAAGAGCAGCAAGCGATGATAAACTGTCTGTAAATATAATAGCCCGCCAATCCTCCTGCAGGATCCAGTCACAAGCATACTTGATAGCCAAGATCTCAGCCTGGAAGACCGAGTTAAAAGAACGAAGTTTCTTTTGGACCAAATGGACCAATAATCCCCCTACCAAACAACATACGGCAAAGCCCACATCAGTCCCCATCTTAGAGCCGTCGGTGTAGATATGTACACCGACGGGTCCAAGATCACCATCAAAATCAATAACCCTAGAACCAGGAGAGAGAGTGGTAGACCTATCAAAAAAATCAAAATCGGACGGAGGGGGGAGACCTTCAATATTAAGGACATCCCTCCTCCTCCTCCAAAATAAAAACTTATCCCGGGCACTGATGAGAGCAAGATGAATAGGGGGGATGCCAAGAAGAGTAAATAACGCACCGTAGGGAGTGGTCCGGTAACCGCCGGCAACCCTCAAGAGAAAACTTCTCTGTAGGGTTAGGAGCTTCCGGATCTGAGCTTGTGTCAGATCCCCAGCCCAAACTCCAGCGCAATAGATAATAACCTTCTCCACCACAGTACGATACCACAACTTCAATAGCCTCCTATCCACCCCCCACCCAGCTCCCACCACCCTACCAAAACCCATTACAATCTGCGCACACTTGGTTGCCAAATAATCAATGTGGGCAAACCACTTACCCTTTGCAGAAAACATCAATCCTAGATACCTGGCTTTATTAACTACTCTAATGGAATTTCCATTTAATTTAAAAGCAGGTTTCCTAGCCATAGTTCCTACCTTTGAAAAAACCAAAGCCTCAGTTTTAGGAACAGAAACCTCCAGGCCAAGATCCGAAAGTACCAAAGAAACTCTCTCCAAAGTACGACACATGGCAGCCTCCAGGTCCCTGCGGGTTTTCCCAGAGACAAAAACCGCTAGGTCATCCGCAAAGGCCTGCAGACGGCACGAGTCATCATTTAGAAAGAGAACACGATTAAAATAAATAATCCATAAGATCGGAGCCACGACAGACCCCTGAGGAGAGCCCATAGTGACTCCGCGCGTTACAAGTTCACCATGAACTTTGTAATTAACTGAACGATCCCGCAGGTAGGAAAACACGAATTTCCTATAAAACAAAGGAATGGAGTATCCCTCCATTATAGATCCTAACACACTCCAGTCCATTCTATCGAATGCTGCTCTGATATCAACAAAAGTAACAGCACAATGCTCCCGCTTCCGAAAGCCTTGTATATGTTGTAACAGATCGTAGCAACCATCTTCTGTACTTAGCAATTCTCTAAACCCGTACTGTAAAGGGTGAATAATATTATTTTCTTCTAACCACCGGTTTAACCTATTAACAAATACTCGTTCTAAAATCTTCCCCAACGTTGGCAATAAACAAATTGGTCGATATGAACCAACAGAAGCAGGATCCTTACCTGGCTTCAGAAGAAAAAACACCTCAGCATTCCTTAGGGGCCGAGGGAAGTAAGCAAATTTAAAACACAAATTAAAAAATTTAATAAATAAAGAAGCATCAACAGTAAATAAAACCTGCCAAATTTTATAATCAATTTTATCTAAACCTGGAGCCTTACCGTTGCCCAAACTTTTAAAAACTATTCTTAATTCGGATGCCTCAATATCTTCTTCAAAAACAAGAGAGGAATTAACATTTTCTTCAAAATCAACTATATGATTACAAGCTGGAAAACAATATTCTAACATTTTATATACTTTTTCAGTAAAATTTAAATTAAGTTCATCATTAAACTGTACTAGAAGTTCCTTACCTCTAGCACCCTTCCCCCTAGCTACCTTATAAACCGATCCGAATTTTTCCACATGTCTGTTACAATACCTCCTCCAGGCATTAACCTTAGATTCATTTATAGTCCTACGAAATTCAGCCCTTTTAGAATTATACAGTATCCTAGTCGCTCTAATAACTTCTGCATCAGCAGAATCCCCTATGAGGCGATGTTGAAGCTAGGTGGCCGAGTGATTCCTGTGATGGACTACTAAACCATTTGGATCTGCCCGCGGGGGTTCGAGACCTATCCTCGTCGGCTCCATTTTTGTTGAAGAATTTTGTATATAAATAAAAATAATGTTTTTCTTCCTAATCCTTTGAGATACGAAAATTAAATATTTCCTCTAGAATTTATAATTTATGACGCGAGGATGAAGCTAGTTGGCCGACTGATTCCGTCGATGGACTACTAACCCACTGACATCTTCCCACGATTGTTCGAGTCCCGCCCCCGTCGCTTCCATTTTTGTTAAAGAATTTTGTGAAAAATTAAATGCAATATTTTTATTCTTGATCCTTTGATATTAAGAAATTAAATATTTCCGGCAGAATGGAAACGCTCTGAGGCGAGGTGGCCGAGTGGTTAAGGCGATGGACTGCTAATCCATTGGGCTGTGCCCGCATGGGTTCGAGTCCCATCCTCGTCGTCTCCATTTTTGTTGAAAAGTTTTGTATATAAATAAAAATAATGTTTTTCTTTCTGATTCGTTGATATAATGAAATTAAATATTTCCTGTAGAATTTAAAATATATGAGGCGAGGATGAAGCAAGGTGGACGAGTGATTCCTGTTATGGACTACTAAACCATTTGGATCTGCCCGCGGGGGTTCGAGACCCATCCTCGTCGGCTCCATTTTTGTTGAAGAATTTTGTATATAAATAAAAATAATGTTTTTCTTCCTAATCCTTTGAGATACGAAAATTAAATATTTCCTCTAGAATTTATAATATATGAGGCGAGGATGAAGCAAGGTGGACGAGTGATTCCGTCGATGGACTACTAACCCATTGGCATCTTCCCACGAGGTTTCGAGTCCCGTCCCCGTCGCTTCCATTTTTGTTTTAGAATTTTGTGGAAAATTAAATGCAATATTTTTCTTCTTGAACCTTTGATATTGAGAAATTAAATATTTCCGGCCGAATGAAAACCCTCTGAGGCGAGGTGGCCGAGTGGTTAAGGCGATGGACTGCTGATCCATTGGGCTGTGCCCGCATGGGTTCGAGTCCCATCCTCGTCGTCTCCATTTTTGTTGAAAAGTTTTGTATATAAATAAAAATAATGTTTTTCTTTCTGATTCGTTGATATAATGAAATTAAATATTTCCTGTAGAATTTAAAATATATGAGGCGAGGATGAAGCAAGGTGGACGACTGATTCCGTCGATGGACTACTAACCCATTGGCATCTTCCCAAGAGGGTTCGAGTCCCGTCCCCGTCGCTTCCATTTTTGTTAAAGAATTTTGTGAAAAATTAAATGCAATATTTTTCTTCTTGATCCTTTGATATTGAGAAATTAAATATTTCCGGCAGAATGAAAACCCTCTGAGGCGAGGTGGCCGAGTGGTTAAGGCGTTGGACTGCTAATCCATTGGGCTGTGCCCGCATGGGTTCGAGTCCCATCCTCGTCGTCTCCATTTTTGTTGAAAAGTTTTGTATATAAATAAAAATAATGTTTTTCTTTCTGATTCGTTGATATAATGAAATTAAATATTTCCTGTAGAATTTAAAATATATGAGGCGAGGATGAAACAAGGTGGACAAGTGATTCCGTCGATGGACTACTAACCCATTGGCATCTTCCCACGAGTGTTCGTGTCCCGGCCCCGTCGCTTCCATTTTTGTTTTAGAAATTTGTGAAAAATTAAATGCAATATTTCTCTTTTTGAACCTTTGATATTGAGAAATTAAATATTTCCGGCCGAATGAAAACCCTCTGAGGCGAGGTGGCCGAGTGGTTAAGGCGATGGACTGCTAATCCATTGGGCTCTGCCCGCGTGGGTTCGAGTCCCATCCTCGTCGTCTCCATTTTTGTTGAAGCATTTTGTATATAATTGAAACGAAGATTTTTCTTTCTGACTCTTTGATATAGTGAAATTAAATATTTCCTGCAGAATTTAAAATTTATGAGGCGATGTTGAAGCTAGGTGGCCGAGTGATTCCTGTGATGGACTACTAACCCATTGGCATCTTCCCACGAGGGTTCGAGTCCCGTCCCCGTTGCTTCCATTTTTGTTAAAGAATTTTGTGAAAAATTAAATGCAATATTTTTCTTCTTGATCCTTTGATATTGAGAAATTAAATATTTCCGGCAGAATGGAAACGCTCTGAGGCGACGTGGCCGAGTGGTTAAGGCGGTGGACTGCTAATCCATTGGGCTGTGCCCGCGTGGGTTCGAGTCCCATACTCGTCGTCTCCATTTTTGTTGAATAGTTTTGTATATAAATAAAAATAATATTTTTCTTTCTGATTCGTTGATATAATGAAATTAAATATTTAATGTAGAATTTAAAATATATGAGGCGAGGATGAAGCAAGGTGGACGAGTGATTCCTGTGATGGACTACTAAACCATTTGGATCTGCCCGCGGGGGTTTGAGACCCATCCTCGTCGGCTCCATTTTTGTTGAAGAATTTTGTATATAAATAAAAATAATGTTTTTCTTCCTAATCCTTTGAGATACGAAAATTAAATATTTCCTCTAGAATTTATAATATATGAGGCGAGGATAAAGCAAGGTGGACGAGTGATTCCGTCGATGGACTACTAACCCATTGGCATCTTCCCACGAGGGTTCGAGTCCCGTCCCCGTCGCTTCCATTTTTGTTTTAGAATTTTGTGAAAAATTAAATGCAATATTTTTCTTCTTGAACCTTTGATATTGAGAAATTAAATATTTCCGGCCGAATGAAAACCCTCTGAGGCGAGGTGGCCGAGTGGTTAAGGCGATGGACTGCTAATCCATTGGGCTCTGCCCGCGTGGGTTCGAGTCCCATCCTCGTCGTCTCCATTTTTGTTGAAGCATTTTGTATATAATTGAAACGAAGATTTTTCTTTCTGACTCTTTGATATAGTGAAATTAAATATTTCCTGCAGAATTTAAAATTTATGAGGCGATGTTGAATCTAGGTGGCCGATTGATTCCTGTGATGGACTACTAAACCATTTGGATCTGCCCGCGGGGGTTCGAGACCTATCCTCGTCGGCTCCATTTTTGTTGAAGAATTTTGTATATAAATAAAAATAATGCTTTTCTTCCTAATCCTTTGAGATACGAAAATTAAATATTTCCTCTAGAATTTATAATTTATGACGCGAGGATGAAGCTAGTTGGCCGAGTGATTCCGTCGTTGGACTACTAACCCACTGACATCTTCCCACGAGGGTTCGAGTCCCGCCGCCGTCGCTTCCATTTTTGTTAAAGAATTTTGTGAAAAATTAAATGCAATATTTTTCTTCTTGATCCTTTGATATTGAGAAATTAAATATTTCCGGCAGAATGGAAACGCTCTGAGGCGAGGTGGCCGAGTGGTTAAGGCGATGGACTGCTAATCCATTGGGCTGTGCCCGCATGGGTTCGAGTCCCATCCTCGTCGTCTCCATTTTTGTTGAAGCATTTTGTATATAATTGAAACGAAGATTTTTCTTTCTGACTCTTATATAGTGAAATTAAATATTTCCTGCAGAATTTAAAATTTATGAGGCGATGTCGAAGCTAAGTGGACGAGTGATTCCGTCGATGGACTACTAACCCATTGGCATCTTCCCACGAGGGTTTAAGTCCCGTCCCCGTCGCTTCCATTTTTGTTAAAGAATTTTAAGAAAAATTAAATGCAATATTTTTCTTCTTGATCCTTTAATATTGAGAAATTAAATATTTCCGTCAGAATGAAAACGCTCTGAGGCGAGATGGCCGAGTGGTTAAGGCGATGGACTGCTAATCCATTGGGCTATGCCCGCGTGGGTTCGAGTCCCATCCTCGTCGTCTCCATTTTTGTTGAATAGTTTTGTATATAAATAAAAATAATGTTTTTCTTTCTGATTCGTTGATATAATGAAATTAAATATTTCCTTTAGAATTTAAAATATATGAGGCGAGGATGAAGCATGGTGGACTAGTGATTCCGTCGATGGACTACTAACCCATTGGCATCTTCCCACGAGGGTTCGAGTCCCGTCCCCGTCGCTTCCATTTTTGTTAAAGAATTTTGTGAAAAATTAAATGCAATATTTTTCTTCTTGATCCTTTGATATTGAGAAATTAAATATTTTCGGCAGAATGGAAATGCTCTGAGGCGAGGTGGCCGAGTGGTTAAGGCGATGGACTGCTAATCCATTGGGCTGTGCCCGCGTGGGTTCGAGTCCCATCCTCGTCGTGTTCCATTTTTGTTGAATAGTTTTGTATATAAATAAAAATAATGTTTTTCTCTC
The DNA here is from genome assembly GCA_951213105.1 of Amaurobius ferox. Classification (NCBI taxonomy): domain Eukaryota; kingdom Metazoa; phylum Arthropoda; class Arachnida; order Araneae; family Amaurobiidae; genus Amaurobius; species Amaurobius ferox. The sequence goes on along the minus strand of OX578144.1, from coordinate 119,845,188 downwards.
TGATTCGTTGATATAATGAAATTAAATATTTCCTGTAGAATTTAAAATATATGAGGCGAGGATGAAGCAAGGTGGACGAGTGATTCCGTCGACGGACTACTAACCCATTGGCATCTTCCCACGAGGGTTCGAGTCCCGTCACCGTCGCTTCCATTTTTGTTAAAGAATTTTGTGAAAAATTAAATGCAATATTTTTCTTCTTCATCCTTTGATATTGAGAAATTAAATATTTCCGGCCGAATGAAAACCCTCTGAGGCGAGGTGGCCGAGTGGTTAAGGCGATGGACTGCTACTCCATTGGGCTCTGCCCGCGTGGGTTCGAGTCCCATCCTCGTCGTCTCCATTTTTGTTGAAGCATTTTGTATATAATTGAAACGAAGATTTTTCTTTCTGACTCTTTGATATAGTGAAATTAAATATTTCCTGCAGAATTTAAAATTTATGAGGCGATGTTGAAGCTAGGTGGCCGAGTGATTCCTGTGATGGACTACTAACACATTGGCATGTTTCCACGAGGTTTCGAGTCCCGTCCCCGTCGCTTCCATTTCAGTTAAAGAATTTTGTGAAAAATTAAATGCAATGTTTTTCTTCTTGATCATTTGATATTGAGAAATTAAATATTTCCGGCAAAATGGAAATTCTCTGAGGCGAGGTGGCCGAGTGGTTAAGGCGATGGACTGCTAATCCATTGGGCTGTGCCCGCGTGGGTTCGAGTCCCATCCTCGTCGAGTTCCGTTTTTGTTGAATAGTTTTGTATATAAATAAAAATAATATTTTTCTTTCTGATTCGTTGATATAATGAAATTAAATATTTCCTGAAGGATTTAAAATATATGAGGCGAGGATGAAGCAAGGTGGACGAGTGATTCCGTCGATTGACTACTAACCCATTGGCATCTTCCCATGAGGGTTCGAGTCCCGTCCCCGTCGCTTCCATTTTTGTTAAAGAAATTTGTGAAAAATTAAATGCAATATTTTTCTTCTTGATCCTTTGATATTGAGAAATTAAATATTTCCGGCAGAATGGAAGCGCTCTGAAGCGAGGTGGCCGAGTGGTTAAGGCGATGGACTGCTAATCCATTGGGCTGTTCCCGCGTGGGTTCGAGTCCCATCCTCGTCGTCTCCATTTTTGTTGAATAGTTTTGTATATAAATAAAAATAATGTTTTTCTTTCTGATTCGTTGATATAATGAAATTAAATATTTCCTGTAGAATTTAAAATATATGAGGCGAGGATGAAGCAAGGTGGACGAGTGATTCCGTCGATGGACTACTAACCCATTGGCATCTTCCCACGAGGGTTCGAGTCCCGTCCCCGTCGCTTCCATTTTTGTTTTAGAATTTTGTGAAAAATTAAATGCAATATTTTTCTTCTTGAACCTTTGATATTGAGAAATTAAATATTTCCGGCCGAATGAAAACCCTCTGAGGCGAGGTGGCCGAGTGGTTAAGGCGATGGACTGCTAATCCATTGGGCTCTGCCCGCGTGGGTTCGAGTCCCATCCTCGTCGTCTCCATTTTTGTTGAAGCATTTTGTATATAATTGAAACGAAGATTTTTCTTTCTTACTCTTTGATATAGTGAAATTAAATATTTCCTGCAGAATTTAAAATTTATGAGGCGATGTTGAAGCTAGGTGGCCGAGTGATTCCTGTGATGGACTACTAAACCATTTGGATCTGCCCGCGGGGGTTCGAGACCCATCCTCGTCGGCTCCATTTTGTTGAAGAATTTTGTGAAAAATTAAATGCAATATTTTTCTTCTTGATCCTTTGATATTGAGAAATTAAATATTTCCGGCAGAATGGAAACACTCTGAAGCGAGGTGGCCGAGTGGTTAAGGCGATGGACTGCTAATCCATTGGGCTGTTCCCGCGTGGGTTCGAGTCCCATCCTCGTCGTCTCCATTTTTGTTGAATAGTTTTGTATATAAATAGAAATAATATTTTTCTTTCTGATTCGTTGATATAATGAAATTAAATATTTCCTGAAGGATTTAAAATATATGAGGCGAGGATGAAGCAAGGTGGACGAGTGATTCCGTCGATTGACTACTAACCCATTGGCATCTTCCCATGAGGGTTCGAGTCCCGTCCCCGTCGCTTCCATTTTTGCTAAAGAATTTTGTGAAAAATTAAATGCAATATTTTTCTTCTTGATCCTTTGATATTGAGAAATTAAATATTTCCGGCAGAATGGAAACGCTCTGAGGCGAGGTGGCCGAGTGGTTAAGGCGTTGGACTGCTAATCCATTGGGCTGTGCCCGCGTGGGTTCGAGTCCCATACTCGTCGTCTCCATTTTTGTTGAATAGTTTTGTATATAAATAAAAATAATATTTTTCTTTCTGATTCGTTGATATAATGAAATTAAATATTTAATGTAGAATTTAAAATATATGAGGCGAGGATGAAGCAAGGTGGACGAGTGATTCCTGTGATGGACTACTAAACCATTTGGATCTGCCCGCGGGGGTTCGAGACCCATCCTCGTCGGCTCCATTTTTGTTGAAAAATTTTGTATATAAATAAAAAATAATGTTTTTCTTCCTAATCCTTTGAGATACGAAAATTAAATATTTCCTCTAGAATTTATAATATATGAGGCGAGGATGAAGCAAGGTGGACGAGTGATTCCGTCGATGGACTACTATCCCATTGGCATCTTCCCACGAGGGTTCGAGTCCCGTCCCCGTCGCTTCCATTTTTGTTTTAGAATTTTGTGAAAAATTAAATGCAATATATTTCTTCTTGAACCTTTGATATTGAGAAATTAAATATTTCCGGCCGAATGAAAACCCTCTGAGGCGAGGTGGCCGAGTGGTTAAGGCGATGGACTGCTAATCCATTGGGCTCTGCCCGCGTGGGTTCGAGTCCCATCCTCGTCGTCTCCATTTTTGTTGAAGCATTTTGTATATAATTGAAACGAAGATTTTTCTTTCTGACTCTTTGATATAGTGAAATTAAATATTTCCTGCAGAATTTAAAATTTATGAGGCGATGTTGAAGCTAGGTGGCCGAGTGATTCCTGTGATGGACTACTAAACCATTTGGATCTGCCCGCGGGGGTTCGAGACCTATCCTCGTCGGCTCCATTTTTGTTGAAGAATTTTGTATATAAATAAAAATAATGTTTTTCTTCCTAATCCTTTGAGATACGAAAATTAAATATTTCCTCTAGAATTTATAATTTATGACGCGAGGATGAAGCTAGTTGGCCGAGTGATTCCGTCGATGGACTACTAACCCACTGATATCTTCCCACGAGGGTTCGAGTCCCGTCCCCGTCGCTTCCATTTTTGTTAAAGAATTTTGTGAAAAATTAAATGCAATATTTTTATTCTTGATCTTTTGATATTAAGAAATTAAATATTTCCGGCAGAATGGAAACGCTCTGAATCGAGGTGGCCGAGTGGTTAAGGCGATGGACTGCTAATCCATTGGGCTGTGCCCGCATGGGTTCGAGTCCCATCCATGTCGTCTCCATTTTTGTTGAAAATTTTTTATATAAATAAAAATAATGTTTTTCTTTCTGATTCGTTGATATAATGAAATTAAATATTTCCTGTAGAATTTAAAATATATGAGGCGAGGATGAAGCAAGGTGGACGAGTGATTCCGTCGATGGACTACTAACCCATTGGCATCTTCCCACGAGGGTTCGAGTCCCGTCCCCGTCGCTTCCTTATTTGTTTTAGAATTTTGTGAAAAATTAAATGCAATATTTTTCTTCTTGAACCTTTGATATTGAGAAATTAAATATTTCCGGCCGAATGAAAACCCTCTGAGGCGAGGTGGCCGAGTGGTTAAGGCGATGGACTGCTAATCCATTGGGCTGTGCCCGCATGGGTTCGAGTCCCATCCTCGTCGTCTCCATTTTTGTTGAAAAGTTTTGTATATAAATAAAAATAATGTTTTTCTTTCTGATTCGTTGATAAAATGAAATTAAATATTTCCTGTAGAATTTAAAATATATGAGGCGAGGATGAAGCAAGATGGACGACTGATTCCGTCTATGGACTACTAACCCATTGGCATCTTCCCATGAGGGTTCGAGTCCCGTCCCCGTCGCTTCCATTTTTGTTAAAGAATTTTGTGAAAAATTAAATGCCATATTTTTCTTCTTGATCCTTTGATATTGAGAAATTAAATATTTCCGGCAGAATGAAAACCCTCTGAGGCGAGGTGGCCGAGTGGTTAAGGCGATGGACTGCTAATCCATTGGGCTCTGCCCGCGTGGGTTCGAGTCCCATCCTCGTCGTCTCCATTTTTGTTGAAGCATTTTGTATATAATTGAAACGAAGATTTTTCTTTCTGATTCTTTGATATAGTGAAATTAAATATTTCCTGCAGAATTTAAAATTTATGAGGCGATGTTGAAGCTAGGTGGCCGAGTGATTCCTGTGATGGACTACTAAACCATTTGGATCTGCCCGCGGGGGTTCGAGACCCATCCTCGTCGGCTCCATTTTGTTGAAGAATTTTGTAAAAAATTAAATGCAATATTTTTCTTCTTGATCCTTTGATATTGAGAAATTAAATATTTCCGGCAGAATGGAAACACTCTGAAGCGAGGTGGCCGAGGGGTTAAGGCGATGGACTGCTAATCCATTGGGCTGTTCCCGCGTGGGTTCGAGTCCCATCCTCGTCGTCTCCATTTTTGTTGAAGCATTTTGTGTATAATTGAAACGAAGATTTTTCTTTCTAACTCTTTGATATAGTGAAATTAAATAATTCCTGCAGAATTTAAAATTTATGAGGCGATGTTGAAGCTAGGTGTCCGAGTGATTCCTGTGATGGACTACTAAACCATTTGGATCTGCCCGCGAGGGTTCGAGACCCATCCTCGTCGGCTCCATTTTTGTTGAAGAATTTTGTATATAAATAAAAATAATGTTTTTCTTCCTAATCCTTTGAGATACGAAAATTAAATATTTCCTCTAGAATTTATAATTTATGATGCGAGGATGAAGCTAGTTGGCCGAGTGATTCCATCGATGGACTAATAACCCATTGGCATCTTCCCTCGAAGGTTCGAGTCTCGTCCCCATCGCTTCCATTTTTTTAAAGAATTTTGAGAAAAATTATATGCAATATTTTTCTTCTTGATCCTTTAATATTGAGAAATTAAATATTTCGGGCAGAATGGAAACGCTCTGAGGCGAGATGGCCGAGTGGTTAAGGCGATGGACTGCTAATCCATTGGGCTATGCCCGCGTGGGTTCGAGTCCCATCCTCGTCGTCTCCATTTTTGTTGAATAGTTTCGTATATAAATAAAAATAATGTTTTTCTTTCTGATTCGTTGATATAATGAAATTAAATATTTCCTTTAGAATTTAAAATATATGAGGCGAGAATGAAGCAAGGTGGACACTAGTGATTCCGTCGATGGACTACTAACCCATTGGCATCTTCCCACGTGGGTTCGAGTCCCGTCCCCGTCGCTTCAATTTTGTTAAAGAATTTTGTGAAAAATTAAATGCAATATTTTTCTTCTTGATCCTTTGATATTGAGAAATTAAATATTTCAGGCAGAATGGAAATGCTCTGAGGCGAGGTGGCCGAGTGGTTAAGGCGATGGACTGCTAATCCATTGGGCTGTGCCCGCGTGGGTTCGAGTCCCATCCTCGTCGTGTTCCATTTTTGTTGAATAGTTTTGCATATAAATAAAAATAATGTTTTTCTTTCTGATTCGTTGATATAATGAAATTAAATATTTCCTGTAGAATTTAAAATATATGAGGCGAGGATGAAGCAAGGTGGACGAGTGATTCCGTCGATGGACTACTAACCCATTGGCATCTTCCCACGCGGGTTCGAGTCCCGTCCCCGTCGCTTCCATTTTTGTTAAAGAATTTTGTGAAAAATTAAATGCAATATTTTTCTTCTTGATCCTTTGATATTGAGAAATTAAATATTTCCGGCAGAATGGAAACGCTCTGAGGCGAGGTGGCCGAGTGGTTAAGGCGATGGACTGCTAATCCATTGGGCTGTGCCCGCGTGGGTTCGAGTCCCATACTCGTCGTCTCCATTTTTGTTGAATAGTTTTGTATATAAATAAAAATAATGTTTTTCTTTCTGATTCGTTGATATAATGAAATTAAATATTTAATGTAGAATTTAAAATATATGAGGCGAGGATGAAGCAAGGTGGACGAGTGATTCCTGTGATGGACTACTAAACCATTTGGATCTGCCCGCGGGGGTTCGAGACCCATCCTCGTCGGCTGCATTTTTGTTGAAGAATTTTGTATATAAATAAAAATAATGTTTTTCTTCCTAATCCTTTGAGATACGAAAATTAAATATTTCCTCTAGAATTTATAATATATGAGGCGAGGATGAAGCAAGGTGGACGAGTGATTCCGTCGATGGACTACTAACCCATTGGCATCTTCCCACGAGGGTTCGAGTCCTGTCCCCGTCGCTTCCATTTTTGTTTTAGAATTTTGTGAAAAATTAAATGCAATATTTTTCTTCTTGAACCTTTGATATTGAGAAATTAAATATTTCCGGCCGAATGAAAACCCTCTGAGGCGAGGTGGCCGAGTGGTTAAGGCGATGGACTGCAAATCCATTGGGCTCTGCCCGCGTGGGTTCGAGTCCCATCCTCGTCGTCTCCATTTTTGTTGAAGCATTTTGTATATAATTGAAATGAAGATTTTTCTTTCTGACTCTTTGATATAGTGAAATTAAATATTTCCTGCAGAATTTAAAATTTATGAGGCGATGTTGAAGCTAGGTGGCCGAGTGATTCCTGTGATGGACTACTAAACCATTTGGATCTGCCCGCGGGGGTTCGAGACCTATCCTCGTCGGCTCCATTTTTGTTGAAGAATTTTGTATATAAATAAAAATAATGTTTTTCTTCCTAATCCTTTGAGATACGAAAATTAAATATTTCCTCTAGAATTTATAATTTATGACGCGAGGATGAAGCTAGTTGGCCGAGTGATTCCGTCGATGGACTACTAACCCACTGACATCTTCCCACGAGGGTTCGAGTCCCGCCCCCGTCGCTTCCATTTTTGTTAAAGAATTTTGTGAAAAATTAAATGCAATATTTTTATTCTTGATCCTTTGATATTAAGAAATTAAATATTTCCGGCAGAATGGAAACGCTCTGAGGCGAGGTGGCCGAGTGGTTAAGGCGATGGACTGCTAATCCATTGGGCTGTGCCCGCATGGGTTCGAGTCCCATCCTCGTCGTCTCCATTTTTGTTGAAAAGTTTTGTATATAAATAAAAATAATGTTTTTCTTTCTGATTCGTTGATATAATGAAATTAAATATTTCCTGTAGAATTCAAAATATATGAGGCGAGGATGAAGCAAGGTGGACGAGTGATTCCGTCGATGGACTACTAACCCATTGGCATCTTCCCACGAGGGTTCGAGTCCCGTCCCCGTCGCTTCCATTTTTGTTAAAGAATTTAGTGAAAAATTAAATGCAATATTTTTCTTCTTGATCCCTTGATATTGAGAAATTAAATATTTCCGGCAGAATGGAAACGCTCTGAGGCGAGGTGGCCGAGTGGTTAAGGCGATGGACTGCTAATCCATTGGGCTGTGCCCGCGTGGGTTCGAGTCCCATACTCGTCGTCTCCATTTTTGTTGAATAGTTTTGTATATAAATAAAAATAATGTTTTTCTTTCTGATTCGTTGATATAATGAAATTAAATATTTAATGTAGAATTTAAAATATATGAGGCGAGGATGAAGCAAGGTGGACGAGTGATTCCTGTGATGGACTACTAAACCATTTGGATCTGCCCGCGGGGGTTCGAGACCCATCCTCGTCGGCTGCATTTTTGTTGAAGAATTTTGTATATAAATAAAAATAATGTTTTTCTTCCTAATCCTTTGAGATACGAAAATTAAATATTTCCTCTGGAATTTATAATATATGAGGCGAGGATGAAGCAAGGTGGACGAGTGATTCCGTCGATGGACTACTAACCCATTGGCATCTTCCCACGAGGGTTCGAGTCCCGTCCCCGTCGCTTCCATTTTTGTTTTAGAATTTTGTGAAAAATTAAATGCAATATTTTTCTTCTTGAACCTTTGATATTGAGAAATTAAATATTTCCGGCCGAATGAAAACCCTCTGAGGCGAGGTGGCCGAGTGGTTAAGGCGATGGACTGCTAATCCATTGGGCTCTGCCCGCGTGGGTTCGAGTCCCATCCTCGTCGTCTCCATTTTTGTTGAAGCATTTTGTATATAATTGAAACGAAGATTTTTCTTTCTGACTCTTTGATATAGTGAAATTAAATATTTCCTGCAGAATTTAAAATTTATGAGGCGATGTTGAAGCTAGGTGGCCGAGTGATTCCTGTGATGGACTACTAAACCATTTGGATCTGCCCGCGGGGGTTCGAGACCTATCCTCGTCGGCTCCATTTTTGTTGAAGAATTTTGTATATAAATAAAAATAATGTTTTTCTTCCTAATCCTTTGAGATACGAAAATTAAATATTTCCTCTAGAATTTATAATTTATGACGCGAGGATGAAGCTAGTTGGCCGAGTGATTCCGTCGATGGACTACTAACCCACTGACATCTTCCCACGAGGGTTCGAGTCCCGTCCCCGTCGCTTCCATTTTTGTTAAAGAATTTTGTGAAAAATTAAATGCAATATTTTTATTCTTGATCCTTTGATATTAAGAAATTAAATATTTCCGGCAGAATGGAAACGCTCTGAGGCGAGGTGGCCGAGTGGTTAAGGCGATGGACTGCTAATCCATTGGGCTGTGCCCGCATGGGTTCGAGTCCCATCCTCGTCGTCTCCATTTTTGTTGAAAAGTTTTGTATATAAATAAAAATAATGTTTTTCTTTCTGATTCGTTGATATAATGAAATTAAATATTTCCTGTAGAATTTAAAATATATGAGGCGAGGATGAAGCAAGTTGGACGAGTGATTCCGTCGATGGACTACTAACCCATTGGCATCTTCCCACGAGGGTTCGAGTCCCGTCCCCGTCGCTTCCATTTTTGTTAAAGAATTTTGTGAAAAATTAAATGCAATATTTTTCTTCTTGATCCTTTGATATTGAGAAATTAAATATTTCCGGCAGAATGGAAACGCTCTGAGGCGAGATGGCCGAGTGGTTAAGGCGATGGACTGCTAATCCATTGGGCTGTGCCCGCATGGGTTCGAGTCCCATCCTCGTCGTCTCCATTTTTGTTGAAAAGTTTTGTATATAAATAAAAATAATGTTTTTCTTTCTGATTCGTTGATATAATGAAATTAAATATTTAATGTAGAATTTAAAATATATGATGCGAGGATGAAGCAAGGTGGACGAGTGATTCCGTCGATGGACTACTAACCCATTGGCATCTTCCCACGAGGGTTCGAGTCCCGTCCCCGTCGCTTCCATTTTTGTTAAAGAATTTTGTGAAAAATTAAATGCAATATTTTTCTTCTTGATCCTTTGATATTGAGAAATTAAATATTTACGGCAGAATGGAAACGCTCTTAGGCGAGGTGGCCGAGTGGTTAAGGCGATGGACTGCTAATCCATTGGGCTGTGCCCGCGTGGGTTCGAGTCCCATACTCGTCATCTCCATTTTTGTTGAATAGTTTTGTATATAAATAAAAATAATGTTTTTCTTTCTGATTCGTTGATATAATGAAATTAAATATTTAATGTAGAATTTAAAATATATGAGGCGAGGATGAAGCAAGGTGGACGAGTGATTCCTGTGATGGACTACTAAACCATTTGGATCTGCCCGCGGGGGTTCGAGACCCATCCTCGTCGGCTCCATTTTTGTTGAAGAATTTTGTATATAAATAAAAATAATGTTTTTCTTCCTAATCCTTTGAGATACGAAAATTAAATATTTCCTCTAGAATTTATAATATATGAGGCGAGGATGAAGCAAGGTGGACGAGTGATTCCGTCGATGGACTACTAACCCATTGGCATCTTCCCACGAGGGTTCGAGTCCCGTCCCCGTCGCTTCCATTTTTGTTAAAGAATTTTGTGAAAAATTAAATGCAATATTTTTATTCTTGATCCTTTGATATTAAGAAATTAAATATTTCCGGCAGAATGGAAACGCTCTGAGGCGAGGTGGCCGAGTGGTTAAGGCGATGGACTGCTAATCCATTGGGCTGTGCCCGCATGGGTTCGAGTCCCATCCTCGTCGTCTCCATTTTTGTTGAAAAGTTTTGTATATAAATAAAAATAATGTTTTTCTTTCTGATTCGTTGATATAATGAAATTAAATATTTCCTGTAGAATTTAAAATATATGAGGCGAGGATGAAGCAAGTTGGACGAGTGATTCCGTCGATGGACTACTAACCCATTGGCATCTTCCCACGAGGGTTCGAGTCCCGTCCCCGTCGCTTCCATTTTTGTTAAAGAATTTTGTGAAAAATTAAATGCAATATTTTTCTTCTTGATCCTTTGATATTGAGAAATTAAATATTTCCGGCAGAATGGAAACGCTCTGAGGCGAGGTGGCCGAGTGGTTAAGGCGATGGACTGCTAATCCATTGGGCTGTGCCCGCGTGGGTTCGAGTCCCATACTCGTCGTCTCCATTTTTGTTGAATAGTTTTGTATATAAATAAAAATAATGTTTTTCTTTCTGATTCGTTGATATAATGAAATTAAATATTTAATGTAGAATTTAAAATATATGATGCGAGGATGAAGCAAGGTGGACGAGTGATTCCGTCGATGGACTACTAACCCATTGGCATCTTCCCACGAGGGTTCGAGTCCCGTCCCCGTCGCTTCCATTTTTGTTTTAGAATTTTGTGAAAAATTAAATGCAATTTTTTTCTTCTTGAACCTTTGATATTGAGAAATTAAATATTTCCGGCCGAATGAAAACCCTCTGAGGCGAGGTGGCCGAGTGGTTAAGGCGATGGACTGCTAATCCATTGGGATCTGCCCGCGTGGGTTCGAGTCCCATCCTCGTCGTCTCCATTTTTGTTGAAGCATTTTGTATATAATTGAAACGAAGATTTTTCTTTCTGACTCTTTGATATAGTGAAATTAAATATTTCCTGCAGAATTTAAAATTTATGAGGCGATGTTGAAGCTAGGTGGCCGAGTGATTCCTGTGATGGACTACTAAACCATTTGGATCTGCCCGCGGGGGTTCGAGACCTATCCTCGTCGGCTCCATTTTTGTTGAAGAATTTTGTATATAAATAAAAATAATGTTTTTCTTCCTAATCCTTTGAGATACGAAAATTAAATATTTCCTCTAGAATTTATAATTTATGACGCGAGGATGAAGCTAGTTGGCCGAGTGATTCCGTCGATGGACTACTAACCCACTGACATCTTCCCACGAGGGTTCGAGTCCCGCCCCGTCGCTTCCATTTTTGTTAAGGAATTTTTTGAAAAATTAAATGCAATATTTTTATTCTTGATCCTTTGATATTAAGAAATTAAATATTTCCGGCAGAATGGAAACGCTCTGAGGCGAGGTGGCCGAGTGGTTAAGGCGATGGACTGCTAATCCATTGGGCTGTGCCCGCATGGGTTCGAGTCCCATCCTCGTCGTCTCCATTTTTGTTGAAAAGTTTTGTATATAAATAAAAATAATGTTTTTCTTTCTGATTCGTTGATATAATGAAATTAAATATTTAATGTAGAATTTAAAATATATGATGCGAGGATGAAGCAAGGTGGACGAGTGATTCCGTCGATGGACTACTAACCCATTGGCATCTTCCCACGAGGGTTCGAGTCCCGTCCCCGTCGCTTCCATTTTTGTTAAAGAATTTTGTGAAAAATTAAATGCAATATTTTTCTTCTTGATCCTTTGATATTGAGAAATTAAATATTTACGGCAGAATGGAAACGCTCTTAGGCGAGGTGGCCGAGTGGTTAAGGCGATGGACTGCTAATCCATTGGGCTGTGCCCGCGTGGGTTCGAGTCCCATACTCGTCGTCTCCATTTTTGTTGAATAGTTTTGTATATAAATAAAAATAATGTTTTTCTTTCTGATTCGTTGATATAATGAAATTAAATATTTAATGTAGAATTTAAAATATATCAGGCGAGGATGAAGCAAGGTGGACGAGTGATTCCTGTGATGGACTACTAAACCATTTGGATCTGCCCGCGGGGGTTCGAGACCCATCCTCGTCGGCTCCATTTTTGTTGAAGAATTTTGTATATAAATAAAAATAATGTTTTTCTTCCTAATCCTTTGAGATACGAAAATTAAATATTTCCTCTAGAATTTATATTATATGAGGCGAGGATGAAGCAAGGTGGACGAGTGATTCCGTCGATGGACTACTAACCCATTGGCATCTTCCCACGAGGGATCGAGTCCCGTCCCCGTCGCTTCCATTTTTGTTAAAGAATTTTGTGAAAAATTAAATGCAATATTTTTATTCTTGATCCTTTGATATTAAGAAATTAAATATTTCCGGCAGAATGGAAACGCTCTGAGGCGAGGTGGCCGAGTGGTTAAGGCGATGGACTGCTAATCCATTGGGCTGTGCCCGCGTGGGTTCGAGTCCCATACTCGTCGTCTCCATTTTTGTTGAATAGTTTTGTATATAAATAAAAATAATGTTTTTCTTTCTGATTCGTTGATATAATGAAATTAAATATTTAATGTAGAATTTAAAATATATGATGCGAGGATGAAGCAAGGTGGACGAGTGATTCCGTCGATGGACTACTAACCCATTGGCATCTTCCCACGAGGGTTCGAGTCCCGTCCCCGTCGCTTCCATTTTTGTTAAAGAATTTTGTGAAAAATTAAATGCAATATTTTTCTTCTTGATCCTTTGATATTGAGAAATTAAATATTTACGGCAGAATGGAAACGCTCTTAGGCGAGGTGGCCGAGTGGTTAAGGCGATGGACTGCTAATCCATTGGGCTGTGCCCGCGTGGGTTCGAGTCCCATACTCGTCGTCTCCATTTTTGTTGAATAGTTTTGTATATAAATAAAAATAATGTTTTTCTTTCTGATTCGTTGATATAATGAAATTAAATATTTAATGTAGAATTTAAAATATATCAGGCGAGGATGAAGCAAGGTGGACGAGTGATTCCTGTGATGGACTACTAAACCATTTGGATCTGCCCGCGGGGGTTCGAGACCCATCCTCGTCGGCTCCATTTTTGTTGAAGAATTTTGTATATAAATAAAAATAATGTTTTTCTTCCTAATCCTTTGAGATACGAAAATTAAATATTTCCTCTAGAATTTATATTATATGAGGCGAGGATGAAGCAAGGTGGACGAGTGATTCCGTCGATGGACTACTAACCCATTGGCATCTTCCCACGAGGGATCGAGTCCCGTCCCCGTCGCTTCCATTTTTGTTATAGAATTTTGTGAAAAATTAAATGCAATATTTTTATTCTTGATCCTTTGATATTAAGAAATTAAATATTTCCGGCAGAATGGAAACGCTCTGAGGCGAGGTGGCCGAGTGGTTAAGGCGATGGACTGCTAATCCATTGGGCTGTGCCCGCGTGGGTTCGAGTCCCATACTCGTCGTCTCCATTTTTGTTGAATAGTTTTGTATATAAATAAAAATAATGTTTTTCTTTCTGATTCGTTGATATAATGAAATTAAATATTTAATGTAGAATTTAAAATATATGATGCGAGGATGAAGCAAGGTGGACGAGTGATTCCGTCGATGGACTACTAACCCATTGGCATCTTCCCACGAGGGTTCGAGTCCCGTCCCCGTCGCTTCCATTTTTGTTAAAGAATTTTGTGAAAAATTAAATTCAATATTTTTCTTCTTGATCCTTTGATATTGAGAAATTAAATATTTCCGGCAGAATGGAAACGCTCTTAGGCGAGGTGGCCGAGTGGTTAAGGCGATGGACTGCTAATCCATTGGGCTGTGCCCGCGTGGGTTCGAGTCCCATACTCGTCGTCTCCGTTTTTTTTTAATAGTTTTGTATATAAATAAAAATAATGTTTTCTTTCTGATTCGTTGATATAATGAAATTAAATATTTAATGTAGAATTTAAAATATATGAGGCGAGGATGAAGCAAGGTGGACGAGTGATTCCTGTGATGGACTACTAAACCATTTGGATCTGCCCGCGGGGGTTCGAGACCCATCCTCGTCGGCTGCATTTTTGTTGAAGAATTTTGTATATAAATAAAAATAATGTTTTTCTTCCTAATCCTTTGAGATACGAAAATTAAATATTTCCTCTAGAATTTATAATATATGAGGCGAGGATGATGCAAGGTGGACGAGTGATTCCGTCGATGGACTACTAACCCATTGGCATCTTCCCACGAGGGTTCGAGTCCCGTCCCCGTCGCTTCCATTTTTGTTTTAGAATTTTGTGAAAAATTAAATGCTATATTTTTCTTCTTGAACCTTTGATATTGAGAAATTAAATATTTCCGGCCGAATGAAAACCCTCTGAGGCGAGGTGGCCGAGTGGTTAAGGCGTTGGACTGCTAATCCATTGGGCTGTGCCCGCATGGGTTCGAGTCCCATCCTCGTCGTCTCCATTTTTGTTGAAAAGTTTTGTATATAAATAAAAATAATGTTTTTCTTTCTGATTCGTTGATATAATGAAATTAAATATTTCCTGTAGAATTTAAAATATATGAGGCGAGGATGAAGCAAGGTGGACAAGTGATTCCGTCGATGGACTACCAACCCATTGGCATCTTCCCACGAGTGTTCGTGTCCCGGCCCCGTCGCTTCCATTTTTGTTTTAGAAATTTGTGAAAAATTAAATGCAATATTTCTCTTTTTGAACCTTTGATATTGAGAAATTAAATATTTCCGGCCGAATGAAAACCCTCTGAGGCGAGGTGGCCGAGTGGTTAAGGCGATGGACTGCTAATCCATTGGGCTCTGCCCGAGTGGGTTCGAGTCCCATCCTCGTCGGCTCCATTTTGTTGAAGAATTTTGTGAAAAATTAAATGCAATATTTTTCTTCTTGATCCTTTGATATTGAGAAATTAAATATTTCCGGCAGAATGGAAACACTCTGAAGCGAGGTGGCCGAGTGGTTAAGGCGATGGACTGCTAATCCATTGGGCTGTTCCCGCGTGGGTTCGAGTCCCATCATCGTCGTCTCCATTTTTGTTGAATAGTTTTGTATATAAATAGAAATAATATTTTTCTTTCTGATTCGTTGATATAAT
The DNA here is from genome assembly GCA_951213105.1 of Amaurobius ferox. Lineage (NCBI taxonomy): Eukaryota > Metazoa > Arthropoda > Arachnida > Araneae > Amaurobiidae > Amaurobius > Amaurobius ferox. The sequence goes on along the minus strand of OX578144.1, from coordinate 119,830,060 downwards.
GAAATTAAATATTTCCTGAAGGATTTAAAATATATGAGGCGAGGATGAAGCAAGGTGGACGAGTGATTCCGTCGATTGACTACTAACCCATTGGCATCTTCCCACGAGGGTTCGAGTCCCGTCCCCGTTGCTTCCATTTTTGTTAAAGAATTTTGTGAAAAATTAAATGCAATATTTTTCTTCTTGATCCTTTGCTATTGAGAAATTAAATATTTACGGCAGAATGGAAACGCTCTGAGGCGAGGTGGCCGAGTGGTTAAGGCGATGGACTGCTAATCCATTGGGCTGTGCCCTCGTGGGTTCGAGTCCCATACTCGTCGTCTCCATTTTTGTTGAATAGTTTTGTATATAAATAAAAATAATGTTTTTCTTTCTGATTCGTTGATATAATGAAATTAAATATTTAATGTAGAATTTAAAATATATGAGGCGAGGATGAAGCAAGGTGGACGAGTGATTCCTGTTATGGACTACTAAACCATTTGGATCTGCCCGCGGGGGTTCGAGACCCATCCTCGTCGGCTCCATTTTGTTGAAGAATTTTGTATATAAATAAAAATAATGTTTTTCTTCCTAATCCTTTGAGATACGAAAATTAAATATTTCCTCTAGAATTTATAATTTATGACGCGAGGATGAAGCTAGTTGGCCGAGTGATTCCGTCGATGGACTACTAACCCACTGACATCTTCCCACGAGGGTTCGAGTCCCGCCCCCGTCGCTTCCATTTTTGTTAAAGAATTTTGTGAAAAATTAAATGCAATATTTTTATTCTTGATCCTTTGATATTAAGAAATTAAATATTTCCGGCCGAATGAAAACCCTCTGAGGCGAGGTGGCCGAGTGGTTAAGGCGATGGACTGCTAATCCATTGGGCTGTGCCCGCATGGGTTCGAGTCCCATCCTCGTCGTCTCCATTTTTGTTGAAAAGTTTTGTATATAAATAAAAATAATGTTTTTCTTTCTGATTCGTTGATATAATGAAATTAAATATTTCCTGTAGTTTAAAATATATGAGGCGAGGATGAAGCAAGGTGGACGAGTGATTCCTGTTATGGACTACTAAACCATTTGGATCTGCCCGCGGGGGTTCGAGACCCATCCTCGTCGGCTCCATTTTTGTTGAAGAATTTTGTATATAAATAAAAATATTGTTTTTCTTCTTAATCCTTTGAGATACGAAAATTAAATATTTCCTCTAGAATTTATAATATATGAGGCGAGGATGAAGCAAGGTGGACGAGTGATTCCGTCGATGGACTACTAACCCATTGGCATCTTCCCACGAGGGTTCGAGTCCCGTCCCCGTCGCTTCCATTTTTGTTTTAGAATTTTGTGAAAAATTAAATGCAATATTTTTCTTCTTGAACCTTTGATATTGAGAAATTAAATATTTCCGGCCGAATGAAAACCCTCTGAGGCGAGGTGGCCGAGTGGTTAAGGCGTTGGACTGCTAATCCATTGGGCTGTGCCCGCATGGGTTCGAGTCCCATCCTCGTCGTCTCCATTTTTGTTGAAAAGTTTTGTATATAAATAAAAATAATGTTTTTCTTTCTGATTCGTTGATATAATGAAATTAAATATTTCCTGTAGAATTTAAAATATATGAGGCGAGGATGAAGCAAGGTGGACAAGTGATTCCGTCGATGGACTACCAACCCATTGGCATCTTCCCACGAGTGTTCGTGTCCCGGCCCCGTCGCTTCCATTTTTGTTTTAGAAATTTGTGAAAAATTAAATGCAATATTTCTCTTTTTGAACCTTTGATATTGAGAAATTAAATATTTCCGGCCGAATGAAAACCCTCTGAGGCGAGGTGGCCGAGTGGTTAAGGCGATGGACTGCTAATCCATTGGGCTCTGCCCGAGTGGGTTCGAGTCCCATCCTCGTCGGCTCCATTTTGTTGAAGAATTTTGTGAAAAATTAAATGCAATATTTTTCTTCTTGATCCTTTGATATTGAGAAATTAAATATTTCCGGCAGAATGGAAACACTCTGAAGCGAGGTGGCCGAGTGGTTAAGGCGATGGACTGCTAATCCATTGGGCTGTTCCCGCGTGGGTTCGAGTCCCATCATCGTCGTCTCCATTTTTGTTGAATAGTTTTGTATATAAATAGAAATAATATTTTTCTTTCTGATTCGTTGATATAATGAAATTAAATATTTCCTGAAGGATTTAAAATATATGAGGCGAGGATGAAGCAAGGTGGACGAGTGATTCCGTCGATTGACTACTAACCCATTGGCATCTTCCCACGAGGGTTCGAGTCCCGTCCCCGTTGCTTCCATTTTTGTTAAAGAATTTTGTGAAAAATTAAATGCAATATTTTTCTTCTTGATCCTTTGCTATTGAGAAATTAAATATTTACGGCAGAATGGAAACGCTCTGAGGCGAGGTGGCCGAGTGGTTAAGGCGATGGACTGCTAATCCATTGGGCTGTGCCCTCGTGGGTTCGAGTCCCATACTCGTCGTCTCCATTTTTGTTGAATAGTTTTGTATATAAATAAAAATAATGTTTTTCTTTCTGATTCGTTGATATAATGAAATTAAATATTTAATGTAGAATTTAAAATATATGAGGCGAGGATGAAGCAAGGTGGACGAGTGATTCCTGTTATGGACTACTAAACCATTTGGATCTGCCCGCGGGGGTTCGAGACCCATCCTCGTCGGCTCCATTTTGTTGAAGAATTTTGTATATAAATAAAAATAATGTTTTTCTTCCTAATCCTTTGAGATACGAAAATTAAATATTTCCTCTAGAATTTATAATTTATGACGCGAGGATGAAGCTAGTTGGCCGAGTGATTCCGTCGATGGACTACTAACCCACTGACATCTTCCCACGAGGGTTCGAGTCCCGCCCCCGTCGCTTCCATTTTTGTTAAAGAATTTTGTGAAAAATTAAATGCAATATTTTTATTCTTGATCCTTTGATATTAAGAAATTAAATATTTCCGGCCGAATGAAAACCCTCTGAGGCGAGGTGGCCGAGTGGTTAAGGCGATGGACTGCTAATCCATTGGGCTGTGCCCGCATGGGTTCGAGTCCCATCCTCGTCGTCTCCATTTTTGTTGAAAAGTTTTGTATATAAATAAAAATAATGTTTTTCTTTCTGATTCGTTGATATAATGAAATTAAATATTTCCTGTAGTTTAAAATATATGAGGCGAGGATGAAGCAAGGTGGACGAGTGATTCCTGTTATGGACTACTAAACCATTTGGATCTGCCCGCGGGGGTTCGAGACCCATCCTCGTCGGCTCCATTTTTGTTGAAGAATTTTGTATATAAATAAAAATATTGTTTTTCTTCTTAATCCTTTGAGATACGAAAATTAAATATTTCCTCTAGAATTTATAATATATGAGGCGAGGATGAAGCAAGGTGGACGAGTGATTCCGTCGATGGACTACTAACCCATTGGCATCTTCCCACGAGGGTTCGAGTCCCGTCCCCGTCGCTTCCATTTTTGTTAAAGAATTTTGTGAAAAATTAAATGCAATATTTTTCTTCTTGATCCTTTGCTATTGAGAAATTAAATATTTACGGCAGAATGGAAACGCTCTGAGGCGAGGTGGCCGAGTGGTTAAGGCGATGGACTGCTAATCCATTGGGCTGTGCCCGCGTGGGTTCGAGTCCCATACTCGTCGTCTCCATTTTTGTTGAATAGTTTTGTATATAAATAAAAATAATGTTTTTCTTTCTGATTCGTTGATATAATGAAATTAAATATTTAATGTAGAATTTAAAATATATGAGGCGAGGATGAAGCAAGGTGGACGAGTGATTCCTGTGATGGACTACTAAACCATTTGGATCTGCCCGCGGGGGTTCGAGACCCATCCTCGTCGGCTCCATTTTTGTTGAAGAATTTTGTATATAAATAAAAATAATGTTTTTCTTCCTAATCCTTTGAGATACGAATATTAAATATTTCCTCTAGAATTTATAATATATGAGGCGAGGATGAAGCAAGGTGGACGAGTGATTCCGTCGATGGACTACTAACCCATTGGCATCTTCCCACGAGGGTTCGAGTCCCGTCCCCGTCGCTTCCATTTTTGTTTTAGAATTTTGTGAAAAATTAAATGCAATATTTTTCTTCTTGAACCTTTGATATTGAGAAATTAAATATTTCCGGCCGAATGAAAACCCTCTGAGGCGAGGTGGCCGAGTGGTTAAGGCGATGGACTGCTAATCCATTGGGCTCTGCCCGCGTGGGTTCGAGTCCCATCCTCGTCGTCTCCATTTTTGTTGAAGCATTTTGTAGTTAATTGAAACGAAGATTTTTCTTTCTGACTCTTTGATATAGTGAAATTAAATATTTCCTGCAGAATTTAAAATTTATGACTCGATGTTGAAGCTAGGTGGCCGAGTGATTCCTGTGATGGACTACTAAACCATTTGGATCTACCCGCGGGGGTTCGAGACCTATCCTCGTCGGCTCCATTTTTGTTGAAGAATTTTGTATATAAATAAAAATAATGTTTTTCTTCCTAATCCTTTGAGATACGAAAATTAAATATTTCCTCTAGAATTTATAATTTATGACGCGAGGATGAAGCTAGTTGGCCGAGTGATTCCGTCGATGGACTACTAACCCACTGACATCTTCCCACGAGGGTTCGAGTCCCGCCCCCGTCGCTTCCATTTTTGTTAAAGAATTTTGTGAAAAATTAAATGCAATATTTTTATTCTTGATCCTTTGATATTAAGAAATTAAATATTTCCGGCAGAATGGAAACGCTCTGAGGCGAGGTGGCCGAGTGGTTAAGGCGATGGACTGCTAATCCATTGGGCTGTGCCCGCATGGGTTCGAGTCCCATCCTCGTCGTCTCCATTTTTGTTGAAAAGTTTAGTATATAAATAAAAATAATGTTTTTCTTTCTGATTCGTTTATATAATGAAATTAAATATTTCCTGTTGAATTTAAAATATATGAGGCGAGGATGAAGCAAGGTGGACGAGTGATTCCGTCGATGGACTACAAACCCATTGGCATCTTCCCACGAGGGTTCGAGTCCCGTCCCCGTCGCTTCCATTTTTGTTAAAGAATTTTGTGAAAAATTAAATGCAATATTTTTCTTCTTGATCCTTTGATATTGAGAAATTAAATATTTCCGGCAGAATGGAAACGCTCTGAGGCGAGGTGGCCGAGTGGTTAAGGCGATGGAGTGCTAATCCATTGGGCTGTGCCCGCGTGGGTTCGAGTCCCATACTCGTCGTCTCCATTTTTGTTGAATAGTTTTGTATATAAATAAAAATAATGTTTTTCTTTCTGATTCGTTGATATAATGAAATTAAATATTTAATGTAGAATTTAAAATATATGATGCGAGGATGAAGCAAGGTGGACGAGTGATTCCGTCGATTGACTACTAACCCATTGGCATCTTCCCACGAGGGTTCGAGTCCCGTCCCCGTTGCTTCCATTTTTGTTAAAGAATTTTGTGAAAAATTAAATGCAATATTTTTCTTCTTGATCCTTTGCTATTGAGAAATTAAATATTTACGGCAGAATGGAAACGCTCTGAGGCGAGGTGGCCGAGTGGTTAAGGCGATGGACTGCTAATCCATTGGGCTGTGCCCGCGTGGGTTCGAGTCCCATACTCGTCGTCTCCATTTTTGTTGAATAGTTTTGTATATAAATAAAAATAATGTTTTTCTTTCTGATTCGTTGATATAATGAAATTAAATATTTAATGTAGAATTTAAAATATATGAGGCGAGGATGAAGCAAGGTGGACGAGTGATTCCTGTTATGGACTACTAAACCATTTGGATCTGCCCGCGGGGGTTCGAGACCCATCCTCGTCGGCTCCATTTTTGTTGAAGAATTTTGTATATAAATAAAAATAATGTTTTTCTTCCTAATCCTTTGAGATACGAAAATTAAATATTTCCTCTAGAATTTATAATATATGAGGCGAGGATGAAGCAAGGTGGACGAGTGATTCCGTCGATGGACTACTAACCCATTGGCATCTTCCCACGAGGTTTCGAGTCTCGTCCCCGTCGCTTCCATTTTTGTTTTAGAATTTTGTGGAAAATTAAATGCAATATTTTTCTTCTTGAACCTTTGATATTGAGAAATTAAATATTTCCGGCCGAATGAAACCCCTCTGAGGCGAGGTGGCCGAGTGGTTAAGGCGATGGACTGCTAATCCATTGGGCTGTGCCCGCATGGGTTCGAGTCCCATCCTCGTCGTCTCCATTTTTGTTGAAAAGTTTTGTATATAAATAAAAATAATGTTTTTCTTTCTGATTCGTTGATATAATGAAATTAAATATTTCCTGTAGTTTAAAATATATGAGGCGAGGATGAAGCAAGGTGGACGAGTGATTCCTGTTATGGACTACTAAACCATTTGGATCTGCCCGCGGGGGTTCGAGACCCATCCTCGTCGGCTCCATTTTTGTTGAAGAATTTTGTATATAAATAAAAATATTGTTTTTCTTCTTAATCCTTTGAGATACGAAAATTAAATATTTCCTCTAGAATTTATAATATATGAGGCGAGGATGAAGCAAGGTGGACGAGTGATTCCGTCGATGGACTACTAACCCATTGGCATCTTCCCACGAGGGTTGAGTCCCGTCCCCGTCGCTTCCATTTTTGTTAAAGAATTTTGTGAAAAATTAAATGCAATATTTTTCTTCTTGATCCTTTGATATTGAGAAATTAAATATTTCCGGCAGAATGGAAACGCTCTGAGGCGAGGTGGCCGAGTGGTTAAGGCGATGGACTGCTAATCCATTGGGCTGTGCCCGCGTGGGTTCGAGTCCCATACTCGTCGTCTCCATTTTTGTTGAATAGTTTTGTATATAAATAAAAATAATGTTTTTCTTTCTGATTCGTTGATATAATGAAATTAAATATTTAATGTAGAATTTAAAATATATGAGGCGAGGATGAAGCAAGGTGGACGAGTGATTCCTGTGATGGACTACTAAACCATTTGGATCTGCCCGCGGGGGTTCGAGACCCATCCTCGTCGGCTCCATTTTTGTTGAAGAATTTTGTATATAAATAAAAATAATGTTTTTCTTCCTAATCCTTTGAGATACGAATATTAAATATTTCCTCTAGAATTTATAATATATGAGGCGAGGATGAAGCAAGGTGGACGAGTGATTCCGTCGATGGACTACTAACCCATTGGCATCTTCCCACGAGGGTTCGAGTCCCGTCCCCGTCGCTTCCATTTTTGTTTTAGAATTTTGTGAAAAATTAAATGCAATATTTTTCTTCTTGAACCTTTGATATTGAGAAATTAAATATTTCCGGCCGAATGAAAACCCTCTGAGGCGAGGTGGCCGAGTGGTTAAGGCGATGGACTGCTAATCCATTGGGCTCTGCCCGCGTGGGTTCGAGTCCCATCCTCGTCGTCTCCATTTTTGTTGAAGCATTTTGTATATAATTGAAACGAAGATTTTTCTTTCTGACTCTTTGATATAGTGAAATTAAATATTTCCTGCAGAATTTAAAATTTATGAGGCGATGTTTTTTTTTTTTTTTTTCGCGGCCCAGACCCGAGGGCTCGCCAAAAATATGGCCGAGCATCTTAAATCTCGGGCCGGGAAAGAACCGATCCCCAACAAAAGGAGAGCCAACGGCCAACCCAAGCCCACCGGACAAGGAAGGCCGCCGACTCCCCAAAGCGGCCGCCCACGACCCAGAAACACACGAGGGATTCATTAAAAGAAACAAACCCAACAAGGCTCCACGTGGGAGACTTTTACAAAAATCTTCCGCACAGGCGGGGAATATAAATAAATAAAAAATAATAATAATTCCAAACATAAAAATACAACTTCCACCTCGGAGCCAACCATATAACAAAAAAGTGAATCAATACACTAAATAACACAAAATAGTACCATAACAGATACAAAAACACAAACAAAAATACAAACATCAGGAAATTAATAATCCCTAAAAGTTAATCACCAAATAAACCAATTTAACCTATATTCCTAAATATTTATTAAAATCATTAGTAATATTTTTGGCCACAATAACACAATTAACTATTTTTCTGATGGAGCGGGGGCGAGCAATAACCCTACTAATCCAGATTGCTCTATGTTCCTCCAGCGGTCGGGCCAAATGGTATTCCTCGCTAAACCTGCATTCAAAGACGTAATGGTCAGGATCACCCACGCCGCCACAAGGGCAGGCCGGGGATTCCCACACCTTAAACCTGTGCAGGTAGCTGGGGAAGGGACCATGGCCAGAGAGAAAGAAAAACAGAAACCGATTGGTAATCTGCAGCTTCTCACCAACCACCGGAAAGAACATCCGAGCACGCAACCCACCGGTGAGGGAGCCGCTGAAGACCCCCCAATCGCTCACCACCTTCTCGCGCAATTTGCGAGTCAGGTAGGAGCGCGGGGCAGGAACCACAAGCAGCTCTCCCTCCAAGGCCGCTGCCTTTGCATACTCATCTGCCAACTCATTTCCTAGAATCCCAGTATGTGCCCGAACCCAAACCAACTTAACCGCATGTCGAGCCCTAAAAATACAATTCTTCAATCCGGCCAAAAAATTTGACTTATTAAAAGTAGATTCAAGAGCAGCAAGCGATGATAAACTGTCTGTAAATATAATAGCCCGCCTATCCTCCTGCAGGATCCAGTCACAAGCATACTTGATAGCCAAGATCTCAGCCTGGAAGACCGAGTTAAAAGAACGAAGTTTCTTTTGGACCAAATGGACCAATAACCCCCCTACAAAACAACATACGGCAAAGCCCACATCATTCCCCATCTTAGAGCCGTCGGTGTAGATATGTACACCGACGGGTCCAAGATCACCATCAAAATCAATAACCCTAGAACCAGGAGAGAGAGTGGTAGACCTATCAAAAAAATCAAAATCGGACGGAGGGGGGAGACCTTCAATATTAAGGACATCCCTCCTCCTCCTCCAAAATAAAAACTTATCCCGGGCACTGATGAGAGCAAGATGAATAGGGGGGATGCCAAGAAGAGTAAATAACGCACCGTAGGGAGTGGTCCGGTAACCGCCGGCAACCCTCAAGAGAAAACTTCTCTGTAGGGTTAGGAGCTTCCGGATCTGAGCTTGTGTCAGATCCCCAGCCCAAACTCCAGCGCAATAGATAATAACCTTCTCCACCACAGTACGATACCACAACTTCAATAGCCTCCTATCCACCCCCCACCCAGCTCCCACCACCCTACCAAAACCCATTACAATCTGCGCACACTTGGTTGCCAAATAATCAATGTGGGCAAACCACTTACCCTTTGCAGAAAACATCAATCCTAGATACCTGGCTTTATTAACTACTCTAATGGAATTTCCATTTAATTTAAAAGCAGGTTTCCTAGCCATAGTTCCTACCTTTGAAAAAACCAAAGCCTCAGTTTTAGGAACAGAAACCTCCAGGCCAAGATCCGAAAGTACCAAAGAAACTCTCTCCAAAGTACGACACATGGCAGCCTCCAGGTCCCTGCGGGTTTTCCCAGAGACAAAAACCGCTAGGTCATCCGCAAAGGCCTGCAGACGGCACGAGTCATCATTTAGAAAGAGAACACTATTAAAATAAATAATCCATAAGATCGGAGCCACGACAGACCCCTGAGGAGAGCCCATAGTGACTCCGCGCGTTACAAGTTCACCATGAACTTTGTAATTAACTGAACGATCCCGCAGGTAGGAAAACACGAATTTCCTATAAAACAAAGGAATGGAGTATCCCTCCATTATAGATCCTAACACACTCCAGTCCATTCTATCGAATGCTGCTCTGATATCAACAAAAGTAACAGCACAATGCTCCCGCTTCCGAAAGCCTTGTATATGTTGTAACAGATCGTAGCAACCATCTTCTGTACTTAGCAATTCTCTAAACCCGTACTGTAAAGGGTGAATAATATTATTTTCTTCTAACCACCGGTTTAACCTATTAACAAATACTCGTTCTAAAATCTTCCCCAACGTTGGCAATAAACAAATTGGTCGATATGAACCAACAGAAGCAGGATCCTTACCTGGCTTCAGAAGAAAAAACACCTCAGCATTCCTTAGGGGCCGAGGGAAGTAAGCAAATTTAAAACACAAATTAAAAAATTTAATAAATAAAGAAGCATCAACAGTAAATAAAACCTGCCAAATTTTATAATCAATTTTATCTAAACCTGGAGCCTTACCGTTGCCCAAACTTTTAAAAACTATTCTTAATTCGGATGCCTCAATATCTTCTTCAAAAACAAGAGAGGAATTAACATTTTCTTCAAAATCAACTATATGATTACAAGCTGGAAAACAATATTCTAACATTTTATATACTTTTTCAGTAAAATTTAAATTAAGTTCATCATTAAACTGTACTAGAAGTTCCTTACCTCTAGCACCCTTCCCCCTAGCTACCTTATAAACCGATCCGAATTTTTCCACATGTCTGTTACAATACCTCCTCCAGATATTAACCTTAGATTCATTTATAGTCCTACGAAATTCAGCCCTTTTAGAATTATACAGTATCCTAGTCGCTCTAATAACTTCTGCATCAGCAGAATCCCCTATGAGGCGATGTTGAAGCTAGGTGGCCGAGTGATTCCTGTGATGGACTACTAAACCATTTGGATCTGCCCGCGGGGGTTCGAGACCTATCCTCGTCGGCTCCATTTTTGTTGAAGAATTTTGTATATAAATAAAAATAATGTTTTTCTTCCTAATCCTTTGAGATACGAAAATTAAATATTTCCTCTAGAATTTAAAATATATGAGGCGAGGATGAAACAAGGTGGACAAGTGATTCCGTCGATGGACTACTAACCCATTGGCATCTTCCCACGAGTGTTCGTGTCCCGGCCCCGTCGCTTCCATTTTTGTTTTAGAAATTTGTGAAAAATTAAATGCAATATTTCTCTTTTTGAACCTTTGATATTAAGAAATTAAATATTTCCGGCAGAATGGAAACGCTCTGAGGCGAGGTGGCCGAGTGGTTAAGGCGATGGAGTGCTAATCCATTGGGCTGTGCCCGCGTGGGTTCGAGTCCCATACTCGTCGTCTCCATTTTTGTTGAATAGTTTTGTATATAAATAAAAATAATGTTTTTCTTTCTGATTCGTTGATATAATGAAATTAAATATTTAATGTAGAATTTAAAATATATGATGCGAGGATGAAGCAAGGTGGACGAGTGATTCCGTCGATGGACTACTAACCCATTGGCATCTTCCCACGAGGGTTCGAGTCCCGTCCCCGTCGCTTCCATTTTTGTTAAAGAATTTTGTGAAAAATTAAATGCAATATTTTTCTTCTTGATCCTTTGATATTGAGAAATTAAATATCTCCGGCGAGGTGGCCGAGTGGTTAAGGCGATGGACTGCTAATCCATTGGGCTGTGCCCGCGTGGGTTCGAGTCAAATACTCGTCGTCTCCATTTTTGTTGAATTGTTTTGTATATAAATAAAAATAATGTTTTTCTTTCTGATTCGTTGATATAATGAAATTAAATATTTAATGTAGAATTTAAAATATATGAGGCGAGGATGAAGCAAGGTGGACGAGTGATTCCTGTGATGGACTACTAAACGATTTGGATCTGCCAGCGGGCGTTCGAGACCCATCCTCGTCGGCTCCATTTTTGTTGAAGAATTTTGTATATAAATAAAAATAATGTTTTTCTTCCTAATCCTTTGAGATACGAAAATTAAATATTTCCTCTAGAATTTATAATATATGAGGCGAGGATGAAGCAAGGTGGACGAGTGATTCCGTCGATGGACTACTAACCCATTGGCATCTTCCCACGAGGGTTCGAGTCCCGTCCCCGTCGCTTCCATTTTTGTTTTGAATTTTGTGAAAAATTAAATGCAATATTTTTCTTCTTGAACCTTTGATATTGAGAAATTAAATATTTCCGGCCGAATGAAAACCCTCTGAGGCGATGTGGCCGAGTGGTTAAGGCGATGGACTGCTAATCCATTGGGCTCTACCCGCGTGGGTTCGAGTCCCATCCTCGTCGTCTCCATTTTTGTTGAAGCATTTTGTATATAATTGAAACGAAGATTTTTCTTTGTGACTCTTTGATATAGTGAAATTAAATATTTCCTGCAGAATTTAAAATTTATGAGGCGATGTTTTTTTTTTTTTTTTCGCGGCCCAGACCCGAGGGCTCGCCAAAAATATGGCCGAGCATCTTAAATCTCGGGCCGGGAAAGAACCGATCCCCAACAAAAGGAGAGCCAACGGCCAACCCAAGCCCACCGGACAAGGAAGGCCGCCGACTCCCCAAAGCGGCCGCCCACGACCCAGAAACACACGAGGGATTCATTAAAAGAAACAAACCCAACAAGGCTCCACGTGGGAGACTTTTACAAAAATCTTCCGCACAGGCGGGGAATATAAATAAATAAAAAATAATAATAATTCCAAACATAAAAATACAACTTCCACCTCGGAGCCAACCATATAACAAAAAAGTGAATCAATACACTAAATAACACAAAATAGTACCATAACAGATACAAAAACACAAACAAAAATACAAACATCAGGAAATTAATAATCCCTAAAAGTTAATCACCAAATAAACCAATTTAACCTATATTCCTAAATATTTATTAAAATCATTAGTAATATTTTTGGCCACAATAACACAATTAACTATTTTTCTGATGGAGCGGGGGCGAGCAATAACCCTACTAATCCAGATTGCTCTATGTTCCTCCAGCGGTCGGGCCAAATGGTATTCCTCGCTAAACCTGCATTCAAAGACGTAATGGTCAGGATCACCCACGCCGCCACAAGGGCAGGCCGGGGATTCCCACACCTTAAACCTGTGCAGGTAGCTGGGGAAGGGACCATGGCCAGAGAGAAAGAAAAACAGAAACCGATTGGTAATCTGCAGCTTCTCACCAACCACCGGAAAGAACATCCGAGCACGCAACCCACCGGTGAGGGAGCCGCTGAAGACCCCCCAATCGCTCACCACCTTCTCGCGCAATTTGCGAGTCAGGTAGGAGCGCGGGGCAGGAACCACAAGCAGCTCTCCCTCCAAGGCCGCTGCCTTTGCATACTCATCTGCCAACTCATTTCCTAGAATCCCAGTATGTGCCCGAACCCAAACCAACTTAACCGCATGTCGAGCCCTAAAAATACAATTCTTCAATCCGGCCAAAAACTTTGACTTATTAAAAGTAGATTCAAGAGCAGCAAGCGATGATAAACTGTCTGTAAATATAATAGCCCGCCTATCCTCCTGCAGGATCCAGTCACAAGCATACTTGATAGCCAAGATCTCAGCCTGGAAGACCGAGTTAAAAGAACGAAGTTTCTTTTGGACCAAATGGACCAATAACCCCCCTACAAAACAACATACGGCAAAGCCCACATCATTCCCCATCTTAGAGCCGTCGGTGTAGATATGTACACCGACGGGTCCAAGATCACCATCAAAATCAATAACCCTAGAACCAGGAGAGAGAGTGGTAGACCTATCAAAAAAATCAAAATCGGACGGAGGGGGGAGACCTTCAATATTAAGGACATCCCTCCTCCTCCTCCAAAATAAAAACTTATCCCGGGCACTGATGAGAGCAAGATGAATAGGGGGGATGCCAAGAAGAGTAAATAACGCACCGTAGGGAGTGGTCCGGTAACCGCCGGCAACCCTCAAGAGAAAACTTCTCTGTAGGGTTAGGAGCTTCCGGATCTGCGCTTGTGTCAGATCCCCAGCCCAAACTCCAGCGCAATAGATAATAACCTTCTCCACCACAGTACGATACCACAACTTCAATAGCCTCCTATCCACCCCCCACCCAGCTCCCACCACCCTACCAAAACCCATTACAATCTGCGCACACTTGGTTGCCAAATAATCAATGTGGGCAAACCACTTACCCTTTGCAGAAAACATCAATCCTAGATACCTGGCTTTATTAACTACTCTAATGGAATTTCCATTTAATTTAAAAGCAGGTTTCCTAGCCATAGTTCCTACCTTTGAAAAAACCAAAGCCTCAGTTTTAGGAACAGAAACCTCCAGGCCAAGATCCGAAAGTACCAAAGAAACTCTCTCCAAAGTACGACACATGGCAGCCTCCAGGTCCCTGCGGGTTTTCCCAGAGACAAAAACCGCTAGGTCATCCGCAAAGGCCTGCAGACGGCACGAGTCATCATTTAGAAAGAGAACACTATTAAAATAAATAATCCATAAGATCGGAGCCACGACAGACCCCTGAGGAGAGCCCATAGTGACTCCGCGCGTTACAAGTTCACCATGAACTTTGTAATTAACTGAACGATCCCGCAGGTAGGAAAACACGAATTTCCTATAAAACAAAGGAATGGAGTATCCCTCCATTATAGATCCTAACACACTCCAGTCCATTCTATCGAATGCTGCTCTGATATCAACAAAAGTAACAGCACAATGCTCCCGCTTCCGAAAGCCTTGTATATGTTGTAACAGATCGTAGCAACCATCTTCTGTACTTAGCAATTCTCTAAACCCGTACTGTAAAGGGTGAATAATATTATTTTCTTCTAACCACCGGTTTAACCTATTAACAAATACTCGTTCTAAAATCTTCCCCAACGTTGGCAATAAACAAATTGGTCGATATGAACCAACAGAAGCAGGATCCTTACCTGGCTTCAGAAGAAAAAACACCTCAGCATTCCTTAGGGGCCGAGGGAAGTAAGCAAATTTAAAACACAAATTAAAAAATTTAATAAATAAAGAAGCATCAACAGTAAATAAAACCTGCCAAATTTTATAATCAATTTTATCTAAACCTGGAGCCTTACCGTTGCCCAAACTTTTAAAAACTATTCTTAATTCGGATGCCTCAATATCTTCTTCAAAAACAAGAGAGGAATTAACATTTTCTTCAAAATCAACTATATGATTACAAGCTGGAAAACAATATTCTAACATTTTATATACTTTTTCAGTAAAATTTAAATTAAGTTCATCATTAAACTGTACTAGAAGTTCCTTACCTCTAGCACCCTTCCCCCTAGCTACCTTATAAACCGATCCGAATTTTTCCACATGTCTGTTACAATACCTCCTCCAGATATTAACCTTAGATTCATTTATAGTCCTACGAAATTCAGCCCTTTTAGAATTATACAGTATCCTAGTCGCTCTAATAACTTCTGCATCAGCAGAATCCCCTATGAGGCGATGTTGAAGCTAGGTGGCCGAGTGATTCCTGTGATGGACTACTAAACCTTTTGGATCTGCCCGCGGGGGTTCGAGACCTATCCTCGTCGGCTCCATTTTTGTTGAAGAATTTTGTATATAAATAAAAATAATGTTTTTCTTCCTAATCCTTTGAGATACGAAAATTAAATATTTCCTCTAGAATTTAAAATATATGAGGCGAGGATGAAACAAGGTGGACAAGTGATTCCGTCGATGGACTACTAACCCATTGGCATCTTCCCACGAGTGTTCGTGTCCCGGCCCCGTCGCTTCCATTTTTGTTTTAGAAATTTGTGAAAAATTAAATGCAATATTTCTCTTTTTGAACCTTTGATATTAAGAAATTAAATATTTCCGGCAGAATGGAAACGCTCTGAGGCGAGGTGGCCGAGTGGTTAAGGCGATGGAGTGCTAATCCATTGGGCTGTGCCCGCGTGGGTTCGAGTCCCATACTCGTCGTCTCCATTTTTGTTGAATAGTTTTGTATATAAATAAAAATAATGTTTTTCTTTCTGATTCGTTGATATAATGAAATTAAATATTTAATGTAGAATTTAAAATATATGATGCGAGGATGAAGCAAGGTGGACGAGTGATTCCGTCGATGGACTACTAACCCATTGGCATCTTCCCACGAGGGTTCGAGTCCCGTCCCCGTCGCTTCCATTTTTGTTAAAGAATTTTGTGAAAAATTAAATGCAATATTTTTCTTCTTGATCCTTTGATATTGAGAAATTAAATATCTCCGGCAGAATGGAAACGCTCTGAGGCGAGGTGGCCGAGTGGTTAAGGCGATGGACTGCTAATCCATTGGGCTGTGCCCGCGTGGGTTCGAGTCAAATACTCGTCGTCTCCATTTTTGTTGAATTGTTTTGTATATAAATAAAAATAATGTTTTTCTTTCTGATTCGTTGATATAATGAAATTAAATATTTAATGTAGAATTTAAAATATATGAGGCGAGGATGAAGCAAGGTGGACGAGTGATTCCTGTGATGGACTACTAAACGATTTGGATCTGCCAGCGGGCGTTCGAGACCCATCCTCGTCGGCTCCATTTTTGTTGAAGAATTTTGTATATAAATAAAAATAATGTTTTTCTTCCTAATCCTTTGAGATACGAAAATTAAATATTTCCTCTAGAATTTATAATATATGAGGCGAGGATGAAGCAAGGTGGACGAGTGATTCCGTCGATGGACTACTAACCCATTGGCATCTTCCCACGAGGGTTCGAGTCCCGTCCCCGTCGCTTCCATTTTTGTTTTGAATTTTGTGAAAAATTAAATGCAATATTTTTCTTCTTGAACCTTTGATATTGAGAAATTAAATATTTCCGGCCGAATGAAAACCCTCTGAGGCGATGTGGCCGAGTGGTTAAGGCGATGGACTGCTAATCCATTGGGCTCTACCCGCGTGGGTTCGAGTCCCATCCTCGTCGTCTCCATTTTTGTTGAAGCATTTTGTATATAATTGAAACGAAGATTTTTCTTTGTGACTCTTTGATATAGTGAAATTAAATATTTCCTGCAGAATTTAAAATTTATGAGGCGATGTTTTTTTTTTTTTTTTTCGCGGCCCAGACCCGAGGGCTCGCCAAAAATATGGCCGAGCATCTTAAATCTCGGGCCGGGAAAGAACCGATCCCCAACAAAAGGAGAGCCAACGGCCAACCCAAGCCCACCGGACAAGGAAGGCCGCCGACTCCCCAAAGCGGCCGCCCACGACCCAGAAACACACGAGGGATTCATTAAAAGAAACAAACCCAACAAGGCTCCACGTGGGAGACTTTTACAAAAATCTTCCGCACAGGCGGGGAATATAAATAAATAAAAAATAATAATAATTCCAAACATAAAAATACAACTTCCACCTCGGAGCCAACCATATAACAAAAAAGTGAATCAATACACTAAATAACACAAAATAGTACCATAACAGATACAAAAACACAAACAAAAATACAAACATCAGGAAATTAATAATCCCTAAAAGTTAATCACCAAATAAACCAATTTAACCTATATTCCTAAATATTTATTAAAATCATTAGTAATATTTTTGGCCACAATAACACAATTAACTATTTTTCTGATGGAGCGGGGGCGAGCAATAACCCTACTAATCCAGATTGCTCTATGTTCCTCCAGCGGTCGGGCCAAATGGTATTCCTCGCTAAACCTGCATTCAAAGACGTAATGGTCAGGATCACCCACGCCGCCACAAGGGCAGGCCGGGGATTCCCACACCTTAAACCTGTGCAGGTAGCTGGGGAAGGGACCATGGCCAGAGAGAAAGAAAAACAGAAACCGATTGGTAATCTGCAGCTTCTCACCAACCACCGGAAAGAACATCCGAGCACGCAACCCACCGGTGAGGGAGCCGCTGAAGACCCCCCAATCGCTCACCACCTTCTCGCGCAATTTGCGAGTCAGGTAGGAGCGCGGGGCAGGAACCACAAGCAGCTCTCCCTCCAAGGCCGCTGCCTTTGCATACTCATCTGCCAACTCATTTCCTAGAATCCCAGTATGTGCCCGAACCCAAACCAACTTAACCGCATGTCGAGCCCTAAAAATACAATTCTTCAATCCGGCCAAAAACTTTGACTTATTAAAAGTAGATTCAAGAGCAGCAAGCGATGATAAACTGTCTGTAAATATAATAGCCCGCCTATCCTCCTGCAGGATCCAGTCACAAGCATACTTGATAGCCAAGATCTCAGCCTGGAAGACCGAGTTAAAAGAACGAAGTTTCTTTTGGACCAAATGGACCAATAACCCCCCTACAAAACAACATACGGCAAAGCCCACATCATTCCCCATCTTAGAGCCGTCGGTGTAGATATGTACACCGACGGGTCCAAGATCACCATCAAAATCAATAACCCTAGAACCAGGAGAGAGAGTGGTAGACCTATCAAAAAAATCAAAATCGGACGGAGGGGGGAGACCTTCAATATTAAGGACATCCCTCCTCCTCCTCCAAAATAAAAACTTATCCCGGGCACTGATGAGAGCAAGATGAATAGGGGGGATGCCAAGAAGAGTAAATAACGCACCGTAGGGAGTGGTCCGGTAACCGCCGGCAACCCTCAAGAGAAAACTTCTCTGTAGGGTTAGGAGCTTCCGGATCTGCGCTTGTGTCAGATCCCCAGCCCAAACTCCAGCGCAATAGATAATAACCTTCTCCACCACAGTACGATACCACAACTTCAATAGCCTCCTATCCACCCCCCACCCAGCTCCCACCACCCTACCAAAACCCATTACAATCTGCGCACACTTGGTTGCCAAATAATCAATGTGGGCAAACCACTTACCCTTTGCAGAAAACATCAATCCTAGATACCTGGCTTTATTAACTACTCTAATGGAATTTCCATTTAATTTAAAAGCAGGTTTCCTAGCCATAGTTCCTACCTTTGAAAAAACCAAAGCCTCAGTTTTAGGAACAGAAACCTCCAGGCCAAGATCCGAAAGTACCAAAGAAACTCTCTCCAAAGTACGACACATGGCAGCCTCCAGGTCCCTGCGGGTTTTCCCAGAGACAAAAACCGCTAGGTCATCCGCAAAGGCCTGCAGACGGCACGAGTCATCATTTAGAAAGAGAACACGATTAAAATAAATAATCCATAAGATCGGAGCCACGACAGACCCCTGAGGAGAGCCCATAGTGACTCCGCGCGTTACAAGTTCACCATGAACTTTGTAATTAACTGAACGATCCCGCAGGTAGGAAAACACGAATTTCCTATAAAACAAAGGAATGGAGTATCCCTCCATTATAGATCCTAACACACTCCAGTCCATTCTATCGAATGCTGCTCTGATATCAACAAAAGTAACAGCACAATGCTCCCGCTTCCGAAAGCCTTGTATATGTTGTAACAGATCGTAGCAAGCATCTTCTGTACTTAGCAATTCTCTAAACCCGTACTGTAAAGGGTGAATAATATTATTTTCTTCTAACCACCGGTTTAACCTATTAACAAATACTCGTTCTAAAATCTTCCCCAACGTTGGCAATAAACAAATTGGTCGATATGAACCAACAGAAGCAGGATCCTTACCTGGCTTCAGAAGAAAAAACACCTCAGCATTCCTTAGGGGCCGAGGGAAGTAAGCAAATTTAAAACACAAATTAAAAAATTTAATAAATAAAGAAGCATCAACAGTAAATAAAACCTGCCAAATTTTATAATCAATTTTATCTAAACCTGGAGCCTTACCGTTGCCCAAACTTTTAAAAACTATTCTTAATTCGGATGCCTCAATATCTTCTTCAAAAACAAGAGAGGAATTAACATTTTCTTCAAAATCAACTATATGATTACAAGCTGGAAAACAATATTCTAACATTTTATATACTTTTTCAGTAAAATTTAAATTAAGTTCATCATTAAACTGTACTAGAAGTTCCTTACCTCTAGCACCCTTCCCCCTAGCTACCTTATAAACCGATCCGAATTTTTCCACATGTCTGTTACAATACCTCCTCCAGGCATTAACCTTAGATTCATTTATAGTCCTACGAAATTCAGCCCTTTTAGAATTATACAGTATCCTAGTCGCTCTAATAACTTCTGCATCAGCAGAATCCCCTATGAGGCGATGTTGAAGCTAGGTGGCCGAGTGATTCCTGTGATGGACTACTAAACCATTTGGATCTGCCCGCGGGGGTTCGAGACCTATCCTCGTCGGCTCCATTTTTGTTGAAGAATTTTGTATATAAATAAAAATAATGTTTTTCTTCCTAATCCTTTGAGATACGAAAATTAAATATTTCCTCTAGAATTTAAAATATATGAGGCGAGGATGAAACAAGGTGGACAAGTGATTCCGTCGATGGACTACTAACCCATTGGCATCTTCCCACGAGTGTTCGTGTCCCGGCCCCGTCGCTTCCATTTTTGTTTTAGAAATTTGTGAAAAATTAAATGCAATATTTCTCTTTTTGAACCTTTGATATTGAGAAATTAAATATTTCCGGCCGAATGAAAACCCTCTGAGGCGAGGTGGCCGAGTGGTTAAGGCGATGGACTGCTAATCCATTGGGCTCTGCCCGCGTGGGTTCGAGTCCCATCCTCGTCGTCTCCATTTTTGTGGAAGCATTTTGTATATAATTGAAACGAAGATTTTTCTTTCTGACTCTTTGATATAGTGAAATTAAATATTTCCTGCAGAATTTAAAATTTATGAGGCGATGTTGAAGCTAGGTGGCCGAGTGATTCCTGTGATGGACTACTAACCCATTGGCATCTTCCCACGAGGGTTCGAGTCCCGTCCCCGTTGCTTCCATTTTTGTTAAAGAATTTTGTGAAAAATTAAATGCAATATTTTTCTTCTTGATCCTTTGATATTGAGAAATTAAATATTTCCGGCAGAATGGAAACGCTCTGAGGCGACGTGGCCGAGTGGTTAAGGCGGTGGACTGCTAATCCATTGGGCTGTGCCCGCGTGGGTTCGAGTCCCATACTCGTCGTCTCCATTTTTGTTGAATAGTTTTGTATATAAATAAAAATAATATTTTTCTTTCTGATTCGTTGATATAATGAAATTAAATATTTAATGTAGAATTTAAAATATATGAGGCGAGGATGAAGCAAGGTGGACGAGTGATTCCTGTGATGGACTACTAAACCATTTGGATCTGCCCGCGGGGGTTCGAGACCCATCCTCGTCGGCTCCATTTTTGTTGAAGAATTTTGTATATAAATAAAAATAATGTTTTTCTTCCTAATCCTTTGAGATACGAAAATTAAATATTTCCTCTAGAATTTATAATATATGAGGCGAGGATGAAGCAAGGTGGACGAGTCATTCCGTCGATGGACTACTAACCCATTGGCATCTTCCCACGAGGGTTCGAGTCCCGTCCCCGTCGCTTCCATTTTTGTTTAAGAATTTTGTGAAAAATTAAATGCAATATTTTTCTTCTTGAACCTTTGATATTGAGAAATTAAATATTTCCGGCCGAATGAAAACCCTCTGAGGCGAGGTGGCCGAGTGGTTAAGGCGATGGACTGCTAATCCATTGGGCTGTGCCCGCATGGGTTCGAGTCCCATCCTCGTCGTCTCCATTTTTGTTGAAGCATTTTGTATATAATTGAAACGAAGATTTTTCTTTCTGACTCTTTGATATAGTGAAATTAAATATTTCCTGCAGAATTTAAAATTTATGAGGCGATGTTGAATCTAGGTGGCCGATTGATTCCTGTGATGGACTACTAAACCATTTGGATCTGCCCGCGGGGGTTCGAGACCTATCCTCGTCGGCTCCATTTCTGTTGAAGAATTTTGTATATAAATAAAAATAATGCTTTTCTTCCTAATCCTTTGAGATACGAAAATTAAATATTTCCTCTAGAATTTATAATTTATGACGCGAGGATGAAGCTAGTTGGCCGAGTGATTCCGTCGTTGGACTACTAACCCACTGACATCTTCCCACGAGGGTTCGAGTCCCGCCGCCGTCGCTTCCATTTTTGTTAAAGAATTTTGTGAAAAATTAAATGCAATTTTTTTCTTCTTGATCCTTTGATATTGAGAAATTAAATATTTCCGGCCGAATGGAAACGCTCTGAGGCGAGGTGGCCGAGTGGTTAAGGCGATGGACTGCTAATCCATTGGGCTGTGCCCGCATGGGTTCGAGTCCCATCCTCGTCGTCTGCATTTTTGTTGAAGCATTTTGTATATAATTGAAACGAAGATTTTTCTTTCTGACTCTTATATAGTGAAATTAAATATTTCCTGCAGAATTTAAAATTTATGAGGCGATGTTGAAGCTAAGTGGACGAGTGATTCCGTCGATGGACTACTAACCCATTGGCATCTTCCCACGAGGGTTTAAGTCCCGTCCCCGTCGCTTCCATTTTTGTTAAAGAATTTTAAGAAAAATTAAATGCAATATTTTTCTTCTTGATCCTTTAATATTGAGAAATTAAATATTTCCGTCAGAATGAAAACGCTCTGAGGCGAGATGGCCGAGTGGTTAAGGCGATGGACTGCTAATCCATTGGGCTATGCCCGCGTGGGTTCGAGTCCCATCCTCGTCGTCTCCATTTTTGTTGAATAGTTTTGTATATAAATAAAAATAATGTTTTTCTTTCTGATTCGTTGATATAATGAAATTAAATATTTCCTTTAGAATTTAAAATATATGAGGCGAGGATGAAGCATGGTGGACTAGTGATTCCGTCGATGGACTACTAACCCATTGGCATCTTCCCACGAGGGTTCGAGTCCCGTCCCCGTCGCTTCCATTTTTGTTAAAGAATTTTGTGAAAAATTAAATGCAATATTTTTCTTCTTGATCCTTTGATATTGAGAAATTAAATATTTTCGGCAGAATGGAAATGCTCTGAGGCGAGGTGGCCGAGTGGTTAAGGCGATGGACTGCTAATCCATTGGGCTCTGCCCGCGTGGGTTCGAGTCCCATCCTCGTCGTCTCCATTTTTGTTGAAGCATTTTGTATATAATTGAAACGAAGATTTTTCTTTCTGACTCTTTGATATAGTGAAATTAAATATTTCCTGCAGAATTTAAAATTTATGAGGCGATGTTGAAGCTAGGTGGACGAGTGATTCCTGTGATGGACTACTAACACATTGGCATGTTCCCACGAGGTTTCGAGTCCCGTCCCCGTCGCTTCCATTTCAGTTAAAGAATTTTGTGAAAAATTAAATGCAATATTTTTCTTCTTGATCCTTTGATATTGAGAAATTAAATATTTCCGGCAGAATGGAAGCGCTGTGAAGCGAGGTGGCCGAGTGGTTAAGGCGATGGACTGCTAATCCATTGGGCTGTTCCCGCGTGGGTTCGAGTCCCATCCTCGTCGTCTCCATTTTTGTTGAATAGTTTTGTATATAAATAAAAATAATGTTTTTCTTTCTGATTCGTTGATATAATGAAATTAAATATTTCCTGTAGAATTTAAAATATATGAGGCGAGGATGAAGCAAGGTGGACGAGTGATTCCGTCGATGGACTACTAACCCATTGGCATCTTCCCACGAGTGTTTGTGTCCCGTCCTCGTCACTTCCATTTTTGTTTTAGAATTTTGTGAAAAATTAAATGCAATATTTTTCTTCTTGAACCTTTGATATTGAGAAATTAAATATTTCCGGCCGAATGAAAACCCTCTGAGGCGAGGTGGCCGAGTGGTTAAGGCGATGGACTGCTAATCCATTGGGCTCTGCCCGCGTGGGTTCCAGTCCCATCCTCGTCGTCTCCATTTTTGTTGAAGCATTTTGTGTATAATTGAAACGAAGATTTTTCTTTCTGACTCTTTGATATAGTGAAATTAAATATTTCCTGCAGAATTTAAAATTTATGAGGCGATGTTGAAGCTAGGTGGTCGAGTGATTCCTGTGATGGACTACTAAACCATTTGGATCTGCCCGCGGGGGTTCGAGACCCATCCTCGTCGGCTCCAATTTTGTTGAAGAATTTTGTATATAAATAAAAATAATGTTTTTATTCCTAATCCTTTGAGATACGAAAATTAAATATTTCCTCTAAAATTTATAATTTATGATGCGAGGATGAAGCTAGTTGGCCGAGTGATTCCGTCGATGGACTAATAACCCATTGGCATCTTCCCTCGAAGGTTCGAGTCTCGTCCCCATCGCTTCCATTTTTGTTTAAGAATTTTGTGAAAAATTAAATGCAATATTTTTCTTCTTGATCCTTTGATATTGAGAAATTAAATATTTTCGGCAGAATGGAAATGCTCTGAGGCGAGGTGGCCGAGTGGTTAAGGCGATGGACTGCTAATCCATTG
The DNA here is from genome assembly GCA_951213105.1 of Amaurobius ferox. NCBI lineage: Eukaryota > Metazoa > Arthropoda > Arachnida > Araneae > Amaurobiidae > Amaurobius > Amaurobius ferox. Next base: position 119,806,087 of record OX578144.1, on the reverse strand, counting down.
GGCTGTGCCCGCGTGGGTTCGAGTCCCATCCTCGTCGTGTTCCATTTTTGTTGAATAGTTTTGTATATAAATAAAAATAATGTTTTTCTTTCTGATTCGTTGATATAATGAAATTAAATATTTCCTGTAGAATTTAAAATATATGAGGCGAGGATGAAGCAAGTTGGACGAGTGATTCCGTCGACGGACTACTAACCCATTGGAATCTTCCCACGAGGGTTCGAGTCCCGTCACCGTCGCTTCCATTTTTGTTAAAGAATTTTGTGAAAAATTAAATGCAATATTTTTCTTCTTTATCCTTTGATATTGAGAAATTAAATATTTCCGGCCGAATGAAAACCCTCTGAGGCGAGGTGGCCGAGTGGTTAAGGCGATGGACTGCTAATCCATTGGGCTCTGAACGCGTGGGTTCGAGTCCCATCCTCGTCGTCTCCATTTTTGTTGAAGCATTTTGTATATAATTGAAACGAAGATTTTTCTTTCTGACTCTTTGATATAGTGAAATTAAACATTTCCTGCAGAATTTAAAATTTATGAGACGATGTTGAAGCTAGGTGGCCGAGTGATTTCTGTGATGGACTACAAACCCATTGGCAAGTTCCCACGAGGTTTCGAGTCCCGTCCCCTTCGCTTCCATTTCAGTTAACGAATTTTGTGAAAAATTAAATGCAATATTTTTCTTCTTGATCCTTTGTTATTGAGAAATTAAATATTTCCGGCAGAATGGAAATGCTCTGAGGCGAGGTGGCCGAGTGGTTAAGGCGATGGACGCGTGGGATCCAGTCCCATCCTCGTCGAGTTCCATTTTTGTTGAATAGTTTTGTATATAAATAAAAGTAATGTTTTTCTTTCTGATTCGTTGATATAATGAAATTAAATATTTCCTGTAGAATTTAAAATATATGAGGCGAGGATGAAGCAAGGTGGACGAGTGATTCCGTCGATGGACTACTAACCCATTGGCATCTTCCCACGAGGATTCGAGTCCCGTCCCCGTCACTTCCATTTTTGTTTTAGAATGATGTGAAAAATTAAATGCATTATTTTTCTTCTTGATCCTTTGATATTGAGAAATTAAATATTTCCGGCCGAATGAAAACCCTATGAGGCGAGGTGGCCGAGTGGTTAAGGCGATGGACTGCTAATCCATTGGGCTCTGCCAGCGTGGGTTCGAGTCCCATCGTCGTCGTTTTAATTCTTAAACAAGAATTTTGTGTGGAAGTATATGCAATATTTTTCTGCACGGTTCTTTGATATACAGAAATTAAATATTCCCGACAAAGCCATCACGTTGTGAGGCGAGTTGGTCGAGTGGTTAAGGCAATGACTGCGAAACCGTTGGGATCTGCAAGCATGGGTTCTTGTACCGTCCACGCCATCTTAATTCCTGTTTAATAGTTTGTGTAGAATTAAATGTAATATTTTTTCCAGATTATTTGGTATTGAGAAATTAACTATTTGCAGCAGAATGGAAATGTTTTTTGACGAGGTGGCCGAGTGGTTAAGGCGATGGACTGCTAATCCATTGGTCTCTGCCCGCGTGGTTTCCAGTCCCATCCTCGTCGTCTTCATTTTTATTGAAGAATGTTTTATATAATTAAAAGTAATGTTTTTTTTCCTGATTCTTTGAAATAGTGAACTTAAATATTTCCTGCAGAATATAAAATTTAAGAAGCGAGGTTGAAGTTAGGTGGCCGAGAGATTCCCGCGAAGAACTGATAATCCATTGGGCTCTGCCGCGTGGTTTCGAGTCCCATACTCGTCGTCTGCATTTTTATTGAAGAATGTTGAATATAATTAAAAGTAATGTTTTTCTTCCTCATTCATTGATATAGTGAAATGTAATATTTCGTGTAGAATTTAAAATTTAAGATGCGATGATCAAGCTAGGTGACCGAGTGATTCCCGCGATGGACTACTAAACCATTAGCATCTTCCCCCGTGGGTTCGAGTCCCGTCCCCGTCGCCTCCATTTTTGTTTAAGAATTTTGTGAAAAATTAAATGTAATATTTTTTCCTGATTCTTTGATATTGAGAAATTAACTATTTGCAGCAGAATGGAAATGTTTTGCGAAGAGGTGGCCATGTGGTTAAGGCGATGGACTGCTAATCCATTAGGCTGCGTCCGTGTGGGTTCGAGTCCCATCCTCGTCGTCTATATATTTGTTGAAGAATTTTCAATGTAATAAAAGTAATGTTTTTTTCCTGATTCCTTGATATAGTTAAATTAAATATTCCCTACAGAACTTAAAATTTAAGAAGCGAGGTTGAAGCTAGGTGGCCGAGTGATTCCTGCGATGGACTGCTAATCCATTGGGCTCTGACCGCGTGGTTTCGAGTCCCATCCTCGTCGTCTCCATCTTTGTTGATGAATTTTGTATGTAATAAAAAGTAATGTTTTTTTTCCTGATTCTTTGATATAGTGAACTTAAATATTTTCTGCAGAATTAAAAATTTAAGAAGCGAGGTTGAAGCTAAGTGGCCGAGTGATTCCTACGATGGACTGCTAATCCATTGGGCTTTGCCCGCGTGGGTTCGAGTCCCATCGTCGTCGTTTTAATTCTTGTTTAAAAATTTTGTGTAGAACTATGTGTAATATTTTTCTACATGGTTCTTTGATATAGAGAAATTAAATATTCCCGACAGAGCCGAAACGTTATGAGGCGAGTTCAAGTGGTTAAGGCAATGGCTGCGAAACCGTTGGGATCTGCAAGCATGGGTACGTGTGCCGTCCACGCCATCTAAATTCCTGTTTAATAATTTGTGCAGAATTAAATGCAATATTTTTTCCTGATTCTTTGATTTTGAGAAATTAACTATTTCCGGCAGAAAGAAAACTCTCTGAGGCGAGGTGGCCGAATGGTTAAGTCGATGAACAGCTAATCCATTGAGCTGTGCACGCGTCGGTTCGAGGTGCATCCTCGTCGTCTGCATTTTTGTTGAAGAATTTTGAAATGTTTTTCCTCCTGATTCTTTTATAGAGTTAAATTAAATATTTCCTACGGAATTTAAAATTTAAGAAGCGAGGTTCAAGCTAGATTCCGGCGATGGAATACTAAACCATTGGGCTTTTTTTCCCCTTGGGACAGAAGGCGAAGTGCCAAGTCCCAACCTCTGCACTCTAGTAGAGTGTGTTAGTTAGTTAGTACCATTGGGCTCTTCCCGCGTGGTTTCGAGTCCCATCCTCGTCGTCTGCATTTTTGTTGAAAAATTTTGTATATAATTAAAAGTAATGTTTTCTTCCTGATCCTTTGATATAGTTAAATTATATATTTCCTGCAGAATTTAGAATTTAAGAAGCGAGGTTGAGGCCAGGTGGCCGAATAATTCCCGCGATGAACTAATAATCCACTGTGATCTGCCCGCGTGGTTTCGAGTCCCATCCTCGCCTTCTCCTTTTTTGTTGAAGAATTTTGTATATAATTCAGACCAAGAATTTTCTTCCTGATTCTTTGATATGGTGAAATTAAATATTTCCTGCAGAATTTAAAATTTATGAGTCCAGGTTGAAGTTAGTTAGCCGAGTGTTTCCGGCGATGGACTATTAAACCATTGGCATCTTCCCGCGTGGGTTCGAGTCCCATCCTCGTCGTCTCCATTTTTGTTGAAGCATTTTGTATATAAATAAAAATAATGTTTTTCTTTCTGATTCGTTGATATAATGAAATTAAATATTTCCTGTAGAATTTAAAATATATGAGGCGAGGATGAAGCAAGGTGGACGAGTGATTCCGTCGATGGACTACTAACCCATTGGCATCTTCCCACGAGTGTTTGTGTCCCGTCCTCGTCGCTTCCATTTTTGTTTTAGAATTTTGTGAAAAATTAAATGCAATATTTTTCTTCTTGAACCTTTGAAATTGAGAAATTAAATATTTCCGGCCGAATGAAAACCCTCTGAGGCGAGGTGGCCGAGTGGTTAAGGCGATGGACTGCTAATCCATTGGGCTGTGCCCGCGTGGGTTCGAGTCCCATACTCGTCGTCTCCATTTTTGTTGAATAGTTTTGTATATAAATAAAAATAATGTTTTTCTTTCTGATTCGTTGATATAATGAAATTAAATATTTAATGTAGAATTTAAAATATATGAGGCGAGGATGAAGCAAGGTGGACGACTGATTCCGTCGATGGACTACTAACCCATTGGCATCTTCCCACGAGGGTTCGAGTCCCGTCCCCGTCGCTTCCATTTTTGTTAAAGAATTTTGTGAAAAATTAAATGCAATATTTTTCTTCTTGATCCTTTGATATTGAGAAATTAAATATTTCCGGCAGAATGGAAACGCTCTGAGGCGAGGTGGCCGAGTGGTTAAGGCGATGGACTTCTAATCCATTGGGCTGTGCCCGCGTGGGTTCGAGTCCCATACTCGTCGTCTCCATTTTTGGTGAATAGTTTTGTATATAAATAAAAATAATGTTTTTCTTTCTGATTCGTTGATATAATGAAATTAAATATTTAATGTAGAATTTAAAATATATGAGGCGAGGATGAAGCAAGGTGGACGAGTGATTCCTGTGATGGACTACTAAACCATTTGGATCTGCCCGCGGGGGTTCGAGACCCATCCTCGTCGGCTCCATTTTTGTTGAAGAATTTTGTATATAAATAAAAATAATGTTTTTCTTCCTAATCCTTTGAGATACGAAAATTAAATATTTCCTCTAGAATTTATAATTTATGATGCGAGGATGAAGCTAGTTGGCCGAGTGATTCCGTCGATGGAATAATAACCCATTGGCATCTTCCCTCGAAGGTTCGTGTCCTGTCCCCTTCGCTTCCATTTTTGTTTTAGAATTTTGTGAAAAATTAAATGCAATATTTTTCTTCTTGAACCTTTGATATTGAGAAATTAAATATTTCCGGCCGAATGAAAACCCTCTGAGGCGAGGTGGCCGAGTGGTTAAGGCGATGGACTGCTAATCCATTGGGCTCTGACCCGCGTGGGTTCGAGTCCCATCCTCGTCGTCTCCATTTTTGTTGAAGCATTTTGTATATAATTGAAACGAAGATTTTTCTTTCTGACTCTTATATAGTGAAATTAAATATTTACTGCAGAATTTAAAATTTATGAGGCGATGTTGAAGCTAAGTGGACGAGTGATTCCGTCGATGGACTACTAACCCATTGGCATCTTCCCACGAGGGTTTAAGTCCCGTCCCCGTCGCTTCCATTTTTGTTAAAGAATTTTAAGAAAAATTAAATGCAAAATTTTTCTTCTTGATCCTTTAATATTGAGAAATTAAATATTTCCGTCAGAATGAAAACGCTCTGAGGCGAGATGGCCGAGTGGTTAAGGCGATGGACTGCTAATCCATTGTGCTATGCCCGCGTGGGTTCGAGTCCCATCCTCGTCGTCTCCATTTCTGTTGAAGCATTTTGTATATAATTGAAACGAAGATTTTTCTTTCTGACTCTTTGATATAGTGAAATTAAATATTTCCTGCAGAATTTAAAATTTATGAGGCGATGTTGAAGCTAGGTGGCCGAGTGATTCCTGTGATGGACTACTAACCCATTGGCATGTTCCCACGAGGTTTCGAGTCCCGTCCCCGTCGCTTCCATTTCAGTTAAAGAATTTTGTGAAAAATTAAATGCAATATTTTTCTTCTTGATCCTTTGATATTGAGAAATTAAATATTTCCGGCAGAATGGAAATGCTCTGAGGCGAGGTGGCCGAGTGGTTAAGGCGATGGACGCGTGGGATCCAGTCCCATCCTCGTCGAGTTCCATTTTTGTTGAATAGTTTTGTATATAAATAAAAATAATGTTTTTCTTTCTGATTCGTTGATATAATGAAATTAAATATTTCCTGTAGAATTTAAAATATATGAGGCGAGGATGAAGTAAGGTGGACGAGTGATTCCGTCGATGGACTACTAACCCATTGGCATCTTCCCACGAGGATTCGAGTCCCGTCCCCGTCACTTCCATTTTTGTTTTAGAATGATGTGAAAAATTAAATGCATTATTTTTCTTCTTTATCCTTTGATATTGAGAAATTAAATATTTCCGGCCGAATGAAAACCCTCTGAGGCGAGGTTTCCGAGTGGTTAAGGCGATGGACTGCTAATCCATTGGGCACTGCCCGCGTGGGTTCGAGTCCCATCCTCGTCGTCTCCATTTTTGTTGAAGCATTTTGTATATAATTGAAACGAAGATTTTTCTTTCTTACACTTTGATATAGTGAAATTAAATATTTCCTGCAGAATTTAAAATTTATGAGGCGATGTTGAAGCTAGGTGGCCGAGTGATTCCTGTGATGGACTACTAAACCATTTGGATCTGCCCGCGGGGTTTCGAGACCCATCCTCTTCGGCTCCATTTTTGTTGAAGAATTTTGTATATAAATAAAAATAATGTTTTTCTTCCTAATTCTTTGAGATACGAAAATTAAATATTTCCTCTAGAATTTATAATTTATGATGCGAGGATGAAACTAGTTGGCCGAGTGATTCCGTCGATGGACTAATAACCCATTGGCATCTTCCCACGAAGGTTCGAGTCTCGTCCCCGTCGCTTCCATTTTTGTCAAAGAATTTTGTGAAAATCTAAATGCAATATATTTCTTCTTGATCCTTTGATATTGAGAAATTAAATATTTCCGGCAGAATGGAAACTCTCTGAGGCGAGGCGGCAGAATGGAAACTCTCTGAGGCGAGGTGGCCGAGTGGTTAAGGCGATGGACTGCTAATCCATTGGGCTGGGCCCGCGTGGGTTCGAGTCCCATCCTCGTCGTGTTCAATTTTTGTTGAAAAGTTTTGTATATAAATAAAAATAATGTTTTTCTTTCTGATTCGTTGATATTATGAAATTAAATATTTCATGTAGAATTTAAAATTTATGAGGCGAGGATGAAGCAAGGTGGACGAGTTTTTCAGTCGATGGACTACTAACCCATTGGCATCCTCCCACGAGCGTTCGAGTCCCGTCCACGTCGCTTCCATTTTTGTTTAAGAATTTTGTGAAAAATTAAATGCAATATTTTTCTTCTTGATACTTTGATATTGAGAAATGAAATATTTCTGGCAGAATGAAAACACTCTGAGGCGAGGTGGCCGAGTAGTTAAGGCGATGGACTGCTAATCCATTGGGCTCTGCCAGCGTGGGTTCGAGTCCCATCGTCGTCGTTTTAATTCTTAAACAAGAATTTTGTGTGGAAGTATATGCAATATTTTTCTACACGGTTCTTTGATATACAGAAATTAAATATTCCCGACAAAGCCATCACGTTGTGAGGCGAGTTGGTCGAGTGGTTAAGGCAATGACTGCGAAACCGTTGGGATCTGCAAGCATGGGTTCTTGTACCGTCCACGCCATCTTAATTCCTGTTTAATAGTTTGTGTAGAATTAAATGTAATATTTTTTCCAGATTATTTGATATTGAGAAATTAACTATTTGCAGCAGAATGGAAATGTTTTTTGACGAGGTGGCCGAGTGGTTAAGGCGATGGAGTGCTAATCCATTGGGCTGGGCCCGCGTGGGTTCGAGTCCCATCCTCGTCGTGATCCATTTTTGTTGAATAGTTTTGTATATAAATAAAAATAATGTTTTTCTCTCTGATTCGTTGATATAATGAAATTAAATATTTCCTATAGAATTTAAAATATATGAGGCGAGGATGAAGCAAGGTGGACGAGTGATTCCGTCGACGGACTACTAACCCATTGGCATCTTCCCACGAGGGTTCGAGTCCCGTCACCGTTGCTTCCATTTTTGTTAAAGAATTTTGTGAAAAATTAAATGCAATATTTTTCTTCTTTATCCTTTGATATTGAGAAATTAAATATTTCCGGCCAAATGAAAACCCTCTGAGGCGAGGTGGCCGAGTGGTTAAGGCGATGGACTGCTAATCCATTGGGCTCTGCTCGCGTGGGTTCGAGTCCCATCCTCGTCGTCTCCATTTTTGTTGAAGCATTTTGTATATAATTGAAACGAAGATTTTTCTTTCTGACTCTTTGATATAGTGAAATTAAATATTTCCTGCAGAATTTAAAATTTATGAGGCGATGTTGAAGCTAGGTGGCCGAGTGATTCCTGTGATGGACTACTAACACATTGGCATGTTCCCACGAGGTTTCGAGTCCCGTCCCCGTCGCTTCCATTTCAGTTAAAGAATTTTGTGAAAAATTAAATGCAATGTTTTTCTTCTTGATCATTTGATATTGAGAAATTAAATATTTCCGGCAGAATGGAAATGCTCTGAGGCGAGGTGGCCGAGTGGTTAAGGCGATGGACTGCTAATCCATTGGGCTGTGCCCGCGTGGGATCAAGGCTATCTAAAACAAGGCTCGGACATCTAGGAATCATGGGATACGTGACGTCAGCCGCGGAGGGATATGCAATCACTGCGAGTGCACGAAAGTGTATTGAAGTTACAGGAGTGACTTTCAAAAATTCATACTTTTAAATAAAAAAAATAATTTAAATGCGTGCCCACTTGGATTATAGTATCTACTGCAAACAGGACTTCATAAATGGTGAGTTATTTTTTATTTTGTCTTATTTTATGCATGCAATTTTAACATTTTTGTAACACATAGCACGTGCATCGCCGAATGTTGCTATATCTGTACGAATAGTCTTATATCTTGAGAAAAGAACTCTTAATTCATGTTTAATATTGCCTGAATGACTTGTTATTCATCACTGAACCTTGCATTTTAAGCATAATTTTATTACATACTTTTGTGAAGTAAATATTTGCTTTTTTTGTTGAGATCGTTAATAGTACATTTTTTAGACTTTAGAAAGACAAAATCTGTTACAAATTACTCCTTACATCATGATATGTTATTTTAAGTTAATCTAAAGTATCAATGAATCAAATTGCAGCCTTGCTAAATCATAGAATTATCTAAATAGCCATAATAAATCATAGAATTATCGAAATAGCCTTGATAAATCATAGAACATAGAAACTGTATTACAAATGAAATATACGCAATATGCCTTTGTATAATTGTTTAATAAAAAAAGCATGGAGGGGGGGGGGTATCTGTGATCATTGCATAATGCATTCACACTTAAATTTTCATATTGATGTTTGTATTTATTGTTGAATTGTCAGGCTTTCGTTAAAAATAATTACTTTTGTGCTGTGTTTATTAGTTATTACACAATATTAATTGAATTTGACTGAATTGTTAGATGGGTTGAAATAATGCATGTCAAATATATTGGTGGGGGGGGGATCTCAGAGTATGTGTAAATAAAGTTTATTGAAGCTTATTTAGATGTTTTGATTTTACTTGTGGGGGGGGGATCCCAGAGTATGAGTAAATAAAGTTTATTGAAGCTTATTTAGATGTTTTGATGTTACCTGCGGGGGAGGGGGGGGGGCGGAATCCCAGACATGCTCGTCCAAAGGAAAATGCAGTGAAACTCGATATGTTTGTAAAACTTGAGTACCGTTGCACATAGGTAAATGCTTTACAGTACACCGTTCCCGAAAAAATTATTAAATATATGCAGCAAGTTTCATTTCAACACATACTGTGTAAATAAAGTTTATTCAAGCTTATTTAGATGTTTTGATTTTACTTGGGAGGGGGGATCTCAGAGTATGTGTAAATAAAGTTTATTGAAGCTTATTTAGATGTTTTGATGTTACTTGGGGGGGGGGGATCCCAGACTATGTGGAGTATGCTCTTCCAAAGGAAAGTGCAGCGAAACTCGATATGTTTATAAAACTTGTGTATCATTGCACGTAGGTAAATGCTTACAGTATACTGTTCCTAAAAAAAAATTAAATATGTGTAGTAAGTTTTTCAAAGTTATTAAATATGTGTAGTAATCAAAGTATTTAATGTGTCATTTAGATTTAACTAATTACATAGTTTTTGAATCTAATGAAAATGTCCTAATCCGTAGAGTAAATTTGTTTTTCAGAACTCAATTGGGGGGGGGGAATGCAAATATCAAAAATTTTTTGGATTTAATATAAATGCTTTTACTGTAAAATCAGTAATATTTATTTATAATCCATACTTTATGTTCATCATTTAATATATATCAGGTTGGTATTCAGTAGATATAAATGGGGGGAGGTAACTTTTGTTTGAGTGTGACATATGATATGCAGGTACTTTTCAGACAAAATATGGATCTAGCTTTTGCGGCAGATACATTTTATTTTTATGTAACTTTGTTAACTCCAACTACTTGGATTTATAAATTTGTTGTAATAAAGTTTTTATATGCTCATAAAAAACTCTTCTTTTTTGTATTTTATTTACTTGCTTCAAGAAAAACTTAATAACTTCACATTTCAACAAGAATAATAAGTAATTTCACATTTCAACACAATATTAATGGTGTGTACTAGTTAAAACATACACACATACATGGTACTCAGATACTAAGAAAATTTGAGTTAATTTTGAATATACTTCTTTCAGACAAAATAGAAATCTATCTATTTATTGCTACATATACAGTATGATACATTTTAATATAAATTCGATATCACTTAATTAGGTTTGTAAGATAAAATGTTTTTATAACTCATAAAAGCCCTGTTTTTGTATTTTACTTCCTTATTTGAAGAAATGCTGTTACATTTTTTGATGGATTTAATAATTTAAATAGTAGCATACATGTAGAAATACAACGATTTTCTACTTAGTGTGGTAACCTAACTTATGGATAATTAAAATTTGTACATATACTACATGTCATTATATAGGTAATTTACATTTCAAGAAGGAAAAAATGATTTAAATTTCATGAAGATATAAATCAATAAATGGTGTGTACTAGCATACAGCATGCATACTGAGGTGTAACTATTGTGATGATTGTCATTACTAAATTAAAAAGCTTTATATTTAGTCAGAAAGTTAAAATGATTAATAAATTTCTACTAAGTTATTTTCTTATCTAAAGTCCGACAGAAAATTATGCACAAATTTGCTTGAATTTTAAATGACGAATTTTCAGATTTTTTAAACAGGCATATTTCTTCGCATTTTTTATGAAATCTAGATTTACAGTATATAAAATGTTATCCAAGTTAAATAAGTAGGTATCAAGAGTTTTGGAAATATAGTATTAGTGTAAAAGTAATAATGTTGCAAAAGTTACTGTCACAAAATAGAAAAGTTAAATTTAGAAATTTATATTCATAACTATTTCACTGCGTTTCATGTTGCTTATATTTGAAAACTAAATGCTAAATCTGGAGATATATATATATATATATATGTATGTTAGCTAATAAAATATGTATTTTAAAGTCATAGGTAAGTGTCAGCAGTTTCTCCCATTATAGTGAATAATATGTAATTACTTTTTTCCTAATTTATAGTTATAAAATATCATTTGAATTTCTAAGGTTTATAAGTTTTGTTTTTTGATATATTTTAAATATTATATAAATATTAATATAGTTGTTTATTATATTAATATAACGTTAACATAAATGTTTACAGAAGAGAGTGAAAAAATATTTCTTCTCAATGTAGATCATTTTTTATTTTAGAATCACAGTTTGAAGTTTATTCTAATTTACTTGTTAGTTTAGAGATATATTTTTTCATATTAGTTATATTTATTACTGTAGAAATTCATCTGTGTCAGTTCCCGTACGTGTTACGCACGGGAGATACGTTCCCTCCGTTGCTGCGGTTGAGTTGTCAATGTCCGGGCCTCTTATTCTAGGTGGCCTTGGTGGGATCCAGTCCCATCCTCGTCGAGTTCCATTTTTGTTGAATAGTTTTGTATATAAATAAAAATAATGTTTTTCTTTCTGATTCGTTGATATAATGAAATTAAATATTTCCTGTAGAATTTAAAATATATGAGGCGAGGATGAAGCAAGGTGAACGAGTGATTCCGTCGACGGACTACTAACCCATTGGCATCTTCCCACGAGGGTTCGAGTCCCGTCACCGTCGCTTCCATTTTTGTTAAAGAATTTTGTGAAAAATTAAATGCAATATTTTTCTTCTTTATCCTTTGATATTGAGAAATTAAATATTTCCGGCCGAATGAAAACCCTCTCAGGCGAGGTGGCCGAGTGGTTAAGGCGATGGACTGCTAATCCATTGGGCTCTGCCCGCGTGTGTTCGAGTCCCATCCTCGTCGTCTCCATTTCTGTTGAAGCATTTTGTATATAATTGAAACGAAGATTTTTCTTTCTGACTCTTTGATATAGTGAAATTAAATATTTCCTGCAGAATTTAAAATTTATGAGGCGATGTTGAAGCTAGGTGGCCGAGTGATTCCTGTGATGGACTACTAACCCATTGGCATGTTCCCACGAGGTTTCGAGTCCCGTCCCCGTCGCTTCCATTTCAGTTAAAGAATTTTGTGAAAAATTAAATGCAATATTTTTCTTCTTGATCCTTTGATATTGAGAAATTAAATATTTCCGGCAGAATGGAAATGCTCTGAGGCGAGGTGGCCGAGTGGTTAAGGCGATGGACGCGTGGGATCCAGTCCCATCCTCGTCGAGTTCCATTTTTGTTGAATAGTTTTGTATATAAATAAAAATAATGTTTTTCTTTCTGATTCGTTGATATAATGAAATTAAATATTTCCTGTAGAATTTAAAATATATGAGGCGAGGATGAAGCAAGGTGGACGAGTGATTCCGTCGATGGACTACTAACCCATTGGCATCTTCCCACGAGGATTCGAGTCCCGTCCCCGTCACTTCCATTTTTGTTTTAGAATTATGTGAAAAATTAAATGCATTATTTTTCTTCTTGATCCTTTGATATTGAGAAATTAAATATTTCCGGCCGAATGAAAACCCTCTGAGGCGAGGTGGCCGTGTGGTTAAGGCGATGGACTGCTAATCCATTGGGCTCTGCCCGCGTGGGTTCGAGTCCCATCCTCGTCGTCTCCATTTTTGTTGAAGCATTTTGTATATAATTGAAACGAAGATTTTTCTTTCTTACTCTTTGATATAGTGAAATTAAATATTTCCTGCAGAATTTAAAATTTATGAGGCGATGTTGAAGCTAGGTGGCCGAGTGATTCCTGTGATGGACTACTAAACCATTTGGATCTGCCCGCGGGGTTTCGAGACCCATCCTCTTCGGCTCCATTTTTGTTGAAGAATTTTGTATATAAATAAAAATAATGTTTTTCTTCCTAATTCTTTGAGATACGAAAATTAAATATTTCCTCTAGAATTTATAATTTATGATGCGAGGATGAAACTAGTTGGCCGAGTGATTCCGTCGATGGACTAATAACCCATTGGCATCTTCCCACGAAGGTTCGAGTCTCGTCCCCGTCGCTTCCATTTTTGTCAAAGAATTTTGTGAAAATCTAAATGCAATATATTTCTTCTTGATCCTTTGATATTGAGAAATTAAATATTTCCGGAAGAATGGAAACTCTCTGAGGCGAGGTGGCCGAGTGGTTAAGGCGATGGACTGCTAATCCATTGGGCTGGGCCCGCGTGGGTTCGAGTCCCATCCTCGTCGTGTTCAATTTTTGTTGAATAGTTTTGTATATAAATAAAAATAATGTTTTTCTTTCTGATTCGTTGATATTATGAAATTAAATATTTCATGTAGAATTTAAAATTTATGAGGCGAGGATGAAGCAAGGTGGACGAGTTTTTCAGTCGATGGACTACTAACCCATTGGCATCCTCCCACGAGCGTTCGAGTCCCGTCCACGTCGCTTCCATTTTTGTTTAAGAATTTTGTGAAAAATTAAATGCAATATTTTTCTTCTTGATACTTTGATATTGAGAAATTAAATATTTCCGCCAGAATGATAACGCTCTGAGGCGAGGTGGCCGAGTAGTTAAGGCGATGGACTGCTAATCCTTTGGGCTCTGCCAGCGTGGGTTCGAGTCCCATCGTCGTCGTTTTAATTCTCAAACAAGAATTTTGTGTGGAAGTATGTGCAATATTTTTCTACACGGTTCTTTGATATACAGAAATTAAATATTCCCGACAAAGCCATCACGTTGTGAGGCGAGTTGGTCGAGTGGTTAAGGCAATGACTGCGAAACCGTTGGGATCTGCAAGCATGGGTTCTTGTACCGTCCACGCCATCTTAATTCCTGTTTAATAGTTTGTGTAGAATTAAATGTAATATTTTTTCCAGATTATTTGATATTGAGAAATTAACTATTTGCAGCAGAATGGAAATGTTTTTTGACGAGGTGGCCGAGTGGTTAAGGCGATGGACTGCTAATCCATTGGTCTCTGCCCGCGTGGTTTCCAGTCCCATCCTCGTCGTCTTCATTTTTATTGAAGAATGTTTTATATAATTAAAAGTAATGTTTTTTTCATTGATTCTTTGAAATAGTGAACTTAAATATTTCCTGCAGAATATAAAATTTAAGAAGCGAGGTTGAAGTTAGGTGGCCGAGAGATTCCCGCGAAGAACTGATAATCCATTGGGCTCTGCCCGCGTGGTTTCGAGTCCCATACTCGTCGTCTGCATTTTTATTGAAGAATGTTGTATATAATTAAAAGTAATGTTTTTCTTCCTGATTCATTGATATAGTGAAATGTAATATTTCGTGTAGAATTTAAAATTTAAGATGCGATGATCAAGCTAGGTGACCGAGTGATTCCCGCGATGGACTACTAAACCATTAGCATCTTCCCCCGTGGGTTCGAGTCCCGTCCCCGTCGCCTCCATTTTTGTTTATGAATTTTGTGAAAAATTAAATGTAATATTTTTTCCTGATTCTTTGATATTGAGAAATTAACTATTTGCAGCAGAATGGAAATGTTTTGCGAAGAGGTGGCCATGTGGTTAAGGCGATGGACTGCTAATCCATTAGGCTGCGTCCGTGTGGGTTCGAGTCCCATCCTCGTCGTCTATATTTTTGTTGAAGAATTTTCAATGTAATAAAAGTAATGTTTTTTTCCTGATTCCTTGATATAGTTAAATTAAATATTCCCTACAGAATTTAAAATTTAAGAAGCGAGGTTGAAGCTAGGTGGCCGAGTGATTCCTCCGATGGACTGCTAATCCATTGGGCTCTGACCGCGTGGTTTCGAGTCCCATCCTCGTCGTCTCCATCTTTGTTGATGAATTTTGTATGTAATAAAAAGTAATGTTTTTTTTCCTGATTCTTTGATATAGTGAACTTAAATATTTCCTGCAGAATTAAAAATTTAAGAAGCGAGGTTGAAGCTAAGTGGTCGAGTGATTCCTACGATGGACTGCTAATCCATTGGGCTTTGCCCGCGTGGGTTCGAGTCCCATCGTCGTCGTTTTAATTCTTGTTTAAAAATTTTGTGTAGAACTATGTGTAATATTTTTCTACATGGTTCTTTGATATAGAGAAATTAAATATTCCCGACAGAGCCGAAACGTTATGAGGCGAGTTCAAGTGGTTAAGGCAAAGGCTGCGAAACCGTTGGGATCTGCAAGCATGGGTACGTGTGCCGTCCACGCCATCTAAATTCCTTTTTAATAATTTGTGCAGAATTAAATGCAATATTTTTTCCTGATTCTTTGATTTTGAGAAATTAACTATTTCCGGCAGAAAGAAAACGCTCTGAGGCGAGGTGGCCGAATGGTTAAGTCGATGAACAGCTAATCCATTGACCTGTGCACGCGTCGGTTCGAGGTGCATCCTCGTCGTCTGCATTTTTGTTGAAGAATTTTGAAATGTTTTTCCTATTGATTCTTTTATAGAGTTAAATTAAATATTTCCTACGGAATTTAAAATTTAAGAAGCGAGGTTCAAGCTAGATTCCGGCGATGGAATACTAAACCATTGGGCTTTTTTTCCCCTTGGGACAGAAGGCGAAGTGCCAAGTCCCAACCTCTGCACTCTAGTAGAGTGTGTTAGTTAGTTAGTACCATTGGGCTCTTCCCGCGTGGTTTCGAGTCCCATCCTCGTCGTCTGCATTTTTGTTGAAAAATTTTGTATATAATTAAAAGTAATGTTTTCTTCCTGATCCTTTGATATAGTTAAATTATATATTTCCTGCAGAATTTAGAATTTAAAAAGCGAGGTTGAGGCCAGGTGGCCGAATAATTCCCGCGATGAACTAATAATCCACTGTGATCTGCCCGCGTGGTTTCGAGTCCCATCCTCGCCTTCTCCTTTTTTGTTGAAGAATTTTGTATATAATTCAGACCAAGAATTTTCTTCCTGATTCTTTGATATGGTGAAATTAAATATTTCCTGCAGAATTTAAGATTTATGAGTCCAGGTTGAAGTTAGTTAGCCGAGTGTTTCCGGCGATGGACTATTAAACCATTGGCATCTTCCCGCGTGGGTTCGAGTCCCATCCTCGTCGTCTCCATTTTTGTTGAAGCATTTTGTATATAAATAAATATAATGTTTTTCTTTCTGATTCGTTGATATAATGAAATTAAATATTTCCTGTAGAATTTAAAATATATGAGGCGAGGATGAAGCAAGGTGGACGAGTGATTCCGTCGATGGACTACTAACCCATTGGCATCTTCCCACGAGTGTTTGTGTCCCGTCCTCGTCGCTTCCATTTTTGTTTTAGAATTTTGTGAAAAATTAAATGCAATATTTTTCTTCTTGAACCTTTGAAATTGAGAAATTAAATATTTCCGGCCGAATGAAAACCCTCTGAGGCGAGGTGGCCGAGTGGTTAAGGCGATGGACTGCTAATCCATTGGGCTCTACCCGCGTGGGTTCGAGTCCCATCCTCGTCGTCTCCATTTTTGTTGAAGCATTTTGTATATAATTGAAACGAAGATTTTTCTTTCTTACTCTTTGATATAGTGAAATTAAATATTTCCTGCAGAATTTAAAATTTATGAGGCGATGTTGAAGCTAGGTGGCCGAGTGATTCCTGTGATGGACTACTAAACCATTTGGATCTGCCCGCGGGGTTTCGAGACCCATCCTCTTCGGCTCCATTTTTTTTGAAGAATTTTGTATATAAATAAAAATAATGTTTTTCTTCCTAATTCTTTGAGATACGAAAATTAAATATTTCCTCTAGAATTTATAATTTATGATGCGAGGATGAAGCTAGTTGGCCGAGTGATTCCGTCGATGGACTAATAACCCATTGGCATCTTCCCTCGAAGGTTCGAGTCTCGTCCCCGTCGCTTCCATTTTTGTCAAAGAATTTTGTGAAAATCTAAATGCAATATATTTCTTCTTGATCCTTTGATATTGAGAAATTAAATATTTCCGGCAGAATGGAAACTCTCTGAGGCGAGGTGGCCGAGTGGTTAAGGCGATGGAGTGCTAATCCATTGGGCTGGGCCCGCGTGGGTTCGAGTCCCATCCTCGTCGTGATCCATTTTTGTTGAATAGTTTTGTATATAAATAAAAATAATGTTTTTCTCTCTGATTCGTTGATATAATGAAATTAAATATTTCCTGTAGAATTTAAAATATATGAGGCGAGGATGAAGCAAGGTGGACGAGTGATTCCGTCGACGGACTACTAACCCATTGGCATCTTCCCACGAGGGTTCGAGTCCCGTCACCGTTGCTTCCATTTTTGTTAAAGAATTTTGTGAAAAATTAAATGCAATATTTTTCTTCTTTATCCTTTGATATTGAGAAATTAAATATTTCCGGCCAAATGAAAACCCTCTGAGGCGAGGTGGCCGAGTGGTTAAGGCGATGGACTGCTAATCCATTGGGCTCTGCTCGCGTGGGTTCGAGTCCCATCCTCGTCGTCTCCATTTTTGTTGAAGCATTTTGTATATAATTGAAACGAAGATTTTTCTTTCTGACTCTTTGATATAGTGAAATTAAATATTTCCTGCAGAATTTAAAATTTATGAGGCGATGTTGAAGCTAGGTGGCCGAGTGATTCCTGTGATGGACTACTAACACATTGGCATGTTCCCACGAGGTTTCGAGTCCCGTCCCCGTCGCTTCCATTTCAGTTAAAGAATTTTGTGAAAAATTAAATGCAATGTTTTTCTTCTTGATCATTTGATATTGAGAAATTAAATATTTCCGGCAGAATGGAAATGCTCTGAGGCGAGGTGGCCGAGTGGTTAAGGCGATGGACTGCTAATCCATTGGGCTGTGCCCGCGTGGGATCAAGGCTATCTAAAACAAGGCTCGGACATCTAGGAATCATGGGATACGTGACGTCAGCCGCGGAGGGATATGCAATCACTGCGAGTGCACGAAAGTGTATTGAAGTTACAGGAGTGACTTTCAAAAATTCATACTTTTAAATAAAAAAAATAATTTAAATGCGTGCCCACTTGGATTATAGTATCTACTGCAAACAGGACTTCATAAATGGTGAGTTATTTTTTATTTTGTCTTATTTTATGCATGCAATTTTAACATTTTTGTAACACATAGCACGTGCATCGCCGAATGTTGCTATATCTGTACGAATAGTCTTATATCTTGAGAAAAGAACTCTTAATTCATGTTTAATATTGCCTGAATGACTTGTTATTCATCACTGAACCTTGCATTTTAAGCATAATTTTATTACAGACTTTTGTGAAGTAAATATTTGCTTTTTTTGTTGAGATCGTTAATAGTACATTTTTTAGACTTTAGAAAGACAAAATCTGTTACAAATTACTCCTTACATCATGATATGTTATTTTAAGTTAATCTAAAGTATCAATGAATCAAATTGCAGCCTTGCTAAATCATAGAATTATCTAAATAGCCATAATAAATCATAGAATTATCGAAATAGCCTTGATAAATCATAGAACATAGAAACTGTATTACAAATGAAATATACGCAATATGCCTTTGTATAATTGTTTAATAAAAAAAGCATGGAGGGGGGGGGGGGTATCTGTGATCATTGCATAATGCATTCACACTTAAATTTTCATATTGATGTTTGTATTTATTGTTGAATTGTCAGGCTTTCGTTAAAAATAATTACTTTTGTGCTGTGTTTATTAGTTATTACACAATATTAATTGAATTTGACTGAATTGTTAGATGGGTTGAAATAATGCATGTCAAATATATTGGTGGGGGGGGGGATCTCAGAGTATGTGTAAATAAAGTTTATTGAAGCTTATTTAGATGTTTTGATTTTACTTGTGGGGGGGGGGGGGATCCCAGAGTATGAGTAAATAAAGTTTATTGAAGCTTATTTAGATGTTTTGATGTTACCTGCGGGGGAGGGGGGGGGGCGGAATCCCAGACATGCTCGTCCAAAGGAAAATGCAGTGAAACTCGATATGTTTGTAAAACTTGAGTACCGTTGCACATAGGTAAATGCTTTACAGTACACCGTTCCCGAAAAAATTATTAAATATATGCAGCAAGTTTCATTTCAACACATACTGTGTAAATAAAGTTTATTCAAGCTTATTTAGATGTTTTGATTTTACTTGGGAGGGGGGATCTCAGAGTATGTGTAAATAAAGTTTATTGAAGCTTATTTAGATGTTTTGATGTTACTTGGGGGGGGGGGGGGATCCCAGACTATGTGGAGTATGCTCTTCCAAAGGAAAGTGCAGCGAAACTCGATATGTTTATAAAACTTGTGTATCATTGCACGTAGGTAAATGCTTACAGTATACTGTTCCTAAAAAAAAATTAAATATGTGTAGTAAGTTTTTCAAAGTTATTAAATATGTGTAGTAATCAAAGTATTTAAGGTGTCATTTAGATTTAACTAATTACATAGTTTTTGAATCTAATGAAAATGTCCTAATCCGTAGAGTAAATTTGTTTTTCAGAACTCAATTGGGGGGGGGGGAATGCAAATATCAAAAATTTTTTGGATTTAATATAAATGCTTTTACTGTAAAATCAGTAATATTTATTTATAATCCATACTTTATGTTCATCATTTAATATATATCAGGTTGGTATTCAGTAGATATAAATGGGGGGGAGGTAACTTTTGTTTGAGTGTGACATATGATATGCAGGTACTTTTCAGACAAAATATGGATCTAGCTTTTGCGGCAGATACATTTTATTTTTATGTAACTTTGTTAACTCCAACTACTTGGATTTATAAATTTGTTGCAATAAAGTTTTTATATGCTCATAAAAAACTCTTCTTTTTTGTATTTTATTTACTTGCTTCAAGAAAAACTTAATAACTTCACATTTCAACAAGAATAATAAGTAATTTCACATTTCAACACAATATTAATGGTGTGTACTAGTTAAAACATACACACATACATGGTACTCAGATACTAAGAAAATTTGAGTTAATTTTGAATATACTTCTTTCAGACAAAATAGAAATCTATCTATTTATTGCTACATATACAGTATGATACATTTTAATATAAATTCGATATCACTTAATTAGGTTTGTAAGATAAAATGTTTTTATAACTCATAAAAGCCCTGTTTTTGTATTTTACTTCCTTATTTGAAGAAATGCTGTTACATTTTTTGATGGATTTAATAATTTAAATAGTAGCATACATGTAGAAATACAACGATTTTCTACTTAGTGTGGTAACCTAACTTATGGATAATTAAAATTTGTACATATACTACATGTCATTATATAGGTAATTTACATTTCAAGAAGGAAAAAATGATTTAAATTTCATGAAGATATAAATCAATAAATGGTGTGTACTAGCATACAGCATGCATACTGAGGTGTAACTATTGTGATGATTGTCATTACTAAATTAAAAAGCTTTATATTTAGTCAGAAAGTTAAAATGATTAATAAATTTCTACTAAGTTATTTTCTTATCTAAAGTCCGACAGAAAATTATGCACAAATTTGCTTGAATTTTAAATGACGAATTTTCAGATTTTTTAAACAGGCATATTTCTTCGCATTTTTTATGAAATCTAGATTTACAGTATATAAAATGTTATCCAAGTTAAATAAGTAGGTATCAAGAGTTTTGGAAATATAGTATTAGTGTAAAAGTAATAATGTTGCAAAAGTTACTGTCACAAAATAGAAAAGTTAAATTTAGAAATTTATATTCATAACTATTTCACTGCGTTTCATGTTGCTTATATTTGAAAACTAAATGCTAAATCTGGAGATATATATATATATATATATGTATGTTAGCTAATAAAATATGTATTTTAAAGTCATAGGTAAGTGTCAGCAGTTTCTCCCATTATAGTGAATAATATGTAATTACTTTTTTCCTAATTTATAGTTATAAAATATCATTTGAATTTCTAAGGTTTATAAGTTTTGTTTTTTGATATATTTTAAATATTATATAAATATTAATATAGTTGTTTATTATATTAATATAACGTTAACATAAATGTTTACAGAAGAGAGTGAAAAAATATTTCTTCTCAATGTAGATCATTTTTTATTTTAGAATCACAGTTTGAAGTTTATTCTAATTTACTTGTTAGTTTAGAGATATATTTTTTCATATTAGTTATATTTATTACTGTAGAAATTCATCTGTGTCAGTTCCCGTACGTGTTACGCACGGGAGATACGTTCCCTCCGTTGCTGCGGTTGAGTTGTCAATGTCCGGGCCTCTTATTCTAGGTGGCCTTGGTGGGATCCAGTCCCATCCTCGTCGAGTTCCATTTTTGTTGAATAGTTTTGTATATAAATAAAAATAATGTTTTTCTTTCTGATTCGTTGATATAATGAAATTAAATATTTCCTGTAGAATTTAAAATATATGAGGCGAGGATGAAGCAAGGTGGACGAGTGATTCCGTCGATGGACTACTAACCCATTGGCATCTTCCCACGAGGATTCGAGTCCCGTCCCCGTCACTTCCATTTTTGTTTTAGAATTATGTGAAAAATTAAATGCATTATTTTTCTTCTTGATCCTTTGATATTGAGAAATTAAATATTTCCGGCCGAATGAAAACCCTCTGAGGCGAGGTGGCCGTGTGGTTAAGGCGATGGACTGCTAATCCATTGGGCTCTGCCCGCGTGGGTTCGAGTCCCATCCTCGTCGTCTCCATTTTTGTTGAAGCATTTTGTATATAATTGAAACGAAGATTTTTCTTTCTTACTCTTTGATATAGTGAAATTAAATATTTCCTGCAGAATTTAAAATTTATGAGGCGATGTTGAAGCTAGGTGGCCGAGTGATTCCTGTGATGGACTACTAAACCATTTGGATCTGCCCGCGGGGTTTCGAGACCCATCCTCTTCGGCTCCATTTTTGTTGAAGAATTTTGTATATAAATAAAAATAATGTTTTTCTTCCTAATTCTTTGAGATACGAAAATTAAATATTTCCTCTAGAATTTATAATTTATGATGCGAGGATGAAACTAGTTGGCCGAGTGATTCCGTCGATGGACTAATAACCCATTGGCATCTTCCCACGAAGGTTCGAGTCTCGTCCCCGTCGCTTCCATTTTTGTCAAAGAATTTTGTGAAAATCTAAATGCAATATATTTCTTCTTGATCCTTTGATATTGAGAAATTAAATATTTCCGGAAGAATGGAAACTCTCTGAGGCGAGGTGGCCGAGTGGTTAAGGCGATGGACTGCTAATCCATTGGGCTGGGCCCGCGTGGGTTCGAGTCCCATCCTCGTCGTGTTCAATTTTTGTTGAATAGTTTTGTATATAAATAAAAATAATGTTTTTCTTTCTGATTCGTTGATATTATGAAATTAAATATTTCATGTAGAATTTAAAATTTATGAGGCGAGGATGAAGCAAGGTGGACGAGTTTTTCAGTCGATGGACTACTAACCCATTGGCATCCTCCCACGAGCGTTCGAGTCCCGTCCACGTCGCTTCCATTTTTGTTTAAGAATTTTGTGAAAAATTAAATGCAATATTTTTCTTCTTGATACTTTGATATTGAGAAATGAAATATTTCTGGCAGAATGAAAACGCTCTGAGGCGAGGTGGCCGAGTAGTTAAGGCGATGGACTGCTAATCCATTGGGCTCTGCCAGCGTGGGTTCGAGTCCCATCGTCGTCGTTTTAATTCTTAAACAAGAATTTTGTGTGGAAGTATATGCAATATTTTTCTACACGGTTCTTTGATATACAGAAATTAAATATTCCCGACAAAGCCATCACGTTGTGAGGCGAGTTGGTCGAGTGGTTAAGGCAATGACTGCGAAACCGTTGGGATCTGCAAGCATGGGTTCTTGTACCGTCCACGCCATCTTAATTCCTGTTTAATAGTTTGTGTAGAATTAAATGTAATATTTTTTCCAGATTATTTGATATTGAGAAATTAACTATTTGCAGCAGAATGGAAATGTTTTTTGACGAGGTGGCCGAGTGGTTAAGGCGATGGACTGCTAATCCATTGGTCTCTGCCCGCGTGGTTTCCAGTCCCATCCTCGTCGTCTTCATTTTTATTGAAGAATGTTTTATATAATTAAAAGTAATGTTTTTTTTCCTGATTCTTTGAAATAGTGAACTTAAATATTTCCTGCAGAATATAAAATTTAAGAAGCGAGGTTGAAGTTAGGTGGCCGAGAGATTCCCGCGAAGAACTGATAATCCATTGGGCTCTGCCCGCGTGGTTTCGAGTCCCATACTCGTCGTCTGCATTTTTATTGAAGAATGTTGTATATAATTAAAAGTAATGTTTTTCTTCCTGATTCATTGATATAGTGAAATGTAATATTTCGTGTAGAATTTAAAATTTAAGATGCGATGATCAAGCTAGGTGACCGAGTGATTCCCGCGATGGACTACTAAACCATTAGCATCTTCCCCCGTGGGTTCGAGTCCCGTCCCCGTCGCCTCCATTTTTGTTTAAGAATTTTGTGAAAAATTAAATGTAATATTTTTTCCTGATTCTTTGATATTGAGAAATTAACTATTTGCAGCAGAATGGAAATGTTTTGCGAAGAGGTGGCCATGTGGTTAAGGCGATGGACTGCTAATCCATTAGGCTGCGTCCGTGTGGGTTCGAGTCCCATCCTCGTCGTCTATATTTTTGTTGAAGAATTTTCAATGTAATAAAAGTAATGTTTTTTTCCTGATTCCTTGATATAGTTAAATTAAATATTCCCTACAGAATTTAAAATTTAAGAAGCGAGGTTGAAGCTAGGTGGCCGAGTGATTCCTGCGATGGACTGCTAATCCATTGGGCTCTGACCGCGTGGTTTCGAGTCCCATCCTCGTCGTCTCCATCTTTGTTGATGAATTTTGTATGTAATAAAAAGTAATGTTTTTTTTCCTGATTCTTTGATATAGTGAACTTAAATATTTCCTGCAGAATTAAAAATTTAAGAAGCGAGGTTGAAGCTAAGTGGTCGAGTGATTCCTACGATGGACTGCTAATCCATTGGGCTTTGCCCGCGTGGGTTCGAGTCCCATCGTCGTCGTTTTAATTCTTGTTTAAAAATTTTGTGTAGAACTATGTGTAATATTTTTCTACATGGTTCTTTGATATAGAGAAATTAAATATTCCCGACAGAGCCGAAACGTTATGAGGCGAGTTCAAGTGGTTAAGGCAAAGGCTGCGAAACCGTTGGGATCTGCAAGCATGGGTACGTGTGCCGTCCACGCCATCTAAATTCCTTTTTAATAATTTGTGCAGAATTAAATGCAATATTTTTTCCTGATTCTTTGATTTTGAGAAATTAACTATTTCCGGCAGAAAGAAAACGCTCTGAGGCGAGGTGGCCGAATGGTTAAGTCGATGAACAGCTAATCCATTGACCTGTGCACGCGTCGGTTCGAGGTGCATCCTCGTCGTCTGCATTTTTGTTGAAGAATTTTGAAATGTTTTTCCTATTGATTCTTTTATAGAGTTAAATTAAATATTTCCTACGGAATTTAAAATTTAAGAAGCGAGGTTCAAGCTAGATTCCGGCGATGGAATACTAAACCATTGGGCTTTTTTTCCCCTTGGGACAGAAGGCGAAGTGCCAAGTCCCAACCTCTGCACTCTAGTAGAGTGTGTTAGTTAGTTAGTACCATTGGGCTCTTCCCGCGTGGTTTCGAGTCCCATCCTCGTCGTCTGCATTTTTGTTGAAAAATTTTGTATATAATTAAAAGTAATGTTTTCTTCCTGATCCTTTGATATAGTTAAATTATATATTTCCTGCAGAATTTAGAATTTAAAAAGCGAGGTTGAGGCCAGGTGGCCGAATAATTCCCGCGATGAACTAATAATCCACTGTGATCTGCCCGCGTGGTTTCGAGTCCCATCCTCGCCTTCTCCTTTTTTGTTGAAGAATTTTGTATATAATTCAGACCAAGAATTTTCTTCCTGATTCTTTGATATGGTGAAATTAAATATTTCCTGCAGAATTTAAGATTTATGAGTCCAGGTTGAAGTTAGTTAGCCGAGTGTTTCCGGCGATGGACTATTAAACCATTGGCATCTTCCCGCGTGGGTTCGAGTCCCATCCTCGTCGTCTCCATTTTTGTTGAAGCATTTTGTATATAAATAAAAATAAAGTTTTTCTTTCTGTTTCGTTGATATAATGAAATTAAATATTTCCTGTAGAATTTAAAATATATGAGGCGACTATGAAGCAAGGTGGACGAGTGATTCCGTCGATGGACTACTAACCCATTGGCATCTTCCCACGAGTGTTTGTGTCCCTTCCTCGTCGCTTCCATTTTTGTTTTAGAATTTTGTGAAAAATTAAATGCAATATTTTTCTTCTTGAACCTTTGATATTGAGAAATTAAATATTTCCGGCCGGATGAAAACCCTCTGAGGCGAGGTGGCCGAGTCGTTAAGGCGATGGACTGCTAATCCATTGGGCTCTGCCCGCGTGGGTTCGAGTCCCATCCTCGTCGTCTCCATTTTTGTTGAAGCATTTTGTATATAATTGAAACGAAGATTTTTCTTTCTTACTCTTTGATATAGTGAAATTAAATATTTCCTGCAGAATTTAAAATTTATGAGGCGATGTTGAAGCTAGGTGGCCGAGTGATTCCTGTGATGGACTACTAACCCATTGCATGTTCCCACGAGGTTTCGAGTCCCGTCCTCTTCGGCTCCATTTTTGTTGAAGAATTTTGTATATAAATAAAAATAATGTTTTTCTTCCTAATTCTTTGAGATACGAAAATTAAATATTTCCTCTAGAATTTATAATTTATGATGCGAGGATGAAGCTAGTTGGCCGAGTGATTCCGTCGATGGACTACTAACCCATTGGCATCCTCCCACGAGCGTTCGAGTCCCGTCCACGTCGCTTCCATTTTGTTTAAGAATTTTGTGAAAAATTAAATGCAATATTTTTCTTCTTGATACTTTGATATTGAGAAATTAAATATTTCCGGCAGAATGGAAACGCTCTGAGGCGAGGTGGCCGAGTGGTTAAGGCGATGGACTGCTAATCCATTGGGCTGTACCCGCGTGGGTTCGAGTCCCATCCTCGTCGTCTCCATATATGTTGAATAGTTTTGTATATAAATGAAAATAATGTTTTTCTTTCTGATTCGTTGATATAATGAAATTAAATATTTCCTGTAGAATTTAAAATTTATGAGGCGAGGATGAAGCAAGGTGGCCGAGTGATTCCGTCGATGGACTACTAACCCATTGGCATCTTCCCACGAGCGTTCGAGTCCCGTCCCCGTCGCTTCCATTTTTGTTTAAGAATTTTGTGAAAAATTAAATGCAATATTTTTCTTCTTGATCCTTTGATACTGAGAAATTAAATATTTCCGGCAGAATGAAAACGCTCTGAGGCGAGGTGGCCGAGTAGTTAAGGCGATGGACTGCTAATCCATTGGGTTCTGCCAGCGTGGGTTCGAGTCCCATCGTCGTCGTTTTAATTCTTAAAAAAGAATTTTGTGTGGAAGTATATGCAATATTTTTCTACACGGTTCTTTGATATACAGAAATTAAATATTCCCGACAAAGCCATCACGTTGTGAGGCGGGTTGGTCGAGTGGTTAAGGCAATGACTGCGAAACCGTTGGGATCTGCAAGCATGAGTTCTTGTACCGTCCACGCCATCTTAATTCCTGTTTAATAGTTTGTGTAGAATTAAATATAATATTTTTTCCAGATTATTTGATATTGAGAAATTAACTATTTGCAGCAGAATGGAAATGTTTTGCGAAGAGGTGGCCATGTGGTTAAGGCGATGGACTGCTAATCCATTAGGCTGCGTCCGTGTGGGTTCGAGTCCCATCCTCGTCGTCTATATTTTTGTTGAAGAATTTTCAATGTAATAAAAGTAATGTTTTTTTCCTGATTCCTTGATATAGTTAAATTAAATATTCCCTACAGAATTTAAAATTTAAGATGCGAGTTTGAAGCTAGGTGGCCGAGTGATTCCTGCGATGGACTGCTAATCCATTGGGCTCTGACCGCGTGGTTTCGAGTCCCATCCTCGTCGTCTCCATCTTTGTTGATGAATTTTGTATGTAATAAAAAGTAATGTTTTTTTTCCTGATTCTTTGATATAGTGAACTTAAATATTTCCTGCAGAATTAAAAATTTAAGAAACGAGGTTGAAGCTAAGTGGCCGAGTGATTCCTACGATGGACTGCTAATCCATTGGGCTTTGCCCGCGTGGGTTCGAGTCCCATCGTCGTCGTTTTAATTCTTGTTTAAAAATTTTGTGTAGAACTATGTGTAATATTTTTCTACATGGTTCTTTGATATAGAGAAATTAAATATTCCCGTCAGAGCCGAAACGTTATGAGGCGAGTTCAAGTGGTTAAGGCAATGGCTGCGAAACCGTTGGGATCTGCAAGCATGGGTACGTGTGCCGTCCACGCCATCTAAATTCCTGTTTAATAATTTGTGCAGAATTAAATGCAATATTTTTTCCTGATTCTTTGATTTTGAGAAATTAACTATTTCCGGCAGAAAGAAAACGCTCTGAGGCGAGGTGGCCGAATGGTTAAGTCGATGAACAGATAATCCATTGAGCTGTGCACGCGTCGGTTCGAAGTGCATCCTCGTCGTCTGCATTTTTGTTGAAGAATTTTGAAATGTTTTTCCTCCTGATTCTTTTATAGAGTTAAATTAAATATTTCCTACGGAATTTAAAATTTAAGAAGCGAGGTTCAAGCTAGATTCCGGCGATGGAATACTAAACCATTGGGCTTTTTTTCCCCTTGGGACAGAAGGCGAAGTGCCAAGTCCCAACCTCTGCACTCTAGTAGAGTGTGTTAGTTAGTTAGTACCATTGGGCTCTTCCCGCGTGGTTTCGAGTCCCATCCTCGTCGTCTGCATTTTTGTTGAAAAATTTTGTATATAATTAAAAGTAATGTTTTCTTCCTGATCCTTTGATATAGTTAAATTATATATTTCCTGCAGAATTTAGAATTTAAGAAGCGAGGTTGAGGCCAGGTGGCCGAATAATTCCCGCGATGAACTAATAATCCATTGGGATCTGCCCGCGTGGTTTCGAGTCACATCCTCGCCTTCTCCTTTTTTGTTGAAAAATTTTGTATATAATTCAGACCAAGAATTTTCTTCCTGATTCTTTGATATGGTGAAATTAAATTTTTCCTGCAGAATTTAAAATTTATGAGTCCAGGTTGAAGTTAGTTAGCCGAGTGTTTCCGGCGATGGACTATTAAACCATTGGCATCTTCCCGCGTGGGTTCGAGTCCCATCCTCGTCGTCTCCATTTTTGTTGAAGCATTTTGTATATAAATAAAAATAATGTTTTTCTTTCTGTTTCGTTGATATAATGAAATTAAATATTTCCTGTAGAATTTAAAATATATGAGGCGACTATGAAGCAAGGTGGACGAGTGATTCCGTCGATGGACTACTAACCCATTGGCATCTTCCCACGAGTGTTTGTGTCCCTTCCTCGTCGCTTCCATTTTTGTTTTAGAATTTTGTGAAAAATTAAATGCAATATTTTTCTTCTTGAACCTTTGATATTGAGAAATTAAATATTTCCGGCCGGATGAAAACCCTCTGAGGCGAGGTGGCCGAGTGGTTAAGGCGATGGACTGCTAATCCATTGGGCTCTGCCCGCGTGGGTTCGAGTCCCATCCTTGTCGTCTCCATTTTTGTTGAAGCATTTTGTGTATAATTAAAACGAAGATTTTTCTTTCTGACTCTTTGATATAGTGAAATTAAATATTTCCTGCAGAATTTAAAATTTATGAGGCGATGTTGAAGCTAGGTGGCCGAGTGATTCCTGTGATGGACTACTAACCCATTGGCATGTTCCCACGAGGTTTCGAGTCCCGTCCCCGTCGCTTCCATTTCAGTTAAAGAATTTTGTGAAAAATTAAAGGCAATATTTTTCTTCTTGATCCTTTGATATTGAAAAATTAAATATTTCCGGCAGAATGGAAATGCTCTGAGGCGAGGTGGCCGAGTGGTTAAGGCGATGGACTGCTAATCCATTGGGCTGTGCCCGCGTGGGATCCAGTCCCATCCTCATCGAGTTAAATTTTTGTTGAATAGTTTTGTATATAAATAAAAATAATGTTTTTCTTTCTGATTCGTTGATATAATGAAATTAAACATTTCCTGTAGAATTTAAAATATATGAGGCGAGGATGAAGCAAGGTGGACGAGTGATTCCGTCGACGGACTTCTAACCCATTGGCATCTTCCCACGAGGGTTCGAGTCCCGTCACCGTCGCTTCCATTTTTGTTAAAGAATTTTGTGAAAAATTAAATGCAATATTTTTCTTCTTTATCCTTTGATATTGAGATATTAAATATTTCCGGCCGAATGAAAACCCTCTGAGGCGAGGTGGCCGAGTGGTTAAGGCGATGGACTGCTAATCCATTGGGCTCTGCCCGCGTGGGTTCGAGTCCCATCCTCGTCGTCTCCATTTCTGTTGAAGCATTTTGTATATAATTGAAACGAAGATTTTTCTTTCTGACTCTTTGGTATAGTGAAATTAAATATTTCCTGCAGAATTTAAAATTTATGAGGCGATGTTGAAGCTAGGTGGCCGAGTGATTCCTGTGATGAACTACTAACCCATTGGCATGTTCCCACGAGGTTTCGAGTCCAGTCCCCGTCGCTTCCATTTCAGTTAAAGAATTTTGTGAAAAATTAAATGCAATATTTTTCTTCTTGATCCTTTGATATTGAGAAATTAAATATTTCCGGCAGAATGGAAATGCTCTGAGGCGAGGTGGCCGAGTAGTTAAGGCGATGGACTGCTAATCCATTGGGCTGTGCCCGCGTGGGATCCAGTCCCATCCTCGTCGTGTTCCATTTTTGTTGAATAGTTTTGTATATAAATAAAAATAATGTTTTTCTTTCTGATTCGTTGATATAATGAAATTAAATATTTCCTGTAGAATTTAAAATATATGAGGCGAGGATGAAACAAGGTGGACGAGTGATTCCGTCGATGGACTACTAACCCATTGGCATCTTCCAACGAGGATTCGAGTCCCGTCCCCGTCACTTCCATTTTTGTTTTAGAATTTTGTGAAAAATTAAATGCATTATTTTTCTTCTTGATCCTTTGATATTGAGAAATTAAATATTTCCGGCCGAATGAAAACCCTCTGAGGCGAGGTGGCCGAGTGGTTAAGGCGATGGACTGCTAATCCATTGGGCTCTGCCCGCGTGGGTTCGAGTCCCATCCTCGTCGTCTCCATTTTTGTTGAAGCATTTTGTATATAATTGAAACGAAGATTTTTCTTTCTTACTCTTTGATATAGTGAAATTAAATATTTCCTGCAGAATTTAAAATTTATGAGGCGATGTTGAAGCTAGGTGGCCGAGTGATTCCTGTGATGGACTACTAACCCATTGCATGTTCCCACGAGGTTTCGAGTCCCGTCCTCTTCGGCTCCATTTTTGTTGAAGAATTTTGTATATAAATAAAAATAATGTTTTTCTTCCTAATTCTTTGAGATACGAAAATTAAATATTTCCTCTAGAATTTATAATTTATGATGCGAGGATGAAGCTAGTTGGCCGAGTGATTCCGTCGATGGACTACTAACCCATTGGCATCCTCCCACGAGCGTTCGAGTCCCGTCCACGTCGCTTCCATTTTTGTTTAAGAATTTTGTGAAAAATTAAATGCAATATTTTTCTTCTTGATACTTTGATATTGAGAAATTAAATATTTCCGGCAGAATGGAAACGCTCTGAGGCGAGGTGGCCGAGTGGTTAAGGCGATGGACTGCTAATCCATTGGGCTGTACCCGCGTGGGTTCGAGTCCCATCCTCGTCGTCTCCATATTTGTTGAATAGTTTTGTATATAAATGAAAATAATGTTTTTCTTTCTGATTCGTTGATATAATGAAATTAAACATTTCCTGTAGAATTTAAAATTCATGAGGCGAGGATGAAGCTAGTTGGCCGAGTGATTCCGTCGATGGACTACTAACCCATTGGCATCTTCCCACGAGCGTTCGAGTCCCGTCCCCGTCGCTTCCATTTTTGTTTAAGAATTTTGTGAAAAATTAAATGCAATATTTTTCTTCTTGATCCTTTGATACTGAGAAATTAAATATTTCCTGCAGAATGAAAACGCTCTGAGGCGAGGTGGCCGAGTAGTTAAGGCGATGGACTGCTAATCCATTGGGTTCTGCCAGCGTGGGTTCGAGTCCCATCGTCGTCGTTTTAATTCTTAAAAAAGAATTTTGTGTGGAAGTATATGCAATATTTTTCTACACGGTTCTTTGATATACAGAAATTAAATATTCCCGACAAAGCCATCACGTTGTGAGGCGGGTTGGTCGAGTGGTTAAGGCAATGACTGCGAAACCGTTGGGATCTGCAAGCATGAGTTCTTGTACCGTCCACGCCATCTTAATTCCTGTTTAATAGTTTGTGTAGAATTAAATGTAATATTTTTTCCAGATTATTTGATATTGAGAAATTAACTATTTGCAGCAGAATGGAAATGTTTTTTGACGAGGTGGCCGAGTGGTTAAGGCGATGAACTGCTAATCCGTTGGTCTCTGCCCGCGTGGTTTCGAGTCCCATCCTCGTCGTCTTCATTTTTATTGAAGAATGTTTTATATAATTAAAAGTAATGTTTTTTTTCCTGATTCCTTGAAATAGTGAACTTAAATATTTCCTGCAGAATATAAAATTTAAGAAGCGAGGTTGAAGTTAGGTGGCCGAGAGATTCCCGCGAAGAACTGATAATCCATTGGGCTCTGCCCGCGTGGTTTCGAGTCCCATACTCGTCGTCTGCATTTTTATTGAAGAATGTTGTATATAATTAAAAGTAATGTTTTTCTTCCTGATTCATTGATATAGTGAAATGTAATATTTCGTGTAGAATTTAAAATTTAAGAAGCGAGGTTGAAGTTAGGTGGCCGAGAGATTCCCGCGAAGAACTGATAATCCATTGGGCTCTGCCCGCGTGGTTTCGAGTCCCATACTCGTCGTCTGCATTTTTATTGAAGAATGTTGTATATAATTAAAAGTAATGTTTTTCTTCCTGATTTATTGATATAGTGAAATGTAATATTTCGTGTAGAATTTAAAATTTAAGATGCGATGATCAAGCTAGGTGACCGAGTGATTCCCTCGATGGACTACTAAACCATTAGCATCTTCCCCCGTGGGTTCGAGTCCCGTCCCCGTCGTCTCCATTTTTGTTTAAGAATTTTGTGAAAAATTAAATGTAATATTTTTTCCTGATTCTTTGATATTGAGAAATTAACTATTTGCAGTAGAATGGAAATGTTTTGCGAAGAGGTGGCCATGTGGTTAAGGCGATGGACTGCTAATCCATTAGGCTGCGTCCGTGTGGGTTCGAGTCCCATCCTCGTCGTCTATATTTTTGTTGAAGAATTTTCAATGTAATAAAAATAATGTTTTTTTCCTGATTCCTTGATATAGTTAAATTAAATATTCCCTACAGAATTTAAAATTTAAGAAGCGAGGTTGAAGCTAGGTGGCCGAGTGATTCCTGCGATGGACTGCTAATCCATTGGGCTCTGACCGCGTGGTTTCGAGTCCCATCCTCGTCGTCTCCATCTTTGTTGATGAATTTTGTATGTAATAAAAAGTAATGTTTTTTTTCCTGATTCTTTGATATAGTGAACTTAAATATTTCCTGCAGAATTAAGGGGACTCGGTACCCTTTGAACAATTTTTTTTGTTTAAGCACTTTACAATACTCTTTTTGCATATTATTAAATGATTTTATTAAGGAAAAATATTTTACCAAGAAAAAAGACAATTCTACTGATACAATTTGAAAAATTTAATTTTTTTTTAAAAATTTAAATAATTTTTAAAACCTATCTTCTCCTACAATTTGTAACTTTTTGCAATCCCCTTTTTTTATAAGGTTCTTTGAAGTGTCTTCTATAACTTTAAGGATCGGATTTTTAAAAAGTTAATTAGTTCGAGAGAAAAAAAATAAAATGTTGATACATATGTAAAAATTCAACAAAAAATTGAGTTTTTTGTACATATCTATTTTTAAAAAAAAAACTTTTGATTTTATTGCAAATCCGATCCTTAGTTTCATAAAATGCACTATAATGAACATCCAGAAAAAAAATCAAGTCAATTGAGAAATATATATTTAAGTTTTAGCATTTTGAACATATCGATATACTGAAAAAACACGAACTGAGAAAAAGCACTTTAAAGATTTTAACTTTGAAAAAATATTCCAAATCCATTTTAAATTACTTTAAATGTTATTTTAAATTATTTATTATACACTTACCTTTAAAACTGTAGCTGTTTAATTGAATTTAACTATATTTATTTTACATAAGTGACCATTAGCAGAAACCTTAGTTGTCACACATTGAAAAAAAATCGAGAAAAAATATAAATAAAAATTGACTTAATTGACTAAATTCATTATTATTTTTACACCATGCAATACATTTGACTCATTTCATTAGGAAATAGCTTAACTATACATATGATGATGTCTATATTATAAAAGAAATACAATATTTGAAAATATATTCATATCATAAAAACACACAATATTTCGTAACTTCATGCATATAATTTCTGCATAACCACCATTTTTTCTTAACTTTCTTTTAAAAATACCCTGCACTGTATGTTACACCTTCCTTCTTTTTAACTAATATGTGTCTTTTTAAAATTGCTTTTTTAACCAATTTACGTGCAAGTTGATATTTTGCACTTTGTCGTCTTTGTCGAAACATTTTTTTTCGAGAATCGAGCACAACACCGAGATTCATGGAGCACTTTCCTAAAGGTACACCTAAGGCATTCTGTGCTTCTTTTATGCAGCGCAGTGTACCTTTATTGTATTCACACACAGCTTCCCTTACACAGAGTTTTACCCGTTCCTTATGTACAAATGTTTCCTTAGGACATTTTGCCCAAATCACACTGTGCAAGCTTTCGTTTGCATTTTGAGTTCCACAGTTTATGCACCTTTCTAAAAGTTCGTTTGATGCAAGTCTTTGATAAATTGGGAGAATATGAGGTAAAATAGCCTCTTTTACAGGTGTTCCCACAAATAATTTATGAGAACCAGGCTTCTCCCCCTTTGCTATTGCTGCCTGGTAAAAACACCATGAGTCTTTCCCCGTTGGACACTTAGAATGTTGGGGCTTTTTGTCCGTTGAAATGCTATGATACAATGTAGCATAAATTGCATTTTTCATAGCTTTTGAGTCGCCTTTATTTCTTATTATGGCTTTCTGATAATAAGATGTTAACCTTTTTATCGTTGATTCTTTTAGTGTGCCATAACCTTTACCTCCTAATGTAATACCTTTCGCACGTGAATCCTTGACAATATTTCTCAAAGCAGTTCCTAATCGTTTACTAACATGGTTTATACACTCTTCCTTTTTTATTTCAATATCAGCACCATAAACCTTTTTGTCAGATAGGTAATTAAAAGTTTTACAGTCACCATCAGATAATACTGTTGTGTACCGAAAACCTAATGATGTTGATCGCTTCCAAAGAACTATTGCCGCTTCCATTTCCATAGAGCCAGATGAACCTCTATGATTAATTTCACAAACACTTTCATGCCCACTGTACCATATATTGTACTCCGCACTTGATTCACCCAATTCTCTTTTTGCTTGTGAACAATGACGACACACCTTACTCATAATTTCAAAGTCAATTACATATCCTGTAAGAATGTCGATAACACATCCAATGCCAATAAGGGATGTATGTCCACGAGTCAACCATGAGCCATCAAATGACACAGCTACATCAATAACTGAATCCGAACTTTGATAGACACGTCTTATTTCTTCATGAACATCTTTCATTATGTTTTCTGAGACAACATTATAGGCTGTGCATAAAAGCTTCGTGCACTTGCTGAAAGTCCTCGAAGAAAAGGGCAAGATATTCATTACCATACAAAATTTTTCAATGGCTGCGTACCCCTTTCCAATATGAGAGAATGCCTGTGTTATACGTAGATTGATATCAGGGACAGAATTTCCTTTTCTCTCATTGGAGGTTTGAACTGTAGTTATATTCTCAGAACAGGAACTGCAAGTTAAGTTTAAGTTGTAGGAAAAACCTAATTTGCTGCCAAGTTTAAGATTTAAGGTTTGTTTATTGCAATCTGGGCATTTTAATTTAATAAATAGCTTACTAATTTGTTCATAGTTGACAATAATATAATTTTCACTAGTAGAATAATCACACTCAGTAACTAGAGATAAGTTTTCCAGTCTTGCATTAAATGACACATTTGTTTCTCCAGCACTGATAGTTTGAGCAATGTCACAGACATTGTTATTTCCTCTACACCAACGTTTATTGCTCATGTAAAAAGCATGCTTTTTACGTTTCTGGCGAGGCATATTCAAAAGTAATAACAAACTAACTGTATATAAATAAGCTGAAGTTTTAAAAAAGAACAACACAATCGAAACTGAGTCTTGAAAAAGACTTTTTCTTGCTATTTATGCACAAAATATAAATGTAAATACCGAACCAAAACAGATAGGAAAAAGTAAACAACGTTTCTTTATCAGTTAAAGTTACGATTAAACCTTTTCATCTTCTTCCTGGTAGAAATATTTTGTAAAACAGGGAGTATTCAGTTGCAGATGCGATGCAAACAGGACGTAAACAGAGAAGTAGGAGTGGTATTTAAAGGGACGCAGTTGCAGTCAAAAGCCTTTTTAATATATTTATAGTTATCGGATCTTCACGAAATTTTGTCAGGATATACTAGGGATGTCAAGGTATATTTTAAGCAAAAAATTTGAAAATCGGTATTTTCGTCATTTTTCGCCAAATGAAGGGTACTGAGTCCCCTTAAAAATTTAAGAAGCGAGGTTGAAGCTAATTGGCCGAGTGATTCCTACGATCTACTGCTAATCCATTGGGCTTTGCCCGCGTGGGTTCGAGTCCCATCGTCGTCGTTTTAATTCATGTTTAAAAATTTTGTGTAGAACTATGTGTAATATTTTTCTACGTGGTTCTTTGATATAGAGAAATTAAATATTCCCGACAGAGCCGAAACGTTATGAGGCGAGTTCAAGTGGTTAAGGCAATGGCTGCGAAACCGTTGGGATCTGCAAGCATGGGTACGTGTGCCGTCCACGCCATCTAAATTCCTGTTTAATAATTTGTGCAGAATTAAATGCAATATTTTTTCCTGATTCTTTGATTTTGAGAAATTAACTATTTCCGGCAGAAAGAAAACGCTCTGAGGCGAGGTGGCCGAATGGTTAAGTCGATGAACAGCTAATCCATTGAGCTGTGCACGCGTCGGTTCGAGGTGCATCCTCGTCGTCTGCATTTTTGTTGAAGAATTTTGAAATGTTTTTCCTCCTGATTCTTTTATAGAGTTAAATTAAATATTTCCTACGGAATTAAAATTTAAGAAGCGAGGTTCAAGCTAGATTCCGGCGATGGAATACTAAACCATTGGGCTTTTTTTCCCCTTGGGACAGAAGGCGAAGTGCCAAGTCCCAACCTCTGCACTCTAGTAGAGTGTGTTAGTCAGTTAGTACCATTGGGCTCTTCCCGCGTGGTTTCGAGTCCCATCCTCGTCGTCTGCATTTTTGTTGAAAAATTTTGTATATAATTAAAAGTAATGTTTTATTCCTGATCCTTTGATATAGTTAAATTATATATTTCCTGCAGAATTTAGAATTTAAGAAGCGAGGTTGAGGCCAGGTGGCCGAATAATTCCCGCGATGAACTAATAATCCATTGGGATCTGCCCGCGTGGTTTCGAGTCCCATCCTCGCCTTCTCCTTTTTTGTTGAAGAATTTTGTATATAATTCAGACCAAGAATTTTCTTCCTGATTCTTTGATATGGTGAAATTAAATATTTCCTGCAGAATTTAAAATTTATGAGTCCAGGTTGAAGTTAGTTAGCCGAGTGTTTCCGGCAATGGACTATTAAACCATTGGCATCTTCCCGCGTGGGTTCGAGTCCCATCCTCGTCGTCTCCATTTTTGTTGAAGCATTTTGTATATAAATAAAAATAATGTTTTTCTTTCTGATTCGTTGATATAATGAAATTAAATATTTCCTGTAGAATTTAAAATTTATGAAGCGAGGATGAAGCAAGGTGGCCGAGTGATTCCGTCGATGGTTTACTAACCCATTGGCATCTTCCCACGAGGTTTCGAGTCCCGACCCCGTCGCTTCCATTTTTGTTTAAGAATTTTGTGTAAAATTAAATGCAATATTTTTCTTCCTGAATCATTAATATTGAGAAATATTAAATATTTGCGGCCGAATGAAGACGCTCTGAGGCGAGGTGGCCGAGTGGTTAAGGCGATGGACTGCTAATCCATTGTACTTTGCCCGCGTGGGTTCGAGTCCCATCTTTATCGTTTCCAATTTTTGTTGAAGAATTCTGTATGTAATTAAAAGTAATGTCTTTCTTCATGATTCTTTGATAGTGAAATTAAATATTTAATGCAATATTTTTCTTCCTGATATTTTGATATTGAGAAATTAAATATTTCCTGCCAAATGGAAACGCTCTGAGGTGAGGTGGCCGAGTGGTTAAGGCGATGGACAGCTAATCCATTGGTCTCTTCCCGCGTGGGTTCGAGTCCCATCCACGGCTTCTCCATTTTTTTTGAAGAATTTTGTATATAATTAAAAGTATTGTTTTTCTTCCTGATTCTTTGATATAGCGATATTAAATATTTCCTGTAGAATTTAAAATTTAAAAACGAGGTTCAAGCTATATGACCGAGTGATTCCGGCGATGGACTACTAAACCATTGGCATCTTCCCCCGTGCGTTCGAGTCCCCTCCCCGTCGCCTCCATTTTTGTTTAAGAATTTTGTGAAAAATTATATGCAATATTTTTCTTCCTGATTCTTTGATATTGAGAAATTAAATATTTCCAGCAGAAAAAAAAGCGCTTTGAGGCGAGGTGGCACAATGGTAAAACCGATGGACTGCTAATCCAATGGGTTGTACCCGCGTGGGTTCGAGTCCCATCCTCGTCGTCTCCATCTTTGTTGATGAATTTTGTATGTAATAAAAAGTAATGTTTTTTTCCTGATTCTTTGATATAGTGAACTTAAATATTTCCGGCAGATTTTAAAATTTAAGAAGCGAGATTGAAGCTAAGTGGCCTAGTGATTCCTGCGATGGACTGCTAATCCATTGGGCTCTGTCGGCGTGGATTCGAGTCCCATCGTCTTCGTTTTAATTCTTGTTTAAAAGTTTTGTGTAGAACTATGTGTAATATTTTTCTACACGGTTCTTTGATATACAGAAATTAAATATTCCCGACAGAGCCGAAACGTTATGAGGCGAGTTGGTCGAGTGGTGAAGGCAATGACTGCGAAACCTTTGGGATCTGCAAGTATGGGTTCGTGTCCCGTCCGCGCCATCTAAATTCCTGTTTAATAATTTGTGCAGAATTAAATGCAATATTTTTCCTGATTCTTTGATATTGAGAAATTAACTATTTCCGGCAGAAAGAAGGCCGAGTGGGCCGAGTGGTTAAGGCGATGACCAGCTAATCCATTGAGCTGTTCCCGCGTGGGTTCGAGTTGCATCCTCGTCGTCTCCATTTTTGCTGAAGAATTTTGTAATGTTTTTCCTCTTGATTCTTTTATAGAGTTAAATTAAATATTTCCTACGGAATTTAAAATTTAAGAAGCGAGGTTCAAGCTAGGTGACCAAGAGATTCCGGTGAAGGACTACTAAACCATTGGGCTCTTTCCGCGTGGTTTCGAGTCCCATCCTCGTCTTCTCCTTTTTTGTTGAAGAATTTTGCATATAATTGAAACGAAGATTTTTCTTCCTGATTCTTTGATATGGTGAAATTAAATATTTTCTGCAGAATTTAAAATTTATGAGGCGAGGTTGAAGTTAGTTAGCCGAGTGTTTCCGGCGATGGACTATTAACCCATTGGCATCATCCCGCGTGGGTTCGAGTCTCGTCGTCTACATTTTTGTTTAAGAATTTTGTGTAAAATTAAATGCAATATTTTTCTTCCTGATTCTTTGATAGACTTAAATTAAATAGTTCCTACAGGATTTAAAATTTAAAAAGCGAGGTTCAAGCTTGGTGACCGAGTGATTCCTGCGACTGACCACTAAACCATTGCCATCTTCCCCCGTGGGTTGGAATCCCGACCCCGTCTCCTCCATTTTTGTTTAAGAATTTTGAGAAAAATTAAATGCAATATTTTTCTTCCTGAATCTTTAATATTGAGAAATTAAATATTTGCGGCCGAATGAAAACGCTCTGAGCTGAGGTGGCCGAGTGGTTAAGGCGATGGACTGCTAATCCATTGGGCTCTTCCCGCGTGTGTTCGAGTCCCATCCTCGTCGTCTCCATTTTTGTTGAAGAATTTTGTATGTAATTAAAAGTAATGTTTTTTTTTTTTGTTCCTTTGATATAGTGAAATTAAATATTTCCTGCAAAATTTAAAATTTATGAGGCGAGGATGAAGCTAGTTGGCGGAGTGGTACCGCCGATGGAATACTTACTGCTTGGCATCTTCCCGCGTGCGTTCGTGTCCCGTCGCCTCAATTTTTTTTTAAGAATTTTGTGTAACATTAAATGCAATAATTTTCTTCCTGATTCTTTGATATTGAGAATTTAAATATTTCCGGCAGAATAAATACCCTCGGAGGCCAGTTGTCCGAGTGGCTAATACGATGGACTGCTAATCAATTGGGCACTGCCTGCGTGGGTTCGAATCCCATCCTCGTCGTCTCCTTTATGTTGAAGAATTTTGTATGTTATTGAAACTAATGTTTTTCTTCCTGATTCTTTGATATAGAGAAATTAAATATTTCGTGCAGAAGTTAAATTTATGAGGCGGGATTAAAGCTAGGTGGCCGAGTGATTCCGGCGATGGACTACTAACCCATTGGCATCTTCCCGCGTGTGTTCGATTCCCAGCCTCTACGCCTCCATTTTTGTTTAAGAATTTTGTGTAAAATGAATGCAATATTTTTCTTCCTTATTCTTTAATATTGAGAAATTAAATATTTCCAGCAGAATGGAAGTTTCCTGGGACGAGGTGTCCAGGAGGTTACGGCGATGGACTGCTAATCCATTGGGCTCCGCCCGCGTGGTTTCCAGTCTCGTCGTATCCAATCGTGTTCAAAAAAATTTTGAAGAATTAAATGCAATACTTTATTTTTTTATGTTTCTTTGATATAGAGAAATTAAATATTCCCGACAAAAAGGAAATGTTGTGAGCCGTGGTGGCCGAGTGGTTAAGGCGATGGACTGCTAATCCATTTGGTTCTACCCGCGTGGGTTCGTGTCCCATCGTCGTCTTCTCGATTTTTGTTGAAGTACTTTGTATTTAATTGTAACTACGATTTTTCTTCCTGATTTTTTGATATATTGAAATTAAATATTTCCTGAAGAATTTGAAATTCATGAGGCGAGATTGAAACTAGGTGGCCGAGTGATTCCGGCGATGGACTACTATACCATTGGCATCTTCGCGCATGGGTTCGATTCTGAGCCTCTTCGCCTCCATTTTTGTTTAAGAATTTTGTGTAAAATTAAATGCAATATTTTTCTTCCCTCTTCCTTGATATTGAGAAATTAAATTTTTCCTGCAGAATGGAAGCGCTCAGAGGCGAGGTATCCGTGTGGTTAAGGCGATGGACTGCTAATCCATTAGGCTCTGCCCGCGTGGTTACCAGTCTCATCCTCGTCGTCTCTAATCCTGTTTAAAAAAATTTTGTAGAATTAAACGCAATACTCTTCTACATGTGTCTTTGATATAGAGAAATTAAATATTTCTGAAAGAAACGAGCTGTTGTAGGCAATACTTTTCTACATCTTTCTTTGAGATAGAGAAATTATATATTCCCGAAAGAATCAAGCTGTTGAGGCGAGGTGGCCGGGTGGTTAATTCGACGCACTTCTAATCCATTGGGCTCAGCCCGCGTGGCTTCGAGTCCCGTTCTTGTTTAAGTATTTTTGTGTAGAATTTTATGCAATATTTTTCTGCATCGTTCTTTGATATAGAAAAATTAAGGCTGTGAGGCGAGTTGGTCGAGTGATTAAGGCAATCATTGCGAAACCGTTTGGATCTGCAAGCGTGGGTTCAAGTCTCATCCACGTCATCTTAATTCCTGTTTAATAATTTGTGTAGAATTAAATGCAATATTTTTTCCTGATTCTTTGATATTAAGAAATTAACTCTTTTCAGCAGAATGGAAATGTTTCGATACGGGGTGGTCGAGTGGTTAAGGCGATGGACTGCTAATATTTAGAGCTGTGCCCCCGTGGGCTCGAGTCCCATACTTGTCATCTCCATTTTTTATAAGAATTTTGAGTATAACTAAAAGCACTATTTTTCTTCCTGATTCTTTGATATAGAGAAATTAAATATTTCCGAAAGAAAAGAAATTCTTTGAGGCTAGGTGGTCGAGTGGTTAAGGCAATGGACTGCTAATCCTTTGGGCTTTGCTCGCGTGGGTTTGAGTCCCATCCTTGTCATTTCCCTTTTTGTTGAAAAATTTTGTGTATCATTAAAAGCAATATTGTTCTTCCTGATTCTTACATATAGAGAAATTAAATATTTTCAGAAAAAATTTAAAGGTATGAAGCTAGGTGACCTGGAGTTTATTGTAATGGACTGTTTTCGAGTCCCATTCTCGTCGTCTCCATTTTTGTTGAAAATTTTTGTGTATAATTAAAAGCAATATTTTTATTCCTGATTCTTTTGTATAGAGAAATTAAATATTTGCGGCAGAATGGAAATGTTGTGAGGCGATGTGGCCGAATGGTTAAGCACCGACTCCTTTAGACGCTGCCTGTTCAGTCAGCTGCAGGTGCTGATTTTGAGAAACCTTTGGGAGAGGGTTTCCTTCTTCTTTAACCCTGGTTCTTGTCTTTGTAACCCTGTATTTTTTGTTTTGTCACCCTGTATTTTTTGTTTTATTTTTTGCACTCTCGGGAATTTTCCACCTTTTAAAACTTCTTGTCTTTATGTGCATTCATAGGAAATTGTCCGTTCATAGGAAATATTTTGGGAAGGGGATTTCTTATGTACTAGTGATTCAGTGGATATCCTTTGGGAGGGGGTTCTCCTCTGTGCTGTTCCTATTTCTTGAAACATTGTTTATCTTGTTGTATAACCTTTTTTCCTTTGTTGTGTATCCTTTTTTTATATTGAAATTCGTTTAGAAAGCACTCAATGGTTTTTCCCGTTTAGCTTTTTTTATTGGTTTTTTCGGCCTATTAATTTTTACAGCTGAGTTCCTTTGGGCGGAGGTTCTCTCTGTACCTGCTTTTGCTTCATTGCCTCCTGTAACCTTTTATTTGCAGTAACTTTGTGCTCTTGAGTTTTTCCCTCTTTGTAGTTTTCGTTTTTTTTTTTTTTTAATTTAGGGTAATTTTGTGTTTTGAAAATTTCTGAAAATTTAGAAAATCTCTTTGTAATTTTCGTTTTTCTCTGAATTTAGGGTAATTTGGTGTTTTAAAAATTTATTTTTTTACTGTTCTTTTGGCATTCCCTTTGCTTTTATGTATTTTTATTTTTGCATTTTTATAACTTTGTCATTTACTCGCTGTTTTTGTAATCTTGCAATTTATATGACCTGTGTAAATGTGTGTATATTTATTATATGTTTTCGGGTTTTTTCCCTTTTCGGATTTTCCCCACTTTAAAATTTTCTTTTGTTTGTCTGTTTTGTTAGTTGTGTTTTGGAACTGTATTTTCTCTGTAACTCTTTTATGTGGTTTATTTTATATCCTTTTTGCTGTAATGTTTTGAATCTAAAATAAACTTTTGGCAGTTGGGTGACCGTGGAGGACGGCTTCGACTCTTCGATTTTCCGGGCCACACAGTAAGCTACCATAAGCCTTAGGGTTGGTCGTGTTGTCTGGGTTTTCGACATTGTATCGCGTAGTTGATGCTCGTGCTCTAGGACGAGTCGTGTGGTCAGGGTTTTCGACTTTGTCACTGCGTGAGTTCGTCCCTTGCGTCGAATGTTTTTTGCGGTTTATCCGCATGTTTAGATTGGTTTACGGTAGAATAACCTTGAAATTTACATTTTTAGTTGTTTTTTTACCTACTTTTATCATTGAATTTTATCCTTAAGTTTTTTGTTAATTTGATTTTAAAGTTAGTATTATTGCTGATTTGATTTTACCATTGGATGTTCTTATATATATTTTTATATTGAAATCAAGGTTGTGTGTATCAAGGGAAAATTAATGTATGGGTATTTTACTTTATTATGAACTAACAGCATACCCGTTCTTCGTACAGAGTATCTAATATAAAGAAACTTAGCAATCATATGCAAATTCTGTTAAAATATTAAATTTATTGCTCCTAAATAGAAGTTTAAGAATATCTGTTCTCACTATGAAAGATTATCTTCACGGGCAGATTTGAAGAATAAAACATCCTGGCCCCTCTTGTAAGCAAATTTACAAAAAAAAAAGAAATTGAATCAATATATACAAAATGAAAGCATTAAAATTGTATAGGACCCGTACTACTTATATACGCGAATATTAGAAGATATAACCTGTATTAGTACATTAGAGGATTACCCGTATTACAATATGAGTCTCAAAAATCTTTGCCAAAATAAAAAAGATGACGTAATAAATTAAAAATATCAATAATCCCCTTACTTTTTATACCAGAAGGTAGTAATTGATTCCAATATATGCCAATATATATCAAAACATATGCCAATATACCTGTACTACTTATATTCTCGTAGATTGGAAGATATACCCATGTATTTGTTGAAGATTACTCGTACAACGTACAATGAGTTTAAACAATTTTTGTCATAATAAAACAATGGCATAATAACTGAAAAATATCGATAATCTCTGAATCAATAATCCTCGAAAATAATTATAATAATAACGTTTAAACCTGAAGACCGTAATTGATATTATCCAGTCAAAAATGCAATGACAATGAAATTCATTTTATATTCAAATATTTATTTATATAATTATTCATTAATTTAATGTTTATATATTTATTTTATTTATATATTATTTTTATATAATAGTTATATATTATTTTATTTATTTATATTTAATATTTAATATTTAATATTTATTTATATAATTATTTATTAATTTTATAATTACATATATTTATTTATTTTTATAATTTATTTTATATACTTCATTAGTCAAATCGCTGAATCAATAATCGCTGAATCCCTGAATCAATAATCCCCGAAAATATCAATAATAATAACGTTTAAACCTGAAGACCGTAATTGATATTATCCAGTCAAAAATGCTATAAGAAAAATCAAATCGTTCTTTTCTAAAATATATTTTTATATCCATTTATTTATTATTCAAATCGAAAAAGTAATAATTAAAATTAACAGACAGATTTAATTTAATTGCGTTTCTG
The DNA here is from genome assembly GCA_951213105.1 of Amaurobius ferox. Classification (NCBI taxonomy): domain Eukaryota; kingdom Metazoa; phylum Arthropoda; class Arachnida; order Araneae; family Amaurobiidae; genus Amaurobius; species Amaurobius ferox. The sequence goes on along the minus strand of OX578144.1, from coordinate 119,761,571 downwards.
AGCAACATGATATAAGATAGAATCTTCCTCATAAACAACGAAATTAAATAATTATTTTGATTTCTTTATACTTTTGTTCAGTAAAAGCTTGTGAAACATAAACCATGGAGATAGATTTCCCATTTAAATTACGTTTCAAACAATTCATGTTTTCAGAAAGTGACTAATTAGCGCAAAAAATCTCCCACCAAACTCAAAGATAAAGTTTTAATTCACTTTCAAACGATTTTCAAGCTTTTCGTTTGGATAAAGCACGGAGTTTGAGAGTAGAACTCTTAGGAAAAAGTTTCGTTTTTCATTAATATCTCGACAAACCCTAGTCTTAGATTACTCGACACTTGGGCTAAATTTATGGGGTGCTATTTCAAGGCTATCCGTAAAATTTCATCAAATTCATGTCAGCCGTTCTCCCGTGATGATGAAACAAACGAAAATTTGGTTTTTTACTAATATCTCGAGAACCACTGATCGTAGAAACTCCAAACATGGACTAAATTTTATGTGGGACTATTTCCAGGCTACCATCAAAATTTCTTGGAATTCGGTTCAGCCATTCTCCCGTAATGATGGAACAAACAGAGAGACAGACAGACGGATTTTCAATTTTATATAGATTTATTTCATTTTATTGAAAAAAAATTGTCAAAAATTATAGATTTTCCATATAAAGGATTTATTTACTTATTTTTTTATGTAACAATAATGTAGTCAAATACAAATTCTGGATGCTTTTATACACAAATTTTTAATGCAACTCAATTTTGCTATTTGAATGACACTTTTTTTTTATAAAAAAATATAGTAAAACTTGTTTTCACCACTCTCATTTCTGGGCTGCATCCTAGGCAGGTGATCAATATACAGAGGGCTGTGATCTAAAGTTTTTTATATTGTAGAGTCATAAAATACTTATCATGATTATGTTACCAATAAAAAATACACAAGTACATATCTTAAAAGATGATTATGGGCCTGAAGGGAAGGGGGGTGTAACTTTTATGTGCTAAAATATAGATATTGAATAAAATAAAAAAAAATTAGAGCACAATTCTTATTAATGTAGCCTAAATATAAAATTTTAACTCACATAAATGACCAGCCTAGTATCACTTAAATTAGGCAATCAGTTATATTGAAAGTACTTTTACAATAGTACAATAGACATACGTGAAAGAGATCAATTATTAAAGTATTATTACATATTTTGCATCCCTGGGACGGGGAGGGGGGTCATACATAATCTGTACTCATGTCCTCTAAAGCTACGAATAATTATAAACATTTCAATAGGAGAAATACACATTTTCCTCTGCCACTCTTAATGTACTTCAAATAGAAAAAAACTTTCTGCAGGAAATAAAAGAACTTAGAACACTTAGCAGATACACAACAAATTGAAATATTGCATATGAATTTCATGAAGTGTATATCCATGATTAAAACTAAAATAGAAATTTCATTGAAAAATGATTTGGAATAATAAATTTCTTCATATAAAAACAAGAAAATTCATTAAAGAATAACTTTTCACTTTATCACAAATTTATTATCTGAAGTCATTTTTCTATGATTTTTATAATTTATATAAATTTTTGATGAAGGATTCACATATTAAATGCATGTAAAGTTTCAATTTGTTGTGGTTTTGTTAAATGTTTGAAGCCCTTTAATTTCAATTATTTTTTCTTTAATTACAAAGTGGTGTTTATGAGATATTACATGGATTACAAATCTTTCTTCATGTCTCCTGGCTTGTGGTATTTGGAATTTTTTTCTCCTGAAGAAATTATTACCAAAAGAATCGTAAGGAGAGAAAAATCTTAAAACTAAATTTTAAAAATTAATTTAGATCATAAAAATCTAATTTTTTTTTGTGTGTAACCAATAAAAACGTCGCCCATCCTAGTTTCACTATGACCTCGTGATTTTATGCCATTGCTTTCGCATGTACCATGTTTGTAAATTAAATATTTAATCCTATTTCAAGCAATTTTATATCCCTTTTCAATATTAAACTGTACCACTGTATTCAACCGATGTAGCGCCATCTACCACAGAACGTTGTTCCTACGCAAATCACCACTTACTAGGGATAGACGGCTGACTGAACAGGCAGCTTTTAAAAGAGGCGGTGGGTTAAGACGATGGACTGCTACTCCATTGATAACTTCCCCGTCTGGGTTCGAGTCCCGTCCGCATCGTCTCTATTTTTGTTAAGAATTTTGAGTATTATTAAAAGCGATATTTTTCATCCTGATTCTTTGATATACACAAATTAAATATTTCCGGCAGAATTGAAATGTCGCTGGACGAGGTAGCCGAGTGGTTAAGGCGATGATATGCTAATACATTGGACTCAGCCTGAGTGATTTCGAATTTCTTCCTCCTCATGTCTACGCTTTTCAGAATTTTGTATCCTACTAAATGCAATATTTTTCTTCCTGATTCTTTGATTTAGAGAAATTATATATATCCGGCAAAATGGAAATGTTGAGATGCTTGGTGGCTGAGTGGTTAAGGCGATTGGCTGCTAATCCTTTGGTCTGGGCTTGAATATGCGTCTGTGATTTAGAGGCCTCTTCAGGCCGTTCACTCAAACAGGATCGAGATCATTCAAAATAATTTCTTGAGGTATCTTTATTATAGGACTATATTCGCATTCTTTTTTATGCCTTATTCGTAACTTTTCTACGTGATTTGTTTGATTTAAAAAGCTTACAGAGCAGAAGGGATTACATTCAGTTTTCACTCTTCAGGAAACTGTTTAGTGGCCGAGTTGACTGTTCCCCTGTTTTGGGTGGGGATGGGTTTCGTGTTCCTCAGTATTCAACCAAAAGCATTAACTTATTTGATGTAAAGAATTTTAATTTTAATATTGGAAATAATTGTTCAATTACCAGTTTTTCTAAATTATACAACAATTTCCCTGATAATCTGGATATTTTTTATTCATCGAAAATGGATTTTAAAATTCATTTGTTGTAAACATCTTGTATTTTATTGTATTTATCCATGTGAATCTGTTTATGAAGATCATTTGTTGTTGAGGGTTTGATTTTCTTTTTAATGTATTTTAACATTTTAATGTATTTTATGATATTTCAATCTGTATTTTTAATGTATTTTTATTCCTGCACGCTGTAATGGGGACTACGTCCTGTAGCTTGTAGTCTTTTTCAAATAAATAGAAAAAATATAAAATAAAATGCATTGGGCTCTGCCCGCGTGGTTTCGAGTCTCATCCTCGTCTTCTCCAATCTCGTCTAAGAATTTTGTGTAGAATTAAATGCAATATTTTTCTTCATGGTTCTTTGATCTAGAGAAATTAAATATTTCCGACAGAAAGGAATCGTTGTGAGGCGAGGTGGTAATATCGTTAGGGCAATGACTGCGAAACCGTTGGGATCTGCCCGAATGGGTTCGTGTCCCAACACGTCATCTTAATTCTTGTTTAATAATTTTGGGTAGAATTAAATGCAATACTTTTTTCTGGTTCTTTGATATTGAGAAATTAACTATTTCCAGCTGAATGGAAATGTTTCGAAACGATGTGGCCGAGAGGTTAATCCCTTGGACTGTGCCCGCGTGGGTTCGAGTCCCATCCTTGTCGTCTCCATTTTTGTTAAGAAATTTTAGTATAATTAAAAGCAATATTTTTCTTACTGATTCCTCGATGTAGAGAAATTAAATATTTCCGGCAGAATAGAAATGTCGCGGGACAAGGGGGCCGAGTGGTTAAGGCGATGGACGGATTTCGAATCCTGTCGTCTCCGTTTTTGTTAAGAATTTCGAGTATAATTAAAAGCTATATTTTTCTTACTGATTCTTTGATATAGAGAAATTGCATATTTCCGACAGAGCGGGAATGTTGTGAGGTGAGGTGGTAGAGTGGTTAAGGATATGGACTGCTAATCCGTTGGGATCAACCCCTGTGGGTTCGTGTCCCATCCACGTCATCTTGTTTAAGGATTTTGTGTATAATTGAATGCAATATTTTTGTTCCAGATTATTTGATATAAAGAAATTAATTATTTCCAATAACATGGAAATGTTGCGATGCGAAATGGCCGAGAGGTTAAGGCGATGAGCTGCTAATCCATTGGGATCTTACCGCGTGGGTTCGAGTCCCATCGTCTCCATTTTTATTGAAGAATTTTGTATGTAAATAAAAGTAATGTTTGTCTTCCTGATTCTTTGATATAGTGAAATTAAATATTTGCTGCAGAATTTAAAATTTATGAGGCGAGGTTGAAGCTAGGTGGCCGAGTGATTCCAGCGATGGACTACTAATCCATTGGCACCGTCCCGCGTGGGTTCGAGTCCCATCCTCGTCGCCTCCGTTTTTGTTTAAGAATTTTGTGTAAAATTAAATGCAATATTTTTCTTCCTGATTCTTTGGAGAAATTAAATTTTTCCGGCGGAATGGAATCGAGGTGGCCGAGTGGTTATGGCGATGGATTGATAATCCATTGGGTTCTGCCCGAGTGGTTTCGATCCTCATCGTCTCCAATTTTGTGTAAAATTAAATGCAATATTTTTCTACATGGTTCTTTGATATAGGGATATTAAATTTTCCCGACAGAAAAGAAATGTTGCGAGGCAAGGTTTTCGAGTGGTTAAGGCGATAGACTTCTAATCCATTGGGCCCACCTGGGTTCGAGTCCCATCCTCGTGGTCTCCATTTCTGTCGAAGAATTTTGTATATATTTAAAAGTCGTCATTCGGAGCTCAGACTCCGAGTTGCGAGGTTGTGATTTTGTGAAGCTGCTGCATTTATCTTGTGGTGGCTTTTCTTGCTTACGCTTGGGTGTGTTATATCTAGTTACGATAGAGCACGTCGGGTTAAGTAATCTACAACTTTGTTGTGTACGGCTTCTCGTCATTTTGTGCTTTTCGACTTTGGAATAACACGTGTGTTTTTCCCACGTTGTTGTTCTTTTCATGCCTTGCAGTGTATTAACCCTGCTTGATTATGGATCTGGACAGAGATGTTTTGGAAGTGACTAAGAATATTGTTAGTGGGCTGAATTGAGATGATGCTCGGCTTCTCAAGGAGGCCATGAAATTATATTGTGACTCCCTACCGGAAGATGGGCTTTTTAGCAGGCGCACCCAGGAAGTGAAGGAGGCGGTGAACTTCTGTGGACTACTCATTTACAAGCTGACCATACATATGGGATATGCTCAAGAATTGACTCATCGGCCAGGACAAGGACCAAGTCTCCAGGATTTGGGGTATGTTAAATTTTGTGAATTATTTTCTGTTTGGCAGGGACATAAGCAAATTTTAGGATTCTGATAGTGATATATATGCTATCTTTAAATCAGTTGAGGGGACTTTCATTAAATAATAGTGATGTAATTAAATCTAAACTGCTAGAGACAGGACTAATTAATGAGATTAAACTTGTTGATAAAACTGAAACGGTTGAAAATCCATGTAAAAGGGCTAGGACAGAGGAGTCTCCCAGACTGGAGAATCAAACTTGAAATTTAGTGACCTCGATAACATGGATTGTAATGTTGTTATTGATAGTGATGTAATTGTGAATGATGTAATTGTTAATGATGTAAATGACAAAAATGTAAATACAAATTCTAATGAAGTAAATAAGACTAAGACTTGTGCTGAAATTGTCGCGGAACCTGTAGTGTTAAAAAGTGCACCAAAACCAAAAACGGTTGTGAATAGTAGTAGTAAAAAAGTCTGTAAGTAGAGAAAAAAGACCCAAAAGCGGAATGCCTTTTCATTAAGTTTAGAGATAACTACCAGGCTCTCCTTAAAATGTTAAGTGAGATCACAGGCAATAAAGTATCTCGCAAGCTCAAAGGAGACATACTAAAACTGATTCCCAATGACGCTGACGGCTATAGGGTTGTACAGCGCCATCTGACAAGTGAGAAAATCCCCTTCCACAGTCTAAACTTGAAAACGGAACGGCCCAAAAAGGTAGTTTTGAAGGGGCTTCCAGCAAGCTACAACATTGAGGAAATAAAACTCACTCAAACATCCATGGGATTAGATGTAGTCCGGGTTTCTCAACTGAGAAACACTAAATCGAGATTGCCCTTGCCGATCTTCTTAGTCAGTCTTAGGCCTACGGAAGACTGGCAGAGGGTTTACAGACTGACAAGGTTAGGATACTTGGCTGTGAAGGTAGAGGCCTTCAGAGCACGGGGCTTTAAAATTTGCTATCGGTGCCAGCAGTTCAACCACTCCTCTGAAAACTGCAATATGCTACCCAAGTGCCTTAAGTGTGCTGAAGAACATTTCACGCGGGACTGCTAGAGACCCAGGACGGAGAAGGCAACGTGTGCAAATTGCAATGGAGACCACCCTGCGAACTTCAGGCAATGCCCGAAGAACCCCTGGAATAGAGGAAAGGCACCGGGATATGTCCCCTCCCTCCAAAAAATCAGATACCCCCTGGAGGCAAAAGGTCCTAAATTTAAACATCCAGGCACCCCTCAGGGCTCCTCGCACGCAGTGCCACAGAAAACAGGAATTCAACCATCAACACCTACCAGATTGGTGCAAGAGCAGGCCCCCAAACCATCGACCTTCAGAGAATTGACCCTGGAGGAAGTAAGAACAGTTACAGCAGACATTCAAAGGAGAGCGGAATTAGATAAAGCCAGGCAGGCAAAGATGCAAAGGATAGACTAGATAAAAAGGTCCAGGAGTGGAAACAAACTAAACGAGTCTGGGAAGAAGAGCTCGCGCAAACCCAGCTGTTAGATAAAATGGTTGAAAAAAAGTAAAAGACTACCGAGTTCCAAAAGGACACTCACAAAGAGTGCAAACCGCGTCTGAGGCTGAGGAAATGGAAGCTGAGACTGAACCGACTGATAAATCTGATGCTGAAAAGATGGAGGATATCCTCAACCTCATCAGAGGATTTATCAGTATGTTCAATTTAGACGACATGAAACACCTGTTGATGCAGTTCGCAGAGTTTGTACGAAAAAAGAGCGATCCCATGGTAATGGTCTTTGAGGCCCTTAAAATAATCGCGGATTTTAAAAGTAACAGTGAGTATCAAACCCGTCATGGCTAGGTCCCAAAAAGAATCCTTTAAACTAATATTTTGGAATGCGAACGGCATATCTCCAAGAATAAATGAACTTCGGAACTATGTAAAGGAAAATGACGTAGATGCCTTATTAATTCGGAAAACTAGAGTTAGAGAAAATAAAAAACTAAACATAACCTTCTACTATGGCTATCATAATCTTAGCTCAAATACCAATGCTAGAACGCCCCATGAAGGAACAGCAATATACATTAAAAGAAATATTCCCCACGAGGAACTAAATAATATAAATCTTCAAGGTATAGCAAATACTAGTATAAAAATTAAAATTAATAATACTAGCCCATCTATCTTAACCTCAACAAATGTCAAAAATATGAGTGGAGTAAATGCAGCTGCGCAACTGGAACTGCTTTTCTCGCGATATCCAAACACGATACTCGCAAACGACTTCAACGCACACTATCGAGCGTGGGGCTGTAGGAGAGCCAATTCACGCGGTACACAGATACACAGACTGCTGAACACGACAAACACCAACATTATTGCACCATCGACACCAACCTACTTCTCAGGCGCCAACGGCTCATTCATAGATTTTGTCCTAACGAGAAACATAGATTACGCTCACACTATTCGATTACGCTCACACTTCGCTCACACTATGAATTCGACTCGGATCATTTACCGGTACTGGTGACATTCGACCTGAACACACCCCTTCCAGCCTCTCTGGGACATGAGAGGTTCAACTGGGAAGTATTCAAAAGAGCACTCTTTGAGCCGCACTTAGTACCTGACATAATGAGCACGGCGGATATTGACTCTGCCACGCACACACTCACAGCAGAAATCAAGAGAGCAATTGCCTGTGCCACAACACATCGTGAGTCTCCAAAAATGCCCACACTTTCCCACCATGTCAAACAATTAGTCAGGCAGAGAAATAGAATGCGTAACACATGGCAGGCTAACAGAGACCCCGCCCTTAAAAGGGAGCTTAACATACTCACGTACAAAGTCAGGAAAAAATTGTCGCAGAAAAGCAGCAAAAGTATAAAGAACTAATCGAATCCCTTAGCCCAGAAGACGAATCCTCTGACAATTCGCAAAAAGACTCAGGAAACCTCAAATTAAGCTCCCGCACTAATAGACGGCTCTAAAATCGCGTAATCAGACGAGAGAAAAAGCCGATGCGCTCGCAAGCCATTATGAAAAACAATTCCAACCAAACCACGATCTAATGTGTCAGGATCCCTAAGAATAGTTAGACAAACTTTAAATAACTTCAGGAATTTCCCGGTAACGGCTGAGATTAACCCAGCCACCCCGCAGGAGATAGTAGAAATTATCAAAAACCTCCCAGGGCACGACAAAATCAGAAATATTGCGGTTAAAAACCTACCCTTAAACGTAATACGTTACTTGACTATCTTAATAAATAAAATATTAAAACTAAACTATTTCCCCAAAGAATGGAAGGAAGCGATAATTATAACAATCCATAAGCCAAGTGAGAATGCCACAATTCCAGCCAACTAGAGACCAATTAACTTGCTACCGACACTTAGTAAAATTACTGAGAAAATAATTCTTAAGAGACTGAACACGCACCTTAGTGAGAATGACATTATCATTCTGGAGCAGTTTGGATTTCAGCCAAAGCACTCCACCACTCATCAATTGCTGAGAGTGGTAGAGTACATATCTTCTGGTCTCAATAACAAGACACCCACAGCTGCGATTTTTCTGGACATACAAAAAGCCTTTGATAAAGTGTGGCACTGTGGATTAGCGTACAAATTGATAACTTTAAAAGTCCCTAACTTTTAATCTCATACTTAAATAACAGACACTTTCAAGTCATAGTAGGAGGTAACTTATCTACACCCAAGCTCATTAAAAGTAGTGTACCGCATGGTTCTATCCTGAGCCCGACACTCTTTAACATATACCTGAACAACATCCCCAAGACTCCAAACACAGAGCTGGCACTCTATGCAGACGACAGTGCAAAACACTTGCAAAACACCCTATGCCTCAGTAATGCACAGACAGCTACAACAACACTTAGACATACTCCAAACTCAGCTGGAAAAATGGCGAATAAAATTAAACCCCAATAAATGTCATTGGATTTATTTCTGGAGGAAACATAAACCTCCGCCGCCACAGTACATAAACAACCATGCCCTAGGCGCGGAAAAATCTACTAAATACCTAGATGTAACGATAGATTCCCACCTAACCTGGAAAAAGCACGTAACGAACTTAATCAAAAAAGCGTATATAACTACAGGAGCCTTATACCCAATAATAGGAAACGGAAATATCAGTTATCAAAACAAACTCCTAATTTATAAATCTGTCATCCGCCCGGGAATGCTGTATGCAGCACCCGTATGGGGATATGCCTGTAAAACTGCAATAGACTTCCTAGAGACAAAACAAAATAAAATCCTACGGATTATCAGGAAAGCTCCCAGGTACTTAAAAAACTCGGTAATTAGGAATGACTTCAAAATAAAAACTGTTAGAGCCCAAATTAAAAAGCTAGCGCTTAAATTTTACAAAAATTTGACATCCGTTCTAAATGAACTATTATTCAATCTGCTTGACTATGATCATCGCAAGGCTAAATCTTGTAAGAGACCCCGCGCTGTTCTAAACATCGATAATCGGAATTAAAAAATCCCACCTCAAACATCTGATATTAAATAAAACTCGCGACTAATGTTTTATAAATAATGTTCTAAACTCTAAACTGCCAAAATGCTAGGTAACCCTTAGATCTGCATCAACCCCCCAAACTGCTTAAACTCTAAATGTGCAACAAACTGCCACACTAGGAGCTAGGACAAATAATAAAAAGTAGTAAATAAAAACCTCAAACCTCCAATTAGGGTCACGGAATTAATGTCACAGTTTGACGATAAGAACCACATATTGAAACTGGAGCTATGGGGCTTCGCGCCTGGTGCTCTGTCTTGTACGACACTCGTATCTATATTTAAAAGTAATGTTTTTCTTCCTGATTCGTTGATATAGTGAACTTAAATATATCCTGCAGACTTTGAAATTTATGAGGCGAGGTTGAAGCTAGGTGGACGAGTGGTTCCGGCGATGGACTACAAATCCATTGGCATCTTCCCGCGTGGGTTCGAGTCCCAGCCTCGTCGCCCCTCCTATCTTGTTTGAGAATTTTGTGTAGAATTTAATGCAATATTTTTCCACATGGTTCTTCGATATAGAGAAATTAAATATTCCCGACAAAAATGAAGTATTCCGAGGCGAGGTGGCTTAGTGGTTAAGGCGATGGACTGCTAATCCATTGGGCTGTGTTCGAGTCCCATTCTCGTCGTCTTAATTTTTGTTTAAGAATTTTGTGTAGAATTATATGTAATATTTTTCCAAATGGTTCTTTGATATAGAGAAATTAGATATTTCCAACAGAGCGGGAATTTTGTGAGGCGAGGGACTGCTAAACCAATGGGCTTGGATCTCTTGGGTTCGAATCCCAACCACATCATCTCTATTTTTGTTTAAGAATTTTGTGTATATTTAAAAGCAATATTTTTCTTCCTGGTTCTTTGACAGAGAATTTAAGTATTTCTGATAAAATGGGTATGTCCGGAGGCGAGATAACCGAGTGGTTAAGGCGATGGTCTGCTAATACATTGGGCTCTGCCCGAGTCGGTTCGAATTTCTTCCTCCTAATGTCTACGCTTTTAAGGATTTTGTGTCCAACTAAATACAATATCTTTCTTCCTGATTCTTGGAATTAGAGAAATTAATTATTTCCGGCAAAATGGAAATGTTGTGAGGCGAGATGGTCGTGTGGTTAAGGCGATGGACTGCTAATCTATTGGTATCTCCCGCGTGGATACGAATCCCATCATCGTCGTCTTGGTTTTTGTTTAAGAATTTTGTGTATAATTGAAAGCAATATTTTTCTTCCTGATTCTTTAGTATAGAGAAATAAAATATTTCCGACAGAATGGAGATGTTTTGAAACGAGGTTACCGAGTGGTTAAGGCAATCAACTGCTTTCGATTCCCATCCTCGAGAAATTAGATATTTCCAACAGAGCGGGAATTTTGTGAGGCGAGGGACTGCTAAACCAATTGGCTTGGATCGCTTGGGTTCGAGTCCCAACCACATCATCTCTATTTTTGTTTAAGAATTTTGTGTATATTTAAAAGCAATATTTTTCTTCCTGGTTCTTTGACAGAGAATTTAAGTATTTCTGATAAAATGGGTATGTAGGGAGGCGAGATAACCGAGTGGTTAAGGCGATGGACTGCTTTCGAGTTCCATCCTCATCGTCTCCATTTTCGTTGAAGAATTTTGTGTACAATTAAAAGTAATATTTTTCTTTCTGATTCTTTGGTATAGAGAAATTAAATATTTCCGGAAAAATGGAAATGTTGTGCGGCGAGGTGGCCGAGTGGTTAAGGCGATGGACTGCTAATTCAATTGGAACTTCCCCCGTGGGTTAGAGTCCCATCCTCGTCGTCTCCATTTTTGTTGATGATTTTGAGTATAATTAAAAGCAATATTTTTCTTCCTGATTCTTTGATATAGAGAAATTATGTATTTCCGGCAGAATTGAAATGCACAGGACGAGGTACCCGAATGTTTAAGGCGATGACCTGTTAATACATTGGTCTCTGCCCGAGTGTGTTCGAATTTCTTCCTCCTCATGTCTACGCTTTTAAGAATTTTGTGTCAAACTAAGTGCAATATTTTTCTTCTTAATTCTTTGATCTAGTGAAATTAAATATTTCCCGCGGAATGGAAATGTTGTGAGGCTTGGTGATCGTGTGGTTAAAGCGATGGATTGCTAATCTATTGGTATCTCCCGCGTGAATACGAGTCCCATCTTCGTCGTCTCCATTTTTGTTTAAGAATTTTGTGTTTAATTGAAATCAATATTTATCTTCTTGATTCTTTGATATAGAGAAATTAAATATTTCCGATAAAATGGAAATATTGCGATGCGCGGTAACCGAGTGGTTAACCCAGTGGATTTCTAATCCGTTGAGCTCTGCCGTCGCCTCCGAAAGCAGAGGCCGAACTACTGCCCCCCTCTACACCTCGATACGTAGGAGGTGTAGGCCCTAGTCTGGCCTTCGAATTCCGCCGCCTCAACTTTTCTGGAAAGTTCTCCCCTACTAGACCGTCACCTCCGAAAGCAGTCCTCCGCTGCTTTCGGAGATGACGACTCTGCCCGCCTGGGTTCGTGTCCCATCCACGTCGTCTTAATTCTTGTTTAAAGATTTGGTGTAGAATTAAATGCAATATTTGTCTTCCTGATTCTTTAATATTAGGAAATTAAATATTTCCGGCAGAATGGAAATGTTGTAAGGCGAGGTGGTTAAGGCGATGGACTGCTAATCCATTGGGCTCTGCCCGCGTGGGTTCGAGTCCCATCCCTGTCGTTTCCATTTTTGATTAAAAATTTTAGTCCAATTAACTGCAATATTTTTCTTCCTAATTCCTTGATATAGGGAAATTAAACATTTCCGGCAGAATGCGAGTATTGTAAGGCGAGGTGGCCGAGTGGTTAAGCCGAATGAATGCTAATCCACTGGGATCTGCATTTGCGGTTTCTAATCACATACTTCTCTTGTCTGTCGTTTTAAGAATTCGGTGCTCAAATAAATGTAATATTTATCTTTCTGATACTATTATATAGTGAAATTCTTGTTTCCCGGTAGAATAGGTATGTTGTGAGGCGAGGTGGCCGATGGGTTAGATCGATGCGTTGCTAATACATGCTGGCATGGATTCAAATTCCATCCTCGTCATTTCCATGTTTTAATAATTTTGTTCCTATTTAAATACAATTTTTTTTACACAATGATATAGAGAAATAAGTTTTAGGCAAAATTTGAACGTTTGGAGACAGAGTGCTCGAGTGATTAAATCGAGTTACTGCTAAATAACTCGTATCTATGACATATATACTGATACTATGACATAGAGAATTTATTTTTTCCTGGTAGAATAGGAATATCGTGAGACGATGTGGCTGAACAAATAAAGCGATGGACTTCTAATCTAATGTTCTCTTCCGGCGTGGTTTCAAATTCCATCTTCGTCGTATCTATATTTTAATGAATTTTGTTCGCAATCAAATTTAATAATTTTTTCTGATAGTTTTATACAGAGAATTATTTTTTTCGGCAGATTAAGAACGACTTAAGACGAGGTGCTGGGGTGTTTAAGGCGGTGGAATGCTAAGCTTTGGGCTTCACTTGTTTGGATTTTAATCCCAACCTCATTGTGTCTACTTTATTTAAAATTTTGTTCCCAATAAATTGTAATATTTTGATTTCTGCTATTATGATATTCAGAGCCACCCTCTTCCCTTCCCGGAGAATTATGGAAAGCTGAATCTTTGCACAGAGCATGGGCACGTGACGTTATACGGAAAAATTTACCCTTAGGTATCCAAGGAAAAATTCTCGTTTGTTTAACAGTATGGAAATTTTCGTCATTTCTGTATTAAAAACGGTTAAGTTAGAAATTTCTAATCGTTTAGTCCCTAATTTTAGTAGGATATATCTAAATTTCTTCTTCATGGATATTTCTTCTTCATGGATATTCCAATCTACTTTCATGGATATTCCAATCTTCTTTCATGGATATTTTTAATTTACCGGAAAATAAATCATTCACTTTCACTAAAATATATGCACGTGTTTCTTTAAGAAAATTCGTTATATACCTTTCCGTTCTCACTCGCATCCTCTCTGTAGAATTTGCTGAGAAATGTATACATCTACAGAAACGGTAGCTAGTGACTACTGCAAAAGTATAGTATATATTAACTTACAATCACTTAAAGAATACTTTAGCAAATGAAATTTTTAAAAAATATATTGTTTCTCTAGTTTTCTAATTAACTTATTTTCAGCACAAAGATAAATTTCGAAGTTTAATGGGTCTAGTTTAAATTTTTATTTGCCATCACCTTCAGTTTACCATTACCCGCAATGGTAAGAATAATGTCCCTTTGCTCTTACGTCTCTGCGCATTCTACTACGCAGGCTGTTTATTTAAGCTTGTGCCCATGCTCTATATACTTATAGTATTAACGGCCGGACTGAACCCAATGGGGCCAAATTTTCGATTTGCCTTCTCATCAGGGGCAGAGAAAATGTATTTTTAATACTTTCTAGACCCTCCTAAAACCCTCCGGTGATTTAGAAGGCTGAATATTTGCCCACATTGGAATTTTCTTGAATTGAATTTTATTTAGTGGCATATAAAAATAGTATTCATTTCATTTTCTGTACAAAAAAATATCTATATAATAATTATCCAGCATACATTCTCTAATAGTATCGACAACGGGACAGAACTTAACAGAGCCAGAATTTTAATTTCTTCCCTGACGGGAGTCGAAAATGAGGAGAAGGATCGAAAAGTGTTTTCTAACCCTCTAGGTTTAAAAACCTCCAGACCTAAAAGATTGAAACTTAGCACATTTATAATACTGACTGTGGGACATAACGTAATTATTTTCAATTAAAATGACCACTCTAAGATGACCAAGCTAAATGACATTCAAAATAAATGTTAAAACTGTTAAACGAAAATATTGAACAAATTTTTAAGAAAATAAAATTCGTTATAAAAAGTTGTAACGTATTATTATTTCATACTGTAGAACATGGTGTAGAGAAAGTGTTGTTTTCACGGAAATTTTCGATTTCGAGATATGGATGCCAATATATGTTTTCAGATCTCATGGACACATTTTATCGGCTTTCTCCCGTGTAATGGAATCTAGCGTTACATGAGTAAATTTGTATTTTCCTTTTTAAATTTTTTATTTTATAGACTATCAGTTGAATGGCGTTTTAGACACGTTAATGCAATAAAAACACAAAACAAAAACTCAAACAATTCGAAAGCATTTAATCCGAATTTTTCTGTAATATCCCTGCAATAGGGTAATTTTTACTTTTTCGTACTATAGATTATGACATAGAGAAAGTATTATTGTCACGAAAACATTCTATTCCAAGGCCAATATATATTTTAGGATCTCTTGAACACGTTTAGGCTATTTATAGAGTGATGTCCGTCTGTCTGACTGTGGTCGATTTCTTGTGTACACGATTGCTGCCAAAATATTAATGGCTTTTCATTAAACGTTATATATGACTTTGTTAAAAAAATGACTTTGTTAAAAATTTAGAACTAGGTAAACTTTTAAAATTCGAGTGAAAACTCATATTTAAATTTTCTTAACATGGCAACATAGGACAAAGTTAGACATGATCTATATATATAAAAAAGAAAAGTATGTATGTTTATATGTATGATCCAATATCACGGGAGAACGGCTGAACCGAATTTGATGAAATTTGGTGGGTAGTCTTAAAATAGCTCCACTGAAAATTTAGTCTATGTTTCGAGTTTATAACACCAGGGGTTGTCGCGATATTAATGAAAAACAAAACTTTTGTGTGTCTCATCATCACGAGAGAACAGCTGCACCGAATTTAATGAAATTTTGTAGGTAGCTTAAAAATAGTCCCTCATAAATTTAGTCCAAGTTTCGAGTTTCTAAGGCCAGAAATTGTCGAGATATTAATGAACAAGAAAGGTCAATCATGCATAAAGCATTGATTATGAAACACTTTCCAACTTCAATGCAATTTTATACAAACATCTCTCAAATGCGATACATTCCTCGGTAATATATTTAAAATTATCACAATACCATATAAATTTATTATATTTGAAAACTTCATCGAAGAAAGTGAACTTCATTCAAATGACGGCATTGAAATATAAATTGCCTGGTTTAAGCATCTCAAAAATGCGATACATTCCTCTGAAATATTTTTTAAATTATCATAACACTACAATAATTTATTATATTTGAAAACTTCATCGAAAACAAATGAACTTTATTCAAGTGACGTCATCGAAATATAAATCGCCTGTATATAAAAGCAGCATTTCATTTATAATCATTTTTCCAATCGTTTAATTCGTCACACTACTATAATAACTTATTCTATTTAAAAATTTGAAAAATTGTTATCTACCATATTTATTTTAAAATGTGAAACCTTTCTCATATATAAAATAATTAAACTCTTGGAATATTTATTATATAATATATCTCTTTTGAACACTTTACAACAAAGTTGAAAAGTGTTTATGACTTTGTTTATTCTGTCTGTCTGTCTGTCCGTTAGCACGATAACTGCCGTAAAAATGACTTAATCAAAATAAAATTTTGGTAGGTTGTTCAGACGGTCTGTAGGACCTATGGGAATATAAATGAATAATATCATCCAATTAGTTTTGGATTGAACCCGGGTTGAAAAAATGAAATACATTGAGCCCTATGGGACCTAATTTTTCAAACTTTTTTTAAGCGGATTTAAAATTCACAAATTGCTTCGAAAATTTTAGGTAATATTCAAATGGTTCCATAAAATATATAAAAAAATTCAGCGAAATATATTCAGTAGTTTTTAAATAAAAATTAAAATAATAGTTACACCTCTTATATGAAACGATCACGTGACCATGATATGAAAAGATCACATGACCCTCTTCAAAATGATATATGGCATCCCTCTTGTCTCAAAATGGTGATTTTTTAAGCTCCTTTTAATTCATATTGAGTGTTGTATCCGTCCTAAAACCACTTTATTTTTGCGCAAATTCTGTGCATCTACATACTGAAACAACGCAATAACAATATATTTCAGTTTAAATGATCATCCAAATTTGCTTATTTCTACAACGAAGCCTATTTTTCACTTAAGTAAAATGTAAACAGCAGAATATGTAGAATGAGTTGTATTAGAATTGCTGTATTTCTTTAACACAAAATTATTTAGCCCATGGAGTCTGCATAGCTGATATGAATGAAATCTTCATTGATTTTACAAAGAGAAGGACGATTTTTTTCGATGAAGTTTTAAGCATAGAGTTTAACTACTTGTAGCTACATGGTCTTAATTTTTAAATAAAATAAATTATTATAGTATTGTGATGAATAAAATGAATGGGAAAATGTTATGAATGAAATGCTGTTTTTATAGAGAGATCCAGGCGTGTTATTTTTTCTATGACGTCATTTGAATGAATTTCAGTTGTTTTCGATAAAGTTTTCAAATATAATAAATTATCGTAGTATTATGATAATTCTAAAATTATTACCGAGGAATGTATAACATTTTAGAGATGTTTAAACCAGGCAATTTATATTTTAATGCCGTCATTTGAATGAAGTTAATTTTTTTCGATGAAGGTTTAAGTTTTCAAATATAATAAATTAATGTAGTATTGTGATAAGTTTTTAAAATATTACCGAGAAATATATTGCATTTTAGACTTGCTTAAATAAAATTGCATTGAAGTTGGAAAGTGTTTCATAATCAATGCTTTAAGCATGATTGATCTTTCTTGTTTCTTTCTGGAGGATATAACGAGGGTCAGAATTTAATTGAATCTGTTTTTCTCCCTATATTAAATAATTTTTGTTTAAAAAAACTGCCTATTTTACTGAAAATTTTTACATATTTTATGGGATAATTTAAATATTTCCTAAAAATTTTGAAGCAATTTGTGAATTTTAAATTTGCTTAAAAAATGTTTGAAAAATTAGGTCCCATAGGATTCAATGTATTTCATTTACTCAATCCGGGTTCAATAAAAAACTAATTGGGTGATATTATTCATTTATATTCCCGTAGGTTCCACAGACCGTCTGAAAAACATACTAAAATTTCATTTTGATAAAGCCATTTTTACGGCAGTTATCGTGCTAACGGACAGACAGACAGACAGACAGACAGAATGAACAAAAGTCATAAACACTTTCAACTATGTTGTAAAGTGTTAATAACGGAACTTTTTCTTAGGAGTTCTATTCTGTAACTCCGTGATTCCCAACGAAAAAGGTTGGAAATCGTTGGTTTATAACGTGAAAGTCAATTAACTCTCTGAGTTTTGCGGGAGTTTATTGAACGTATTAGTCACTTTTGAAATATGAATTTAAATGGAAACTATCACCATGGTTTATTTTTAACAGGCTTACTCAACAAATTTCATTAATTTGGGTAATAAATAAATGAATATAAAAATATCTATCTATCTATATATATATATAAATAAGAAAAGTATGTATGTATGATCCAATGGATCTGATTGGCCAAAGAGTGGCCAATCAGCTCCATTTTTTTTTTTTACATAATGCAATGAATTTACTTCTTTCACATTGAATAAGAACAATGTATAAGATTCACGATCCTATATGTTCCGGTATAATTTTTATCAGAGTTTTGGATCGTAAATCCTGAGCAACGCCAGGTAATCAATCGGTGCTAGTTATGTATAAAAGGAGTTATTTATTTATAGCTCAGTGATAACGAAACTTGACAATTTCAATCATCGTAGTGAAAAATAGCCGTGATACAATTTTAGCGTTGGTAACGTCATTAACCCCTCTCAAGGTTTACATTGTCAACCTTAGTATCAATCGAAAGTTTTTTTTTTTCAGGCCCTTTGAAATGAAAGGTAACATGCTATAATTGCGGTCATTTGGAGCAACAATACAGATTTTTCAAAAAAATTTCTTGCAAACTTTGCAAAATCTGAGGGGGAAAGAAATCATAGCTACTTAACAGATTCTGCTATTAGAAAGTCAAGTTCAGCCACACTTCAGTTAAATTTTTAAGAGCGTTAGTTCCCCTGTGTATGACAGACTCAATTACTAGAAATATAAATAAATCAATAACTAAATAAACAAAAAGTTTCATTTAGGGGCGGGGGATTTTTTGTGAAGCTCATTTCTAATAGCTTCATCAGTACAAAAATATATTTTCAGATTATAAAAATATGAATGCGTCTATCTCCATACAAAAAACCACCCCATTCGTGACATCTCAAACAGGGGCGAATCAATCGGTCACGTGACTACCCCCCTCCCCCCATCACGCAATCCCTTACCATTATAAAAATATCACTCCATTCATCCTCGTTTTCGCTCTTATTTGTAACGTGATTTTTATAATTACCCTGATCCACTGTGTATTCTGTGACCCCTATTCGTGCGTATACTTCACATAAAAGGGGGGTTGGGGGAGGGAATTATATACTCCCCTCTGATCCCCGGGGAGACAATGATTATTCCACAATAACACTCCCATTACATATCCTGTGGATAAGCTCCTGATTTTTTTTCCATGACCCCCATGTCATTAATCAAATAATGTGCATGAGGGAAAGGATTTCATTTACGGTAGGGGGAGGAGATGACTTCCGCAGAATTAAACTGAGGTGTGTTAAGTGAATTTCATGATTTTACACAAGAGGAAGGGTAAATAATGAGACTACACTCGACTCTCTCATACAGTTTATTCCATATTGTCCAGGTCTACTTATATTGTAATCGGCAAGCCCAATCTTTGATGACATTTTGTGTGTGCGTGTGTGTCTTTTAGGGCATATTTCTTAGAGTTGTCAGGGCATATTACTTTGCTCTCTTGGCGAGTTAGAGAACAGTGTGGTGCAAGTAAGGCGTTAAAACTTCATATTAAGGAAACGACGCCAATATCGTTTGAGATAATAATTCAGATGGCGCTGGGGTAAGATAAGTAGTCCGACATTGTATGTATTTCTATGGCGAAAGGCCTAAAGTAGTTATTTAAACTGTGAATTTTGTAAACATAAATTATTAGCGCAATGCAAATTAGAATTTAAACAATAAAAAATATTCCTACGTATTCAAAATTATTTTATCTTTCAATTTATTTTTATCTCCATATATTCTGTACTCCTACAACTATGAAAACATATTGGTTAATTATACTCATAATTAGGGAACCCGTCTTTAAAAATAATCAAAAATACATATACTAAATATTACACCTTTCTCTTGTATCAACTAACAATAGCGACTACTTTACTAACACTAGATATAATTCTCAAAGTATTGTGGTATTTTCAAGCTTTTCATTTAAAAGGAGTTTTATCTCCTTCATTCTATAACTCCAGGCATAAAGGAGTGCACAACAAAAGTTACACTTGGGGTTTAGAAACACCCCAGAAGTTTGATAGTGTATAATAGAAGTTATTTTGGGAGATAGCAAGCTCAATAAAACCTATAAAAGTACTAACTAAATATCAGAACCTGTGGGCTATAGCATATGTTTCGAACGGTGTAACAAATGAGATTCGACAAAAAGTAAAATTTGGCTGTCATTTTGAACAGGATGTAATAAATGATTAATAAAATCATCAACGCTGCACAGATCCAAAGATTCCAGAAGTATCATAGCAGTCATTCCAAAAGTAAATGATTGATTTGCATTAATTTAATAATATGTTCCCGAAATAAACAGGCGATATGCATCGAAATAAATTTACTTAATAATACGTTTAACATTCAGTGGAAGGCAAAATAGCAAATAATTCTCTGCAAAATGCAAGGTTTTCAAGCATAGGTTAAAATTTTCTTGATAGATATGCTTTTAGTAGATTAAACAAACATTTTACTTTAACTGAGGTAACCAGGGCCTGTTTAATTCACGGGCCTAAGGGGCCGCGACTCAGGGCCCCCAAATTTGAAGGGGCCTCTAAATTTTGTATCTGATAAAAAATTTAAACAGAAATAATTTTTTAAATGATTTAACACATGCAATATTAGTTTTTATTTAACATTATAAAATATGCTAATAATTTTAAATATTGTGCATCCTCTAAAATCTTAATATATTACTTTGAAGTAAAAAGTTTGTACATGCATCAAGTTTCTTACATATAACAAAGGGCCTTCGACACTGTGATCCTAAGGCCCCAAATTTGTCAGGTGTTGGTGTTTTGCATGTGTTTGGTACGCCGTGAGTGCATAGGGTCCCCGAATAAATACGAGGCCCTGGGCCCTACTTTGGCTTGATCAAGCTCTGGATGATGTAGCCTAAGAAAAGTATGGTGATCGTGATTTAATCACAAGACGATTTTTCTATAAATATATTGGTAGTATCTCTGATGCCAAATATGACTTTTTCCAATTTGTGGGTGAGTAAGTAGGTGTCAAATCATGGATCAAATCATTCGTCATCTCAAAAACCACCGTAGCGATTTAGACCAAATTTTGGGGACAAGTTTTGAATATTATGTAGATGTGAATGCAGATCAAAAAAATTCCAAAAAATATATATAGTTTAGCTATAAAACGAAATTTTGTGAAAATCGTTAGTCTTTCATAATCTCGAAAACCGCTGAAGCCATTTGGACCAAATGCGTATATGGTATACTGCGTATGTTGTTTAAATGTGAACGAAAAAAAAATCGAAAATGCATATTTTTTAGCTATGAAACGAGATTTTATCAAAATCAGTGAGTGTGTGTTCCAAATTATTGCGACGATCGAAGATTATGTATGTATACCTTTGTTCAATCCTTACCTTGTATAAATGTTGTCTGTGTAATTTAGAAGTTGAATTTCCATTTGCTACACTTGGAAAGTCTCGGAATTACCCCTATCTTATAGTATTCAGAATTAAAGCAAACGTTTGTTTTTAACATTTTCCAACATAGTTGTAAAGTGTTTATAACTTTGTTCATTCTGTCTGTCTGTTTGTCTGTCCGTTCGCACGATAACTGTTGTAAAAATGACTTTATCAAAATGAAATTTTAGTATGTTGTTCAAACGGTCTGCATGACATATGAGAATGGAACTGACTAGTATTATCCAATTAGTTTCGGATCTAACCCGTGTTGAAAAAATGAAATACATTGAACCCTATGGGACCTAATTTTTCAAGCATTTTTAAGGAGTTAAAATTCATAAATTGCTTCGAAAATTATAGGAAAATTAAAATTATCAAGTAAAAGGTGTAAAAAAAAATCAGCAGAATATGTTGCGTAGTTTTTTAAATAAAAATTTAAATAGTAATTACACCCATATTATAAAGGCGGGCCAACGGCCGTACCGTGCTGAAAACACCGGTTCTCGTTAGATCACCGAAGTGAAGCAGCATCGGGCGCGGTTAGTACTTGGTGGGTGACCACCTCGGAACGCCGCGTGCTGTTGGCCATCTCGGGTGCGGTATCCCCGTGGTTTGCGCGCTAGATTTGCACGCTGCCACAAATGCCGCCGTGTTCATGCGGAGTACGATCACGTTAAACATGTGGGTCCGTAAGTCCTTCCGAGAGGTTGGTGGTAGGGGAAGGAGGGTACGGTCCCTGTGGATGCCTCCCCCACTGGGTTCCGGTCTAAATTGGGTGGCACTTCCCGGCCGTCCATACAGTTACCTTACACCTTTCTGGTAGGTCGGACGGTCTGGGTCTCAACAACAACAACCCATATTATAAAGAGATCACGTGGCTCGTTTCAAAATAAAACATGGCATCCATTTTTTCCCCTATATAAAAATCGTATATTCGAAGATCTTTTAAACTTATATTTAGCGTTGCATCCGTCCTAAAACCGCTTTATTTCTGCATATTATCTGTGTATCTAAATTCTATGTCAACGCAATTGCAATATTTTTTTTATTTTAAATTACCACTAAACTTTGATTATTTCTACAACGAAGCCTAATTTCTATAGCATGCAGAATGTAAACAAATCAAGCGATTGTAAGATGAGTTGTATAAGAAATGCTGAATGTTTTTCCCTCAAATTTATTTATCTCTAGAGTCTGGAATATAAGTAATATGAATGAAAAATTCATTGATTTTACATAGAGAAACAGACGATTCTTGTTGGTTATTTTTATTGAAATTAAAAAATAATTCATGTATTCTTATATGTTTCATACATACTTTTAAAACACAAATGCAAGAACTGCGAATTTTTTAAAGTTAATTTTTTAAATCCAACGTTTTCGCCCTTATTCTGTGCTCGTCAGCATGGAATAACCTATACCTGGAATGACAGTAAGAAAAATTCGCAATTTGCCACAATTTTAATAAACTGTGCATGTTGTTACTGGTGGAATTTTTTTTTCTGAGTACTTCAGACCACAGTTTGAGTGATATTTTGTGTACGAAATAAAGTTATGAAAATCTTGAATTCAGAATATTTCGTTTTTGAATATTTCATTTTCTTGAATTTAGAACATTGATTTAAAGTAAAATATTAAATGAACCATTTGCGAAAAAAAGAATATAAAGAGATACATTTTTTTTCACGATACAAGTGCAGCTAAACAATATCGATCAGTGGATTTTTGGTAAGAGAAGGGGGGGAGGTCGAGGACCAAATAAAGGAGGGACTGGGAGTGCTGAATTTCGTCTTCCAATATGAAATATATAGGAAAGTAACATAATTTTACAGCTAATAGATATTATGACCTCCCTGCCTATGCCAATTATATGAAGTATGAATGCATATGGAAGTAAAATGGAGCTTCTGACTCCAGTTATCGATTTCCAAATTTTGAATTCATACTGGGTGGTATAAGTGCATCTAAACAATAACCAGCCGTAGCGCAGGCAGATTTTCGGCAAAAGGAGGTCGATGACCGAATGGAGGTGACAGTACTGAATTACGTTTTCTTAATATGAACCACATAGATAACTAATATAATTGCTCAGCTAATGGGGCTTATGAACTCCCCTGCTTATGCCACTTATATGAAGTATGGATGTGTGATAAAGTGAAGTAGAGCTTCATAATGTTTTCCAGTATTTGAATTCCTACTGTATTGTATTAAGATACAAGTGCAATTAGACAATATCTGGCAATAGCCTTGACAGGTTCTCGAAAAATGGGGGAGAGGGGGAGCGGTAGCCAAATAGGATGTATTAGAGTGCTGAAGTTCGTTTTCCTATATGAACCGTATGGGAAACTCATATAATTGCATAGCCAATAGGGAGGTGGGGAGGGTTATGACCTTTCCGCCTACGTCATTGACGTGAGGTATGAATGTATGAAAAAGTTACCTTTTGAGCTTCCAGCTCAAAATATCGTTTTTCAATTTTTGAATTCCTGCTGTACAGTATTATAATACAAGTGAAACTAAAACAATAACAAGCTGTAGCGTTTAGAGGATTTCGCCAGAAGGGGGTCGTTGACCGAATGAGGTGTATTAAAGTACTGAATTTTATTTTCCAATATGAACTGTATGGAAACTAATGCAATTATTCAGCCAATGAAAAGTTTTGACCCTCATGCCTACTCTACTGATATGGGATATGAAGGCATGAGAAAATTAAGTGGACATTCATTCCATCGCCCGATATTATTTTCCAATTTTGTAATTCCTACTGTACTGCAATATAATTGAAGTGCAACTAAACAATACCGGCCAGCAGCATATCCAGGGTCTCAGAATAGGGGGGGGGTCGATGACTGGGTGGTTAGAGGGCTGAATTTCGTTTCCCATATGAAATATTTCACAAGTGATTTTAAATCAAAGTAAATTTACCGACTGAGAGTACTTTTTCCGACCTAAATATTTTCGAGAGAAGGGGACGGGGGAGGAGAGTCACCCCAACTCTCACAAATCTTCTCTTCTGTCGACTCTGACTATTTCCACTGCCAGCGGTTGCATAATATTACTAATATATTGAAGTCGCGTCAGAATTAACTACTCTACAAACAAGCGGTTTACTTTGATACACTATACAAGAGAGGTCAAAACAACACCTTTTGACCTTCAAATTGACTTGGAGCATTCACATACATCACTTGGAGCATTCACATACGCATCCGTTGAGGAAGGTAAACAGAATTCGGAGAAAAGTAACGAGGAAAAAAATGGGAATTGCTGTCCAAATATTTTTATTCCCGGTAGAAATTCGAGCCAGGTCCATAATCAGGAGGTGTCAAAGGGAAACCCCCAGGGCCGTAGCCAGACAGATGCCAGAGGGGGATCAGCCCCCCAAGAAATATACTCAGCCCGCCTGATAAAAATGTTAGAAGAGATATGAAATTTCATCGAAAATGTCATCCACATTTTGCATAATTTATTTTTGTGAAATTTTTTTTATAAATTACTTCGTTTTAATTTATCTGAATGTGTGATTATACTGATAATCAATTTATTTACATATTTTATTTAAAAATTATGACAATAGTATTTGGGATACTTTTGTATTATTGAAGGTTTCATTGTTATACATTATAATTAAAATCAACAGATAAGTAGTTAAGAATAAATATTAAGCATTAACTTGTGTTAATTTTCCGAAATTTTCTTCAATAAATTAACAGATTTACTACTAATTAATGCTTATACTAAAATCAATTGTAATTGTTATTAAAATTGATATATAGTAGCTATATGGATAATAATAATTAACTTTTAGCTTACAAATATAAATATGTTATTATTTGTTAATAATTTATATGGATTGAAATATATAATCGTAACTATCATGGTTTATAAATGCTAATGATTAATTGAATTTTTGGTGAGCCCCTCCTTTAAGACTATCGAGCCCCCCTTGAATTTCACTATTGCCCCTCTTCAATTTCGTCTCTGGCTACGGCCCTGAAGCCCCCTGATACTCAGTAATTTTTAACCCCTCTTAAATTTCAGTCAAAGCATTTCCCATATGAACCAGTAATTAAATTTAAGGTTTTCAAAATGAAAAAAGTGGTGTGGCAGCACATGATTTTCCATATATAATGCAATTAATTTACTTATTTCACAGTGAACAAATGATATATAACATACACGGAACAATTTTTTCAACGTTAAATTGCACATTTGATTTTTTTTTTTTATGAATGACAGCATGTAAAGCCATTTGAAATGCCCTATTAACTTATATTTCACCCAAATATAACTTGACAGTTAATAATATTGAGAGCAAGCATCCACAATAAATAAGAATCCACATATTAAAATATTTTAATTAATTCAACAAGTTGGGGTCATTTTTGCAAATTTAGCGATATTTTAACGTTTTGGCGCTAGTTAACGATATTTCGCCAAATTTAGTCACCACTTTCGTTAGATTCAACGCCAAGCGTTAGAGACAGGCGGAAAGGATGGATTTTCTTTTTATAAATAAATGACTATTTGCGAACTGTTGGGCATCACAATAAAGTATTTTTTCTCGTGAATAGAACGAACAAGATCCACTGATGTTAACAAATTTTTCGCATAAAATTGTATATGAAAAGTGAACCTATTTCACAAAAGTTAATACTTTCAAATTTTGTGTTATTTTTTTTTTTCATTTGTGTAAAAAACGTGCAATATCTCGAGAGCTGTTCATGCTAGCATTATAAAGTTTATACCATTTATTTTCTAATTAAAAATTACATAAGAAATGATTATTTATGTAACATTATTAAAAGTTCTGATTTTTAAATTACATATATTTTTTAATTTCATTCGAAAATTTGGGGAACTTCCGAACATTCGATTACGCTTAAAATCAAATCAAACGATTCCAGTATTTACCAATTCTACCACATTTCATTCTTACCATGTTTCATTAGAAATGCTTCATTAGTTCGTGACATATCGCATTCACAGGTTCACACACACACACACACACACACACACACACACACACTAACACTAACACACACACTAACACTAACACACACACACTAACACTAACACACACACATTGACACACACACTAACACTAACACATTAACACACTCATTAACACACACACACTAACACACACATTAATACACACACTAATATACATACTAACACACACAGAGAGAGACAACACCGTCGAAAACTCGAATTCGAATTTTTGAGCCCGTTACCATACATTATTTTATATATGCAGGGAAAGTAATAAAAATCGACTATAATTCTAATCCTATGGAACCGACATGTTTTTACGTGAATAACTGTGAAATAAAACTCAATATTTCAATACGATTATTCGAAAATATTAACTCGTTCAATAAGTTCAAAGTTAAACAAACTTTGTGAGTGGTTTATTTTCTTTCACCTTTCTCAAAACAGTTCAAAATATTACAATATCAATATTAGAACCACCTTTCAAAAATTGTTCAATATATTGAAATATCAAAATTATAATGATCCTTTCAAAATGGTTTAAAATATTAAAATATCGTAATTATAGTCACTATATTTAAAAAATTAAGGACTCGATTCAAAATTCCATTATATACGTGTGCTTATAGAACTTTCAAAGAACTGCATACAGGGGCGTCATGAGAACCAAGCAGTCCATGCGACCTCATGTTTGTCCATGGGAACTCACGTTTACTGAAAGCCTCAAATGTTGTATATTATTTTATTGGACTTTTCTTGCATTTTTTAAAAAACTGATTATAGTGCATTATAGCTAATATCTTGGATTTTATATAATTCTACATTTTATCATGAGTCATTTTTATATCAGTTTATAATTCTTTTTCCTTTTTGGCTACGGCCTTTTCATAGAATTGTAATTGAGCACATTGAGATCATGATATTTACAGTACTCACGGTGCGTACCCCCCCCCCCTCCCTCCTTTGTGATTTGGTGGTTTTAATGTAAGCTCTGTAGCATTTCGTATTTGTTTTAGTTTCAAAGAATTTCGATATTTTGGGATTTTAAGACAACTTAATGGACAACATAAATAAATTGTCGTATAATCGATTTTTCGGATTACCTATTTTCGGATTTATGACGTTTAACTGCATTTGTTGTTTAGATGGGGGCCTCTCATGAAATTTCGTTTGGAGCCTCAGAAAATCTTGGAATGCTATTAGCTGCATATTATTCTCATACTATTTATATAATTGAATTATTGAAATTAGACCTACCTTTTCAAAATAGTTTAACATATTAATATATCGAAATTATAACCACAATATTTTGAAAGCAATTAAGAACTCGATCCATAATTCAGTTATACATTCTTGAGTTTCAAAAAAGCTGTAAATGCTCTTTACAGTTTATATAGCACTTTTAGATTTCGAGATATAAGTATTACAAACCCCAAAAATTTTTCAATTTTCCACAAATTGACAAACTGTTGAGCAAATTGTTGATCTTAAACTATTTCCTGCTCAACATTTTTAATCTTACTGCTTAGATCTATCTTTTATAGTTTATAAAAGTTATCTTTAAAGTGAAAATAAACAGAGTGAAACAGAAACTCGTTCGGACGAAAACTTTTCTCTCGAAAAATATAGTTCAAAATATTAAAATATTGAAATTATTTTTGTATATTTATAAATAACACCCGATTTTCTACAAAACAAGAATAAATTATTTAAAATTTTATCTATTTGATTCGGAAATATAAGCGCCCAAAGTGTATATATTTCCTAAATGTTTCGAATTCGACTAGATAACCCGACCATAGATGTTATTCACCTCAAAAGACTGGGCCCTCCCCCGAGAGGAGGGGCTAATGACGTCACAAACAAACAAAAATGTATCGCGACTATTTTTCACAACAATGATTGAAACTATTAAGTCATCATCGAGCCACAAATAAAACCTTTTATTCATGATTATGCCAAAATTTATCCTATGCTGTCATGTTAAAAAAATATAAAATTTCGAATAAACTTCGAACTTTTCGTTTGAATTAAAAAAAAATTCTATTTAGTTCTAGATTTTTGTGATAACAAAGCTGGATATAAAGTTTCGCGAAAATCCGTTAATATTTGCGACAGCTAGCGTGTATACAAAAAACGCCCACAGATAGACCACAGACAGACGAAAATCACTCCAAAGATAGCCAGAAAGTGCTCAAGGAGGTCCTAAAACATATATTGGCATCAAAATCTCGAATTCGAAAATTTTCGTGAAAGTATGAGAAAGCAAAAATGAATTTCGGTATTAGAAAGTCGAGTTGATGCACTCTCCAGTTGATGTTTAAATGGCCTTTCGCACCAGGCAAGCAATCAGCTTGGTCTAATTCTACTTTCTCATACTTGGTAATATGGTATATAGAAAGTATTGTTTTCACAAAAATTTTCGAATTCGAAACGTTGATGCCAATATATGAAAACCTCCTGAATACGTTTTGATTATATTTGGAGTGATGTCTGTCTGTTTGTCTGTGGTCGATTTTTTTGTGTATACGATAGCTGCTACAAATATTAATGGATTTTCGCGAACCTTTACATCCGGCTTTGTTATCAAAAAATCTAGAACTAGATAAAAAAATTTTTTAATTCGAGCGAAAACTTATTTTAAAAATGAGAAATTCTTGTATGAGGAAGTCGAGATGAGCCACACTCCAGTAAATTTTTAAGGCGATGAACTTTTCTACATTTTTGGTGCATTCACCCCATGAAATTCGGACTCGCTACGGATCTGAGCCCACCTCTAGATTTCTTATCAAGCCCTCTATTAGATAAGTCAAGAAATAAGGAATACGAAGAAAAAAAATCTATTTTATCTTTCTTTGTAAATACTTTGTATCTGCGTACTTCCCAAGATTGTATTTATCATCTATATGCAACAGTTTCTAAATTTTAATTGCATATACTTTCGGGAGATAGGGATCAATTAACTCTTTAAATTATTCTTTGGTCTTTATCGAACTCGAATTTCCAACCAATCGGGATGATTCCCCGTTACATTATGCCATGTATGTAAAATAAGAATGGCAAACTAAAGTTAAAATGAAAACCATAGAATTCAGAAACTGGCAACAAACGTTTCACTAACGAAACATACCGACACCTGTTGCATCACTTGGAATGCCGGGGGAGAACCGTCACCTCTCGGAGGTGACGGGAGAACCACCACCTAAGCGAAAAGTCATGAACTGCATAACTCCCGTCAACTAACGGTTTCCGGCTAAAATATATGAAGGCAACCTGCCATAGATGCCTTTAATTCAGGGGCACTAGCCTCACAATGACTGTGCACATACCATTTCGTTCATTATACTAATGAGTTTCGAGTAATTTAAATGCTAACAAAAATATTCGTATTCTTTCTTTTTTTTTTTTAAGTTTCAATTTTGTCCTATATTGCAATACATATAAGCTGTGGTAAATTATACTTTCTATAATTTATTATATAGTGGATTATAAATGATAAATAGAATATAAATAATTTTGGAAATCACAAAATTTTTACTGTTCATTGCTTTATAATACGAAACACATTAAGAGCTTTTCAAGGAGGTAAAGACACCTGAAAAGTAGCATTTATGAAGGCTCTATTCAATTCCATCTCTTGTAATTTACCTCTTTCATTCATTATAATATTTTGGGTTTCTAGCAGTTTCTTTTTTTTTTAATTTTTTGAGATTCTAGCATTTTCTTTTTCTATTGGACGTTCGTGCTTAGGTCTAGTTATATTAAAGTCTTCCTTCATTGTTTGTGTCATATATCATGTAGAACTGTAAATGTTCATCTATTTAATTCCCTTGTTAAATAACCTACATTTCCTATGTACTTTTCTTTTATAAGTAATAATTTTAGAATTAGATTTTATACTTCTCAGCTATCTTAGTTTTCCATTTTTAAGATATTTCGTTTTAAATTTCCATTGTCGAAACTTTTATAATTTTTTAAATGTTAATGAGCTTGGTATGCAAGTTATTCATATGTAAATCTATTAGCTTCATTTTGTAATTTTCTTCATTTTTTCTCTTAGATTCATTTAACTAATTATATATATATATATATATATATATATATATATATATATATATATATATATATATATATATATATATATGTATAAATATATATAAATATATATAATATTATAATAATAAATAAATATAATATATATATATATATATAATATAGTATAAATATAATATATAATATATAATATAAATAATATAAATATATATATATATATATATATACTATAAAAGCAAGTTTATCGAAGTTATAATTGAACTTGAAGATTTTAAAGATAATTAATATTTTTAAACTGAACTCATATTCTCTTGATAGTATCAAACAAAATATTATTAGTGATTTACATTTGCACTTTAATTGTTTAAAGTTTCCATATATTATCATGTATTATTTCATAAGAACCCCATCAAATTTAGTGTCACAAGTTGGCCTAATATATATTCTACTATCGTTTTTTAATATTAGTTGGTAACTAAATATTTTGTTTTCCATTTCTAAATATACCATTTTTTTAAGAAATGTAATGGGTTCCTATGAGAGGGTTATGACCTCCAAATTTCCCCATTGGTGACACCACTGCGTTTGGTCAACATACGCTTAAATGAAGACTCTGAAACAGTAGAATATATTATACCTGTACCGCTTTTATTCTGTTTGAGCAATCAGTAAAACACAATAGAACATATATGAATATGAAAAATTTTTGATAAAGTAAAACAGATGACTTAATTGAAAATGTGAATAATTCTCGTAACCCTTTGTACCAAAGCCCCTTTTATACCAATAGAAAACTTGACTTCCTGAAGTTTCATTTGCCCCTCCCCCTCCCGGGCAAAAAAGTTCTCTAAGACTGCCTGAGTTATAATACAGTTCATCTATAAAATTTAATTTTGTAATCTCATTTCTTCATTTAAATCTAACAAACTAAGTAAAAATCGTCTGCCTAATAAACATATTTGATTTAATTTCATTGCTAAGCAACATGATGTAATTTTCTTCAAAAAAAAGTTTTGGGAAATAATCGTCTGCATAATGCTATTTCTATGGAATATTGGCTTTTTTTTTTCTAATATCTCGACAACTCCTGATTCTAGAAACGTGGAGGCTATTACCCGCGGTGAAGTGGAAAATAATCATACCAAATATGAAAAAAATTCCATCAAAAACTGTGAATTTGTATACTGAAAGAGGCAAACAAACAAACAAATTCAACATACAATTTTATATACAAAACGACTTTCAAGACAGACTTTCCAGACTATCATGTTGCTTAGATGTCAGTCTGGTACATTGATTTCCAACCAGGGTTCCTTGAAATCCTGGGGCTCATAATGAATCCATATCAATCATTATCTAAGCTCTATTTATAACCAATCCTGTGAAATAGATGTTTCAAGGGAAATTTTTAAACCGGAAGTGAAAAGAACCCGGAAGTAGAAATATTGAACCCCTTACCTCCTCTGGAATTTAATGCCAGAATTTATATCAGTCATCATCCAAGCCATCTGTAGCCAATTTTGAGATATAAATGTTATAAGAAATTTTTTGAACCGAAGATAGAAAGATATCTGGAAGAAGAAATCCCTAATAAATCATTTTACATTCTCTAGAATTTACTGCTGAGATCATATCTGTTATCATATAAGCTTTATGTATAATCGAGCTTGAAAATAGATGGTTCAAGTAAAATGATTTTTTTGATCGTAAATGGAAAAAGAATCGGAAGTGGAAATCCTTAGTGAACACCCTACTCCTTTAAAATTTGATGCTGAATCTTGTCATCTAATCTTTATCTATAATAGATCCTGAGGAATACTGAAGGAAACATTTTAGTAAAAACAACAGTATGATAAAGTTTTCGCCACCAACAAAAAGATCTATACACATGATGTGTATCACATGAACTTCCAACTTTGTATATCAAATTTCACAAAAAAACGTCTATCGTTGTAAATTAAATCTCAAAAACTATGCTATGGAATATATTCATATCATTTACAGACTTTCCGTACAAGGGTTTCTCCCGCTGAAAGTCGCTTATGACCAAAAAGCAACCTTTACAGTTAAAATAAAATCCTGCATTTTATGCAGGAGAAAAGAAAACTCGAAGTATCAACTCAGAAAAAGACATAATCCTATATATGCACAGAATAATTAATCGTACCATTTTATCTATATTCACTCTTAAAATTAAGAAAGCATTAAAAAATAAATAATAAATCAGTTCAACATATTAAGGGATATATAAACTAATGCTTGATATGCAGGGTGTTTGAGAAATTGCGCACATCAAATTTTAAATTTACATAATGTACAGATAAATTGAAATGTAGATTTTTTTTTTCAGTTAGGCACTAATATACCTTCAAAAATATATCAGAAATATCGTCTGTTTTTTTAGTACACCAATCATATAATATACCAATAAATTGAAATAGTAGAATCATTTCAGTTAGGCACTAATATACCTTCAAAACTATATCAAAAATATCGTCTGTTTCTTAATACGTCAATCATATAATGTACCGATAAATTGAAATAGTAGAATCTTTTCGGTTAGGCACTAATATACCTTCAAAAATATATCAAAAATATAGTATTTTTTTAATACGTCAAACGACTATTGTAAACCTCATTTTTATGAATCGACGAGCATTTTCCAGAATAAGAGAATTTTTATTTTAAAACAATATTTTTAGAGACATTCTTATGAGAATGTCATTGAAGAGTTAAAAAAATTTATTGTAAAGTGTCAGCAACGCAATCTCTATTTCTCTCTCTCGTAAGGAAGACTACAAAAATATTGTTCAAAATAAAAATTATTTCATTCCGGGAAAACAGATATTTTTCGTTTGATAAAAAAGAGTTTCTAATGATCGCCTGACGTATTAAAAATAGCAAACAATATTTCTGATACATTGAGAGTATATTAGAGCAATTTAGCTGAAAAAATTTTACTATTTCAATTTCTCGGTATCAAAATTAAATTGGTTTTAAAAGCTCCATCAAACTGCTGTCTAAAATAATCTGAAATTGGAATATATCATTAACCACAGCATAAAAAGCCGATTAAATATATCAACCGGTTTTGTGGGCAAATAAAAAGCTTTCTTTAGGATAAAAAGACATATCAACCACACCACCATGGAAAACAGACGCCTTCTTGCCTATGGTGGCGTGGTTGCTCTCTTTTTATCTTAAAAAAGGAGCTATCTTCGAAATCAGCTAATTCTTTTAATCAACTTTATGTTGTTACTAATGAAATATTTTAATTTCAAAGTAAAATATTTGTAAATTATTTTTGTAAATTACTATATTTGATCAATGCGATGTATAAATACAATACAAATAATATACAATTGAAATAATTGCACAATACCTTCACATTTTCACATTATTGTGAATTTCTTATTGTGATTTTCTAAAATCATATCAGCTATCAAGGGTTTCCTTAAAATTAAAAATACTGCTTTATACTCGCATTGTATTTTCATTTAAGCATTAATAGCATAGATTTAGTTGGATTTTTTAATAAATCATTTTTTGTATAAATCATTTTTATACGCAGAGTGTATTAGATTTTATTCAGTATAATTTCGAGAAAAATTAAGTTTCATGCACATTATTGTCCTCGCCCTGAAGCAGTATTAGAAAGATTAATTTCAATGTAGTATTAGATAAGAATAGATAATGTGTAAAAAATAATTAGATAATATATAATTTAGACAAAACGTTTCATGTACATGTTTGTTCTCGACAGGAATCAATAATTCGAATTTATTAATTGTTTTTGTAGTCAAATATTCTATAATTTATTTTGTTACACTTCAATAAAATTAGTTACAATTTTTATTCAAAAATTATAACAGATTTTGAATATTCGTTTTACTGCATTCTGTTTAATATCATTTATATAGTCATACGGCTGTTAAATTTTTAAAGAGTTCGATTTCTTTTACAAAAATGTACAATCCGCGAGAAAAATTCCTATAATTACTGGAGCTATAACCCAAAATGTCTCAAGTCAAATATGGGAAAATTTATTAAGAAATATCTTCAAAGTCATTTTTCCCATAATGTGATTTTTTAACAATGATTTTTCGCGCGCTGATACTTTTCAAAATTTTATGATGGAAATTTCAGAATATATAATGTATGTTAATCTCCATAAAATGAACCTAAATATTTTCATGCCTTCCTGTTTAAAAAATATTTTTATAAGAAGCTATGTTGTTTAAATTTCAAAAATTATGTGAAAGCTAAGTACAACATTGCATAAAATAGAAATGTACTTTGTATGCACATTTATTTAAGTACAAAATAATCAATTGTTCTTGAGACATAAATAAATACCAAAAATTTTGTTTTGGATGCAAAATTTTCTGTGTAATGTTGTGCGCTAGCTGTCATACCAATTTTTGTCCGGCAGTAGATCATAGTTCTGATTTCTCCATGAAAATATTCCTCTGTATTGTGCTTTAAAAAAATTGTACTTTAAAAAATATATAGTTTAATCACTGGAAAGAAAAGTATGTACATAAAATGTATACTTTAATGTTGCTATAAAATATTAAATATAATGTTTTTTTTCTTTTTTAATATTTTAAGTTACATGACCTCCTTAAATAAAAAGCTATGTTTCACAGATATATGTGTATAACCGTAATTAATTTTGTTGTAGTGAAATAAAAATATATTTAATATAAATATATTTATAAATATATTTATTTTCATAAATATATTTATTTATATATTTATTTCATAAATATATTTATTTAAATATTTTTCTATCTGTTATTTTCTGAATTATACAGTAACATTTTTAAATAAAAATTAATATGGGAAAAACTTTTTACCTTTAAGATGAAAAAAAAACACGGGTTGCTCACTACAGTCTTTGTAACATCAGGTAGCCCCAAGAAATAACCTCCGACTAACACTTATCTATTTTTTTCTCTTCTAAAAATGCACACACAACGCACAAAAATATAACTTTCAAAAAGTATACAATAACTAAAAAATGAACCCTTGTCTAAAAGCTCTTACAATTGTGTCACAAATTCTGATCATCCATCCCAGCATCCAGAATCTTTTGCTCATGGGCGTAGTCTAACTTCATCTAACTCTGACGTCACCCTGTTTGCGGCTTACGATTGGCTGTTCGAAAGTGGGTGGGTCTATCAGGGATCCAGCCAAATCTTTTATGGAAAGTGAAATCGTATTTCATTGACGCCGAGAAGCTTTTGAGGTAAATTAACCGATAAAACGCTGCAAATTGGCTTTGCATTCCGGTTAATTACAAAACTGTTGAGCCATTTTTAATCCGTTTTTACGTTTTTAAACCACGTATTTCTCAATTACGCGTATTTCACGCTAGAAGTCTCCAAGATTAAAAAAAATTTATAAACATTTTCGTGTAAGTGGAGCTTTTAAATTGCTCTAATTAGAATACTTAATTGAAAATATATTTAAAGAAATAAATACGTTAATTAACTTTTAAAGACTTTCTTCTTCATTTCCAAATAGATATAAATGTGTAATTCAATTATTTTTGCAGATGCAAAATTATTTTTATAAAAAGCAGATTACTTGCTTAAAATGCTTTAATGTACTTTAGCATTAATTTAGTTAGATGATTAATTTTATTTTTTGAAACAAATTAAAGTCTTTCTAAATTAGTGGTTATTAGTGGTCATATATCTTCAATATTTGATTTTAAAATATGCAGTGGCGGATAAAACCTGCATAAAATAGATATAAATGTGTGATTTGATTATTAAATTAAAAAGAAAACAGTATATTTACTTAAAATACTTTAAAGTGGTTTAGCAATCATTTAGTTAGATGATTAATTTTATTTTTTGAAGCAAATTAGAGTCTTCATAAATTAGTAGTTATTTAGTTAAATTTATCTTGAACATTTTATTTTAAAATATGCAGTGAGGTATAAATATATCTGCATTATTTTTACAATTCCAAAATTATTTTTATAAAACATAGATGCTTTAAATGCTTTAATGTTCTTGAGCATTAATTTAGTTAGATGATTAATTATATTTCTTAAACAAATTAAAGTATTTCTAAATTAGCAGTTATTTAATTGCATATATGTCTTCAATATTTTACTTTAAAATATACAGTGGTGGATTAAAACTGCATCAAATCGATATAAATGCGTAATTCTATTATTTAAAAAAAGGAATCTTAATCTATTTTAAAACTTTAGCATTAATTCAACTAGATGATTAATTTAATATTTGAAGCACATTATGGTATTTATAAACTACTAAATAACTAGATAGTTTATGCACTTAATATGCATATTTCTCTACAAAATGCTATGTAAAAGCTAGTAGTTAATATTTGTAGCTATTTAGTTTACTATATCTTGATTATTTTATTTCAATATATTTAGTGGCGGATAAAAAATCTGAATCAAATAGATATAAATGTGTTATTCAATAATTTTTCGCATAAACACAGACTGAGATTTTTTCAAGAATTTTCAAAATTGATTCAGGGTGTCTTATTTATCCGTCAAAATCGTGAATTCGAAAATGTTCGAAAAAAACCATATTTCTTCTGTGCAATAATATGAAAAAGGATTACCGGATGACAAGGTAGCGCAAACTGATCATATTTTCAAAAGAAAAGAGAAAAAAACATTTTTTGGAATCATTATATAAATTATTTTACATTTTTACTAAATATTTTAGTTTTGAATCTTACTATGGGTTGATTTTCACTTGTTCTCATACTCTATAAAGAATGTTTTTTTTATCTCTCTCTCTTAAAGTTATAATTTTAGTCGAAAAAGTACGATAGTAGGGATCTATAGGACATATTTGGAACACTTTCGAAAAATCGCAGTCTGTGTGTATGTTTCTGTATACTTGTATGTATGTTTTTGTGTATTTTTGTGTTTATGTGTTTGCATGTGGTGTATATGTGTGTATGTGCTATTCTCATAGCATTATTTCGATGAAGAACAATTTATTTCCCGAAACAATAAAAGTATACTCAGCACAAGAATATTATATTTTAAAATTAGTTATGTATGTAACAGAAATTTATATTTTATATCTTAACACAAATCAGCTAAATGCATCAAATAGGTCAATTTTACTGATCTGTTAGCCAACTGAATTATTTTTAGAATTACGAAAACTATTAAAAGTACAGTATGCAAAACGAAATCTTTTATAAACTCAGGTGCGCAGGCATGAGATATTTTATTTTATTTTAAAAAATTAGAATTGGAAATTATAAAGATGTTTAATAATTGACGTGGTTTGAACAGAATAGATGGAAATATATGTATTGAAGTACGTATTTATGTTTCGTCAGGCAAGATTATAAATTTGAATTTAAAATCTCGTAAGATATTTTGCATAAGTTTAATCCATATAT
Organism: Amaurobius ferox; assembly: GCA_951213105.1. Lineage (NCBI taxonomy): Eukaryota > Metazoa > Arthropoda > Arachnida > Araneae > Amaurobiidae > Amaurobius > Amaurobius ferox. The sequence continues at coordinate 119,723,581 of OX578144.1, read as the reverse complement.
CGCCAAAAAAGTTTGAAATAGTTTTATATTTTGATGTGAAGTGCTAGTAAGCTATAAACAGTTAACTAATTAACTGTTAAGTAATTAACAGTTAGGTATAAGCAGTTAAGTAAGTAAGTTGAGCAACCTGTAGCGCTTTGAAAGCCTGTAAACAGAACAAATGAGTCTTAAAAAATTTAAAAATCATTGTATTTTATTGGAGTTTTATTTTACAAAATGTTATTCATTCAAAACCATTTTAGCTTCATCAGGCTAGAGCCACCAACGATTTTTTCCTCAATTTTTAGAATTAATTATAAGTGGTTATATTTTATATCAATTAATTGGATAAATTAATATTTTGCTGAAAAGTCACTTGAAGAACTTGTAGCCTGTTCTGAAAATAGCTCAACATTAAAAGAAAAGCTACATTAAAAGAAAATGTGGACTTCTAGGCCAAGTAGGGGCTTTGGAATAAGAGGAGATGAATATACATGCAAATACACTAGCTTATATAGCAATAGTATAGCTTAATTGATTTTTAGATTAAAGTGACTGAAAACGTTGAAAATAAAGCAACATACAGTGATTGGAGATGAAATATTAATGACTTTAATTCTCGAAATATTACACGTTTTCCAAATAAATTTATAAAAACAATTACATAAAATTTTAAAAATGTATTATTAACTATCATAAAATGGATTCACTTTTTAAATCAAATCAAAATTTGTTAATACAACAAGCACAACTGCAGACAAGAAAACAAAGAACACAAAGTTAAACACAGAACACAAAGTTTGACATATGCAATATTATGGGACCAATTTGTTAACACCATTCTCGTGGATCTAGTTCGTTCCATTCACAAAAAAAAAGCTTTGTGTAATATTTTTTGTATTTTGATGCCCAACAAATAATTCGGCGTCATTTATTTATATATAAAAAAAAACTCCTCCTATCTATATGTATGTAACTCTTGGCGATAAATATGTCAAAATATCGCTAACTTGGAGATTTTTTAAATGGTGCCAAATTAACGGGAATGTCGCCAAAATTGCAAAAATGTCTCTACATTAGCAAAAATAACGCTACATTGATGAGTAAATTAGAATATTTTAATATATGGACTATATTGCTCATTGCGGATGCTATCAATATTGATAATATTCAAGTTAAATTCGCGCAAAATTATAAGTTACTAGGGTGTTTCGAAATAGTTTTACATCAAAATCACATGAAGCAGCACCTCCTAAATATAGTTCCAGGCCGAGGTACTGAAGTGGCTTGGTCACAATAGTAGGCATGGTATGAAATTCAAGGTATGAAAGTTGCTATGTAAATCTGCTAATTTTCTGTTAAAAATTTACTATAATCTCTTCCGATGATGGATATTATATTTCTCTTTCAATATTTCAATACATAGTAAAAAATTTATTTGATATATTTGAGCAGTTTCTTGAAATTGAATGTGAAATTCCATTTGCAAGTCATGGAACTGGAAATCAAAAGCTAATGTGTGAAAAAAAATGGTGAATTGTATGGATAAAATCTAATTAATTTGTTTTTTTTTAAATAGATATTTGCTAAATATTTTAGCCAGTAAATCTAGGTAAGATTTTAATTTTGAAAATTTAGAACATTTCTATGTATGTTTAAAATTTTTATATCCATGATAATACTATAACTGCATATAAAAGTGATATCATGTTTCATATTTTTCATTCAGAACTAACATTTTTCGAAGTATTTCCCAATATATATTGATTTTTAATGCCCCTCAATTAAATTATTATTTGCATTCTTTATGACTAATTCTACGATCATGATACAATCATCCAAATAGAACGAAATATAATGTGTGGAATTCTATTCTTTAGAACGTGTTATTTATTAAGTGAAATTTTTATGCATTCTTGGTCACTATTTAACTATTTAGGCATTTATTTCAACCGAATATATATATATATATATATGTGTGTGTGTGTGTGTGTGTATATATATATATATATGTATATATATATATATATATATATATATATATATATATATATATATATATATATATATATATATATATTTGAAATGTAATAATAAGAATTATGTAAAAATAAAAAAAAATAAAAATACAATTCAAGTAATATTAACATCACCATAGAAGCAAATTCACGGCCATAATGCCGATAAGAGAAAAGAACAGAACCTTCCCAAATTCGATGATTAATCAGAATTAAATTCCTCTTCAGGTCTGAGTATTTAACTCTAATTAACCCAAACAAATGCCTGTTTCAGATTAAGCAATAGTACATTACTATAAATGCTTAAACTCAGACTACAGGCATCAAAAAATGAAAAAAGGATACATTAAGAAAATTGCATTACCATGCGGCATGAATCATTCTTCTTCTACCACGTGTATACACGATCAACCTCAACAACTTAATCTAGAAGCACCGGAATGAACAAGTCGAAATTCTACCAGGGAGGTAGTACGAACGTTCACAGAAATACTCCCAAACCCGTCCAGTGAGTCTAAGCTGGAGACTGGACAAGCAATTCAGAATACAACTTCCCAAACATGCAGAACTGAATATGAATATGAATCATAGATGAAAATTCCTACTAAACAAGAATTAATAGGAAAACTGGATAATCAAGAATGCCACTATACACCATTATAAGGGCGCACAAAACGTAGTTTCAATACTGACAAAAGTTACATTTTTTTGCGAAAATAAAATTCAAAAACGTTAATGCATCTTATTTTCCGATTTTTTGATTTTTCTAATGTTTTTGACTTAGTTTATTATTTTTCATTTTTATTTATTTATATAATTAATAAATAATTATATATAACATACAAACATATATATATATATATATATATACATATATATATATACATATATATATATATATATATATATATATATATATATATATATAATATATATATATATATATTTTTTTTTTTTTTTTTTTTTTTTTTTTTTCTCTCCTGTATGTTAGTCACTATAATTGGGAATGTTTTCTAGGATGTTATCGAGTGAAATTTGATACACTGAGTTGATAATTTTAATAACAAAAATGGGATGATATGCATTATTAGTCGCTGTACTCAATAATTCCATAAAGTGCGCTAATTTATAATATTCATCACAAATTTTATTGATTCTAAGAGCCTGGTTTATTATAATATTTCTAAATACAGATATATGCAGACAAGAGTCAAAATGTTGAATTTTTGATGTATTAAATTTAAAATCCTGTCTTTTATCATACAAGTTTATAACCATATTACAATTTCGTAAATTTAAATTTAAATCTAAAAAGTTTGCAACATTTGTGTCATTATTACTTGCATTTAATTGTAAATTTTTTGGATAAAAGTTTAATACTATAGGGATATTATTATTTGGGGATACACATAAAATGTCATCTATATATCTAAACATGTGCATATTATGCAAGCTTGGATTAATGTTTTTTTCATAGAAGAATAAATACAGATTAGCTAACAATGATGAGGCACACACCCCTTGTGGGATACCAACCTGTTGTTTAAAAATAGTACCACCATGTTGAATATAATTCTCATAAAGAGTGAAGTTAAGTAATTTTTTAAAAAGAAAATTGAATATTTTAGGTTGATATTATATTTTTCAAAAATTCCTAAAATAATTCTATACAGATCATCTATATTAATATTATTAAACAAATCTTTGAAATCAAAGGTATAAATACTACGAATATTAGTAAGAGTTTTCAATTTCTTAACTACTTCAAAACTGTTTTTTACAATATGACAATTTTTTGAGATTTCATCTGACGAGGATACTTCATGTAATATCTTTAATAATAATTTTCCAGCATTAGTAATGTAAGAATTATGCCCACTGGTAATGGTTCGAAAAGCAACAGGGGATTTATGAAACTTGGGTACTAAAACAATATATGGAATGTTATTACAACTATTTTTTAGATGGATTTGCTTATATTTGGCTGATATTCTATTGTATAAGATTTTAAGGTTAGTTTTATGTAAATTATAGATATGATTATTAAGTAAGTGTGACTGAAGGGTATTTTTATAATAATATTTACAAATAATTGAGTAGTTTCCACTTGCCTTATCGACATATGTAATGACAAAATCATTTTGTATTTCTTTAATATCATTTTTAATTGAATTAAGTTTATATGAATTATTAATTTTCTGATTATATATATAATGATTTAAGTATTGCTCTATTAAGACTCTCCAAGGTTTAAAGGCTTCTACAGGGATTTGATATTTATAACTGATTTTATAAATAAATTTATTTAAGTCAAGAAATAAACCTTTACATATTAATTTATGTTTAAATTTAGTAGGTATACGGTACTTAGTACCCAGTAACATCAGTGATCTTAGTGCATCATAATTAATAATATTTAGATTTCCCGTTATAACATGCCCATGGTGTTTATCTACGAAGTCTTTGTATTTTTCTAAATGACAGTGGCAATATGACTCTTTATCCAATTCATAGTTTTGATTAATATCTACTGATTTGGCAATTTGATTATAGTTGAAAATATAACGTCCTAGCGGTTTATCATATTTATATGCAATTTTAGGATTTACATGTTTGACTGGAAAGTAATTGGAAACCGATTTTAAGAAATTATTTATCTTCAGATTATTTAATACAGAATTAGTAAAATTCAAGGTACAATATTCATTTATTTTAGTATTTTGTTTTGATTCGTCATTAAAGTTTAAGTCTGGGACATATAAATAATTATTAAGATTTTTACTTCTGGTAATGAGCAAATCATAGAATAAATGTTTAAAATGAACGTTATCAAATGCAGTACTTAGAAAAAGATTATATACCATATTTAATTGCTGTTTTTTAATTGCGAAAATCCAGTTTTTACATTGTTTTCAATCAAAAGTAATTTCAAAATTTGCATGTTGCTGAAGGATGGCATTTTTTAGTTCAGATAATGATGGCAATTTTTTATTATATTTACTTGCTCTTTTAGTTCTTTTTGATTTACTTTTATGATTGTTGAAGGAATTATAAATATTATGGTCTTCATTAGGAGAATTAAAGGACTTTTTAACAATATTATGATGGTTAAATATTTGATTGAGTCCATATGGAAAGATGGTTTTGTGTGCACAAATGAATTCATTTTCAAGAAACAATCTGTCATAGTAATTTTTTTGAATACACAGAATATATATATAATTACTTATACTATTATGAATTACACATCTTATATGATTTAGTGACTGGCAAATATATTTATACTTATTATTATATAATTTTATAGATATTGCCCGATATTTTCAATTTATGTTGGGAATTGTTTAGACACCGATATCACATTACCAACTTTGTGCCATGGATAATTTTGAATATAATGATTACCCTACTAAAAATTATAATTTCAATAAATGTAAGAATAAAAATTGCAAAACCTCCCCTTTTGCTTCTAATACTCAAATTACGAACCAAGATAGTCTTCTGCCTTTCTGTAAAATTTTCAATTGCATCTACCGTTTATCTTGCAACATATGCAATCTATCAAATATAGGACAAACAAGTAATCCCATTCATCTACGTATAAATGTACACAGAGATCACGTCAAAAAATATATCCTCAATAATTATTTTCTTCCTACTTCCAATAAAATTGAATATAAACACTTTGTCAAACACGGCTTTGAAAATATTACTATACATATTTTAGATATAAAAACAAAATCAGCAGATAGGATTTATTTTGAAAACTACTACATTAAATCAAAGTGTTCTCTTTTTCCATATGGATGAAATCAAATGTATCTAAATGGTAATGTTGTAAAAAACAATTTTGTAAATAATAAATATTTTATTTTTAATCACCTTTTTTTGAAACCCTTTTAAATGATAGTGAATCAGTCGAATTCAAAAGATTTAAACGTAGAAAGGGACATTCCTTACAAAATGATCATAAATCTGAGATTATAAGTCTACATAATCAGTTTAATAGAACTTTTCAATGGAAGTTCATAAAATCCTGGGTTTTTGCGGTAAAGAAAAAACATTTAAATAAAGTTTATGACATTTTTTTTTAAATTAAATCTTGCTAATGAACATTTTAATCATATTTTCTTTGATTTGCTTAATACAAGATCAGAGTATTTAAATTTAAAACTAAATCAATTTGATAATAATAATGAAACTACTAATTCTTATTGTGTAATCTCTTTCAAACATCCTATTTATAATTCTCTAAATTTTGGTCATCTGTTTAACAAGTTCAAACATTTATTGCCTATTGGAGATTTGTGTGTTTCAAAGACTTTGAAATACAACAAGCCTATAGGTAGATCTATATTTAATTATAATGAAGTTTCACAATCTCTCTCTATAGATCATGATTCTCAGTCAAATGTAGATAGTGAATGTATTTGAAAATTAAACAAATTTGCTAAATTTCTAAATCCAGACTTGAGGCATATAGTTACAGGAGATTTAGACATTGTTAGTGACAATGTGTTAAGAACCATTATGTCATTTGGCACTAAATTTAGGATACCTTCTTGTAATAATTCTTTTAAAGTTTTGAAATCAATTAATCTTGATCTTGATAAATATATATATAAATTAGCTTGTAAATACGCTCTGCCATTAGAGGCATTTACTATGTGGAAATTTACTTTATTAGAATCTATTAAAAATGCTATTAGAGATATTAAATTGTCTAGATCTTTATATAATTTTGATAATATTAAAGATCCCATTAATGATTTACAAAGATCTTTTGTTATCACCTATGTTGATAAAGCCTCTAATAATTATGCTATTATCTGTAAAAAATTTTATATTCAATTTCTGTTAGATTATTTAAAACATAATAGTCTTTTTAAACATGATTTACATTCCATCAATAGTATTAAATTGAAAATTATCAATATGTATAGTGATTTAAATATTAAATATAAATATCTTAAATTTCCTTATATAGTGCTTATTCCAAAATTTCATAAAAATCCTATTAAATTTAGAACAGTAACTAGTGGCCATAATACTTACTCTACTACTGCGAGTAAATTATTACTAAATTCTTTAAATCTAATAAATAATAGTTTATGCCTGACTAGCAATAAATACCTTATTCTAAATAATAGTAAAGAATTAAAGAATAAAAATTAACATACCTTAGAAAAATAATAGGATTTCAAACTTTTGATTTTAAAGATCTTTTTAATAATATTAAGATATCTGATCTATATGATGTAATTTTAACTCTTTATAATGCTTATATTACTAATCTGCCAAATCAAATTAATTTTGTAAAGTTTCCTAAACTTCTTCACTTTATTATTTTCAATAATTATATTTTTCAAGGAAATAAATTATACTTACAAGTCTCAGGAGTTCCACAGGGTGGCTGCAGTAGCTGTATGTTAGCTAATTTATACCTTTATCATTATGAAAAGTCTCTTACTTCAATAGATTATATTTTTACAGATATGTTGATGATCTGATTTGCTTAGTACATACAGAAAATTATCTCAAAGATATAGATTTCTATCCAGACAATTTGGAATTAATTCCTAATGAAGCTACTATTAGTAGTAATGTTAATTTTTTGGATTAAAATCTTTTAATTGATTCTTCTAATAGAATTGCTACAAATTTATATGATCAAAAAGACTTTTATAATTTTAATATTAATAAAATCTTACCAT